>VWZT01013810.1:172908-321582 GCA_013397055.1 Pachycephala philippinensis
TTTTTTGCTTATTCTTCAAAACTGAGTTTGAACCGCAGAGAAATGTTTTTTTCTATTTTTGGAGAAATCTTTCTGATAGTGTTTCTCTGCACCGTGGGGTTTTTTCCTGATTTTTTGAGGCATATTTTTCTTTTAGTGATTGTAAATGAGTACTTGAAGAAAATATTTAAAACCTTAAATGACGTATATTATTTTCCCTGTAGTCTAAGTTTCTTCTATTTGTGGGTGTACTTCAAAGAATGAATTTAGTGTGATTTCTCTGGTTTTGGTTTGCTTTTTTTTTTTCTGTTAGGCCCGGCGCAAAGAGGTTTTTATCCAGGAGCGATATGGAAGATTTAATCTGAGCGACCCGTTTCTGGCTCTTCAGAGAGACTTTGAGGCAGGTGCTGGTGATAAAGAAAAGAAGCCAATATGCATGAACCCTCTGTCCATTTTAGAAGCTGTTATGGCTCACTGCAGGAAAATGCAAGAAAGAATGTCGGCTCAGTTGGCTGCTGCTGAAAACAGACAAAAGAAGGTATCCTGCTATTGACTTCCCTTTTCCCTCTCCTGATTTGTTCTTTCATGTCACTTTTTTAATTTGCATCTTTGTCTTGATTAACATCACAAGTGGTAAAATGTTACCACTTAATTTTCATATAGAGTGAGGTGCTGGCTTTTCGGTGATATTTTGTAGGCACACTTCATTTGTTCTGTGAATTTAGCTCTGTTTATGGAAAAAATTGAATATAACTGGTACAAGTTGATACAGTGGATATATAAGTAGATAGCTCAGTTTGAGCTGGGATAGCATCATCACAATATATTTTTAAACCAATATCGTTGGAGGCTTGAGGACTTACTGTTATTTTTGTTCTAACCTGAATAAAATAAATAATTTATTTGAATTTTATATTAGGTTGCTCTATTTCATAAACCAGTAAAAATGATTTATAACTCTAAAAATACTCTTTTGCATATTTAGAACAGTTGCTTTAAAAAGAAAATTATTTTGGAACAAGTATGTTGCAGAAAATAGTGCCATATTGAAGATAAAACAATGTCATTTTGAAAGTCAGTGATTGGTTGGTGGCATGTATTTCACCAATATGGAAGCCATACATTCTTAAAACCTAGCTAAAAATTAGTATGTTGGGGAGGGGTTTCTGAGAGGAAAGAGAGGAAACAGTCATATAACAGACTAATCTAGACAAGGTATTTTTGAATAAATAGAAAAAAATGCTATGTGTTTAATCATCCTCACTGGGTATAAGATGGATAGAATGTCTTCTACTGCTGTGATACAGCTTTTGGTGACAGTTTTCTATTGACTTAAAAACCCCTAAACAACAAACATGCTAAGACAATTGACATAAAATTGATTTTGGTAATGATTGCTCTTTGGGAAAAAACATGCACGCAAAAGTTCTGGAAGTTGCTGGAAATACATGCTTAAATTAAATATTTTGTTGTTACTTTAGCTTTGTTGTCTAGTTTACTTTAAGCATCATTGCTCTGTTAAGACTTTAGGAAAACAGATTTAAAAAAAAAATTACTAGACTTTATGTATGATATGCAAGTCTTCAAGAAGTTTAGTGTGGAGTGAACTGTTACTGGTACGTACCTCGCACTTCTTTCTGAGAACTCTTAAGTATTACTTTTCTTTCTCATATGCTTTTTCAGTAAATAGAAAAATAGAAAGGGCAAGCAAGCTTACTTGTTCTGACTGAAAAAGGATATTGGGAGAAACCCTGACACATCTGCCAGGACAGTTGAATTAGTTTCTTCTTTCAGTGCATGGCCACAAGTCTCTTCCGGTACCTAAATTCTTCATCTGTCTCTGGCTTTTATCATATGGACAGATACATGCACCTAAAATGGACTCACTTATTAAGATTATGTCAGTGTATTAATATGTAAATTTACATTTTGTCCTTTTTTTTGTCTTTTTTTTTAATCGAAGTCTATATCTGTAAGGATGCTTTTGTCTTTTGCTTCCTAGAAGAATACATGAGCCTTTTTTTCTTTAAATCTTAATTTTAAGGATTTGAAAACAAACTGCATGTTGTTGAGCAGCTGTGTGCATGACTCTCTACTGAACTTATATCTTCCTCTCTTAAGCTCCATTAGAAATGCTATTTGTACAGGACTCAAACTCCTTGGGTTTGTGGCAAGAGATGATGTATCTCTCAGCCATCTCCATTCATTCAGTGTTTTACCTTCCCTTAGTTCCACATTTTTCTGTCTGTTCTTCATCTCTCAAATCTTTCTGTTAAAGAGGGCAATGAAGGTGTTTTGAGGGACTTTGAAAAATGTTCAACAAGGTGGGGTAACACAGTGTAAGGAAAAAAATCAGCCTAGACAAATGTGACCTAAGTACAAGCCAGCTGCACCCCCTTCCTCCAAGAGTGGTTGCTCTTTCCCTAAATGTGTGATGCCTCTATCTTTGTGTTTGGAATTGCTTCACTGTCCCACTCTAAATAATGAAGTCTGTGTACAGCTGTGTTTATTTTCTCTGGATATTACTGAACTTTAAACAGACTCAGACTGAGCTCTTATTCTGGGGGGGACTTAATATCTGTGAGTATAATCACCTCGAAAATACTCTATGAGTAAAATTTTTATTTGATCACAAAAAACAAGGCATAAAAATATACAAAAATTTAGAAAAATCAAGGAGGTGCACAAAGGACTGTAAGTCATAGGCTTACCATATACAAACATCTGATTCTCAGATGTCATCTGCTTTGTGTTAAGTCTCCATCCTCTTCCATCTCTTTGAATGCTTTTCTTGGAGCTGCTGTGAAAATTAATTTTGAGTTTTCCTGGGAACGCAAAACAGATCATCAAAATGACAGTTCTTGATTTGTTGAGAGTTTGCAGAGGAGTTAGTATTGGGATGCACGCTCAAAGAAAGGCAAGCGTGGGTTGGAAAGGGCCTGTTGGTGTAATTTAGTCTAACCTTGTGCTTGAAGCAGATTGTCATCATCAGTACATCTGGTCATCTGTGAATTTGTCTTGCTTAGTCATGAAAACCCCCAGGAATGGCAAACCCCCAGGAATGCAGCTTTTCTGCACTGGAGTCCTTGTGAAGAACTTTTTTCCAAGACTAAGCCTCTCAAAGGGCAGTTTTCTTTTCTATAACCTTTTATTATGGAGCCCCACTTGCCATTACCAGGAGGAATTTGACTCTTGTCATCACTGTGAGGGCCCTTCAAAAGGATGTTGCTGTTAGATTATCCCTCTGTCTGTTTTTCACTAAACTATGCAAGCCAAGCTTCCTCAACATTTTCTTACAAGGCACGCTGTCTCTCACCTTTGAAGGGCCTTTGCTGGTTAATTCTTTGTGGGACACTCTATTTTTTCTCAGTATCCTTTTTTACCCCTTTTCAAATCCTTCTTGGACACATTCCCAAATGTTTCTAATACGGATACGATACAGTGTGAGCATATAGTACATTTTTCAAAAATCAGGTTCTAGTTAGTTCATAAATTCATAAATAATTGCAACTAGTTCCAAATCTGTCATCTAAAGGAAAAAATACCATGTATATATTTAGAGGTTTTTCCTATTCAAGATGATGCAGCCAAAAGAAGAACAAGAGGGAGAGACATAGGAGACATTGTAAAATGAGAAAATAATGCTGCTTTTGTATTTTGAAATCAAATAGAGGATTTACATTTATATTAGGGATCCTTCATTTAGATGCAATGCTTACAAATAAGGTATTATAATAGTACGGTAAGCTGATTTCATACCAGTAATATATTGAACTCTGTAATTATTTGGAAGTAACATAATTTCACAACACTTAATTTATAGAACCAGAACCTAATCTGAAAACAAAATAGCAGAATAATAAAGTATAGAAAGTTTTGACAAAAAATATTTTCACTATAATCTTTTTACATCTCCAAGCTTCAGAAATTTTATACATTTCTCATGATTTTTGTACCAATTTTAACAAAGAAGATAAACAGTTGTATGCTCCACTTGTTTTGAAATGCTAGTGAACCATGAAAATGCTGTTGTATCCTTTGAAAATGCAATGAAATAATTGAGAAAAAAATAAGGGTTTTTTTTTTTCACTTGTAAACTGTGATTGGGACCATTCCTAAATACAGTGTCATTATAATAGTTTGTTAATTTAATTTGCAGCTGTACTTCCATTAACATAACTGAAGAGATGTTGCTGCTGATACAGTTTGCTTAGCAATGACTGATAATGCATACCTTATTTTTAATTAGCAATGACTCTTAATGCCATACCCTATGCTGCTAAACAGGCTTTGAAGTATTTGAAACCAAGATGATGTTTAAAATGTAGGTATCATTTCCCACAATGATTTTTTCCTCATAGGTGTTTTCTAAAATGGTGTATTAACATATTTTTGCATTGCTTTTCTAGAAGAGGGTCTGTGAATAAAAGCATAAGCAGTAGGCAAAATGAATTAGAGTCAATGAATAAGGGGAAAAATTATTCTTAACCCTTATCTGCATTTTAGTAGGTAGTTCTTTAATTCTGGCTTATAAAATAGTTTATATGTCACTGATGTCAATGAGACTTTCCACTGTTAGTAAGTACAGGAAAATATTTGTGCTTGTGCCAAAAAGTTGGTCTTATTTATAAATGTTAAAACAAGATACAGGATACCAATTATGTTCATGATGGACTTAATCTCCTTCAGTTGGAGGAAGAGATAAAACCTAACTCTTTCATTTCTGGCCTCACAGACTTTTTGCAAAGCTCATCTCTTACTTGTGTATGGTTCCTTTACTGAGATGACTTTATGTTATGTCTTATGTTGAATTTCTGGAGAATGGGTAGCTCCATCACTCAGGAATCACAAGTATTTAACCACTTTGGGGAGTCTCTCTGTTGTCAACGGAGGAAAGTAAAAGAGTTTACTTAGTTTCTAAATTGCTCTTCAGAGATGGCTCTCTCTTTCTTTTGCTTGTGTAAGATTATATGCTCTCATGTTAGATATCACAAATCACCTTCCTGGTTTCATTTTAGTCATACTCTCAAGGATTAAAATATCAATGTCAGGTTAATACTAGGTTATTGTGAAATGAGAATAGTCAATGGGAATTATTTTCTGTGTTTTCTTACAGTTGGAAATGGAAAAATCTCAGTTACAGAATCTTGAGCTGGAGCACAAAAAGCTATCTGCTCGTCTTGAAGAAGAACGTGGAAAGAATAAGCATGTAGTATTGATGCTAGTGAAAGAGTGTAAGCAGTTGTCTGGCAGAATTGTAGAAGAAGCCCAGAAACTGGAAGAAGTGATGTCAAAATTTGAAGAGGAAAAGAAAAAGGCTACTGAATTGGAGGAGTCTCTTGCAGTTGAGAAACAAAGGAGTACACAAATGGAAGCTCAAATGGAAAAGCAGCTGTCTGAGTTTGACACAGAGAGAGAGCAGTTGCGTGCCAAACTTCATAAAGAGGAAACACACACCAGTGACCTCAGAGAAGAAAGAGATAAAATGATCAAAATGATTGAGCAATTAAAAAAGGAGAATGAAAGTAAAGCTAATCTTTCTCACAAAAATAGTGATAGGAGTCTTGTTTCTGTTTCGGTTGAAACAGAAGAACCAAGTTCAAAAACTGTTGCCTGTCAAACAGATACTGTAATGATGGACAGTAGCATAGAAAATGCTAAGAAGTTGTCTTTGACTGTCTCTATAAAGCCTTCTACAGTGAGCCCACTAGTGTCTGGCAATACAAAAATGAGTGTGTGTGCCAATGCAGCATTTGTGAAGCCTGTCGTTGATCGGCAATCTTCATCTAGTGACCTTGTCCCCCCTACGACTCCTGTTCTTACACAGAATCAAAACAGAATTGAAGAAAATGGACCGAGTACAGGCTCATCCCCTGATTTATCAAGTAGCACTTCCCCTTTTTCAAATAGTAATTCCCTTTGCACCCCTACCACACCAACTGCCACAGCTCAGAATTCCTCGCTCACTTCATCTATACACAGTTTGCATTCACCATCTGCCAACACTACTGGCCATCCAGGCCTAAATCCACGAGTGCAAGCAGCTAGATTTCGATTTCAGGCAAATACAAATGATCAAGACCAAAACGGAAACACAACCCAAAGCCCTCCCTCAAGAGATGTATCCCCTACTAGTCGTGACAACCTAGTTGCCAAACAGGCAGCTCGGAATACTGTTACCCAAGTTCTTTCAAGATTTACAAGCCCTCAGAGTAGCGCTCAGTCACGGCCAGGGACATCACATTCAGTGGAAGCTGGCACTTACCCCCCAGTTGGTAGAATGACTTTAAAGACTCCAAGTGTATCAAGAATTGACAGAGGAAACCCTCCACCTATTCCTCCTAAAAAACCAGGGCTTTCACAAGCTCCTTCTCCACCACACCCACAGCTTAAAGTTTTAATGGATAGTAATCGATCCCCAAATACAAGTGCAAAAACTGACAGCAAAACCATGACCTCACCTCTTTCAAGTTCACCACAAGGAATCAGGGTAATAAATGAGGAAATTATTTCTAAGTCCTCACCTCAGCTGCCACCAAAACCTGCTATAGATTTATCTGTGGCACCTGCAGGCTGTGCCATACCAGCCATAGCCTCATCTCAGGTGGGTGCCTGGCCTTCCCACTTTCCTGGACTGAACCAACCTGCATGTTCAGAAAATTCCTTTGTCATTCCCACCACCATTGCCTGTAGCTCCTCCATAAACCCTGTTAGTGCTTCATCCTGTAGACCATGTGACTCAGACAGCCTCCTGGTAACAGCATCAGGTAAAGGGATTGATATGCTACAAACTGTCTCCCTCAAAAATAATGTTTTGGTTTTCTTATATGTCTTGTTTGCTTTATTTATCTTGTTGTAACTTTCTCACTTTCTAGAAGCTAAAATTTTCGTTTGTATTTTTTCCATATTCCAGGGGTATGGGAATTCTTTTGCTGATTTAGTAATGTTATAAATTACTTTGCTTCCTCAAGGAAGTCTCCATATTGCAGGCTTTATTTAAAGATTAAGAGGACTAATGTTTAAAGCAAGTGAGCTGCAGATTATAGTCTATTAAATAAATTCCTTTTAAATTTTTTTAAAATTTATTTTTGGTTAATGCTAGTATTTTGGACTTCAAAATGCTTTCTCAGTCTGAAATGATGTTTTGATTACCTCTGCAGGTGATCTTCCATGGAATATGTATTTTGATGCTGTGTGAGTCTTTTAAAAAATAGGGCATAGCTGGGGCTATGGTATTCTGCTATGGCAATAGATGGTTGCACATGAATATATGTAATTGCTTATATAACAGTACAGTTTCCTATATATCACTACGTGCCTGTAGAATATGTTTCATTTTTATTTCTGTTTTTCTATAGTTCTTTTTTTTGGTTGTAGGCTTTGTTAATACTCACATGTGGCATCTCACAGGTTTACTTCAACAAATATAGGCACAAGTTTGCTCTTGGAAAGTTAAAATCTAACTTGATAATCTTAAATCTGGAGTCAATGTGTGTATCTGCTACTCATTTTGCATTGTGGTGGGGGCTAACTGGTGTGTCTAATGTGCCACCAGCTTCATGGAATCTTCTTGATGGCAGTAAAGTGAACAAAGACTATACTGATCTACGTTTCAGTGCATTGTAGATCTCCTGTAAACCTTTTTATCAGTGTATTTCCCTGCTGGGATCAGTAGTGCTAGAACATTAGGCAGAAGCTCCTCTTTAGCTTGACTTGCACTGCAGTAAAAAAAAAGGAACACACAGTTATGGAACACTTCAGACCTTCATCAGTATTGAAGAATGTTTGGATTGTCTCAAACTTTCAACAGTTTTTCTCAGTTCAGTTATGGTACTTCAGTCCCTCATAACTCCAGTCCCTGCATCATCATCTGTAGGGTGTAAAAGCCCTGCACAGCCGATCTGCTTCCAACACATAACCAACCACTTTATCTTGGTAGTTGCACCACTAATAAGTGAGTTGAACTCAAGCAAACTCAAGTCATGGGGAAGCCATTCCAAAAACACTCTGCAGCAAAATTGAGTATGTATATATAGGAGATTCTAGGTTTCCTGTTATTAATCAATTTTTTTACCGTTCCACTTCACTGAAGACTTTCTACATGTATCAGGAGTAACCTAGTCATCCTTTTAACATTTTGTTGTCACACCATACTGTCAGAATCCTCTCTCCTTTCTGAACTGTGCCATAAAAATATGAGCTAGAAATTTTATCCTTCTGTTTGTCTACTACTCCTCAGAGTCAACAACACTGGGATTTGATGACTGCCTATTAGTTTGCTGTTTTTCATATGGATGTCCTGAATTTTCATCTTAAATTCGTATCCAAGATGAGTCTGATTGCCATGTCAGATAGATCATTAGTCTCCCAGTATTTCAAATATTTTCCAAACTTCATTTGCCTTCAAGTGCTATTAGGCTCCATAACATAAAAAAAAAATTACTGGAAAAGTCAGCTTCAAATGAATAGTTTTTATAGGCAAGACATTGTCTTCCACAAATCTATCAGCATGAATTAGGTGTATAACAGTTAGTATTACATTTGGTAATCATCATAGTTATTGATTATTCTTTAGAAGAATAAACCTCATACCTTAAAAATGAAATTACCAGTGCTTTCCTTCATAACTCTATGTATTGTTTTTGCTTTAGTTGGTGCTTTGAGGTATTAACTTTTTTCTTAGGAGAACAATCATTCTTTTCAATTGGACTCTGCCCCCAAATATTTAATTTGTGTTTCTTATGAAATGTGTGACCATTCTCAGAGAAAATTCCCAAAGATAGGACTTTTTGTCAAAAATTGTTAGTTTTTTTTAATTTTTTTTTTGTTTGTGTTCAGATTACTTTCTTTCTCTAACTCCCTTTACTTGTTTTTGGGAGGCGTGGAAATATTTGTTAATTTAATTCCATTATAATCCTTGCACTTACAATCTTAGTACTTTGTAAGTGACATTGTTTTTTGGGAATATTTGCAATTGCAGATGGGAAACATATCCCATGGTCTGCAGTTTGCAAAGAAAGATTGCTTAAACTCTACTTAGTTGTAATGCTGTTTTATTTTATTAATATAGAGATGTTATTTTAGTATCTCCTTTACTATCTACATACAGGCTCAAAGAACCTTAATAACTTTATCTGTAATATTCAAATAAATATTCAGGATAATATTATTTTAAATAATAATATTACTTTACCCCAAATAATACTTATATTTTATTGCACTTACTCTTCAATCTCATTTTCTTTATGTTTTTAAGGGAATATGATGTATTTTGGCCAAGAATTCTAGCAAACTGCAGAACTAAATAAATTTAGAGCAACGGATGTTATGCAAGTACGGAAAAACATTTCCTTCAAGATTTTATGCTAAGAGAAAAAATAGATTTTAAAAATATATATATGAAAATAGAAAGATAAACCAAATTTAATAACACTGGTTTTATTAAAATAATGTGGTCAGTAATACCTGAATTCATGCCACTTATTCCCTTTTTTCAGCTTCTTTTTTAAGTATGACTTTTTTTGAGGTGAGAAACATCTAACAAACTACAAATACTTCTGAAACCTCTGTCCCATATCTGCTTTTTCATGTCCTCTAGGCACAGAGTCAGTTAGTTTTGTTAATGATCTGGTTGATTTTAATATGTTTTATTTACTTTTTTTCAGAAAATGTTTAGAATTTCAATTTTCCATTCAGTTAAAGCAGAGCATGGTTAAATCTATATTGTATTGTATAGTAAGTAATGAGCTTCAATCAGAATTTTTTAATATTTTTAACAACAGTGCCAAACAATTTTAACATATTAAAGGACATTGACAGAATCCTTCATTTTTATATTTTTTTGTTTGTCAATAAATTCATGCTTCTTTCTTCTTACGGTGGAGCCAAAAGGATTGATAATAACCTAATCACTAAAGTATTATATTTATTAATTTTAAAAGAGTTTCCTAGTTAGCTCAGATTGCTTTAGGAACATATCAACAGCCTGATTTTCAGTAAGGAAGTGTCTTGGTTCTAGGAAGAGGGACTGTTAAGAGCAGACTTAAAATGGGAGCTCTGATCCTGTCACATGCATTCTGCTAAAGTAATGTGGTCATACCTTCTTTTAGAGATGGGCTATTGTACCACATGTTGCTCTTTTCATCCCTGGTAGGAAAAGACGTGGGCCTTCATTAATGTTAAGCAGACTGCACATAGAGACATTACAATGAACATTTATGGCCTGATTCAAAATCTGTGACAGTGTTTTCATTAACTTCAGCAGCCTTTGAATCGGTGCCAGAATGCTTCTGCTCTGTTTGGATTTCAACAGTTCAATGGCTGTAAGACTTCAAAATGGAAACAAATGTAGGCGTTTGGATTATCATACCCCTGGGATTTCTGCTTTCACTTTCTTCTTAGTTTGTGCTTTCTATGTCACTCTTCAATGAAATATATTTTTTTTATTTTGCTCATTTCTGTAATGATTGATTTATTCTCTCTTTACAATTGGCTTTGAAGATAAAAGTGTGTGTGGCGGGGGGGGCGAAGGACTGATGTAGGCTCTGAAATTAACCACCTCACATTCTGAAGCTGATGCCAGAAGCTGTTTTTGTCTATCCCTGTGCCCTTCATCACTGCATGCCCTACAAGCTTTCACAGATGCTTCACATTTCCTAACTTTCTGCATCTGTAATGATGTCCCTTATTTATTGGTATCTTCTAATGTTGGTGCATTTTGTTGGATGAATTGAATTTTATTATACTGCTTCACATTGATATAGAATGTAAAGTTATGTTATTACTTATTTTTTTATCTTTTTCAGTAGGTTTTCATTTAATGGTAACCTAGTATAATGAATTTCATCACTGAATTGCAACAACATATTTTTCTTTTCAAGAGCTGAAATTAAAATTAAGATGGGACATTAAAAAATTCCTTTCATTTTGGCATTTCTCTTAAGGATGCTTTAAGGACAAGCAAACAAACAAGCAAATAAACTACATCAAAAAATTCCACTTTTTTCAAAAGAAAAGGAAACCTGAAATACTATTTATATTACCAAAATTCCAGTGTAACTTAGATAAAGAATTTTATTAACTGTAGTGCTACCTTAGCAGTATCCACTATCAGTTAACTACCACAAGAAGACAGTAAAAACTACACAAGTACTATATTAAAAACATTAATATATGTATAGCAACAGCTGCAGCACAGTTAGTTTCAAAGAATAACAAAAGGCTGGAAAAATAAAACCATTTTGACAATGGAAAGGAACACCAGAAGTTATTCTTTGGACCTTAAGGAATTTTGTAAGAGTTAACTGTTCTCAAATGTTGGAAGTTGAAGATAATATTTTTTTTTTGCCACTTAAAGGGTACAGTTTACTTTGTATATTGCTTATTGGGTTTTTTTATAAACGTAAGAAAACCCTCAAAATCCCCTGATTAAAAATATTGGAGAAATAAATATTACTAAGATTATTAATAGTCAAAAGGTAGCTTCAGAACTGAAGTTATAAGATGATGTATGGAGTTAATTTTACAGTTTATCATTGGTTTAAATTTGGATTTATAAGTTAACTTCATAGCTGCAGTGATGACTTATTATAATGAATATGAAAAAAATAAGTTTAATAAGAAGCTAATAATACTGTGAAAATACTGAAAATATGTTTCCTTTAGATACTAAAATAGTAAACTTAATTTAAATTGACAAATTTAGCTGACTTTAGAAATAAATATGAAAATACTCCAAGCTTTTTTTTCTGGGTTTTTTTTGAACTGGACTCAAACTATGTATTCTTCAGTGGTACTGTTCAGGTGATGAATTCTTGTGTAAGCCTTGATGTTAATTAAAATGTATCGAGATCTTACAAGGTACCCAGTCTGTTGTTTCTGTAGAATTCTGTTGGGAATTTCCATATTTCATTTTATCTTCCAAAATGTGGAGCAGATCATCCCAGCATGGTGGTGCTGCTACCACATGCTTTCTGCAGTTCAAGATGTTGGAGGATGGATAGTACTTAGCTTGAATGGAACTGAAGCGAATGCCCTAAAGCTCTTCTTCAGTCCCAGTCATTGTGAAACTGCATTAAAAGCTGCATAAACTTGCTTTGTATTGTCAGATTTCAGCCTCATATAGTAGCCTCTTTGTGGCCACAGAAGATGGTTATTTATTCAAGAGAGAAATGTAATGTGTATTTTCTAAAGATAATAATGAAAATATGAAAAAAAAAACCCCAACCTTTCTCCTATTTTCTCTTGCAGTCTTTGATCAAGGAAGAATGCACAAAATACTCCATGCCTTATGCAGCAAACTTCATATTCTTAACAAAGTCCCTACTAAAGCTGATAAGTAGTCAACAGAACATTTAACCACAACTCCTAAGCTTTCAGAATTTTGGATTGAAAATTCTTTGTTAATGGAGTGACTTGAAAGCTTTCACACATAAATTTTATATAACCTGTTAAATAAAATGTTCCCACTGGAGCATTTTATAATATATTATTTAAGTTGAAAGTGAAAAAAGGAATGTTATGTTAATGGAGAGTTCAATAATAAATATATTTAATTCTGTATTATTTGTGTAAATGATTTCTGCGTGTTATTTCAAACTTACTGAAAGGCACCTGAAGTCATTAAGGGCCCTCTGTGCGATTTAGCTTTGTAACTACAAGTGAGTTATATAAATACTAAAGTTTGCACTAAGATTGTAAGGAGGTTAAAATTATATATGAAAATAAGTACTTTGTTTTGAAAATTTTTCTATAGATACTTTAAAAAAATCTTCCCAGCATATTGCAAATAAATTAAAACTTGTCTAAAACTTCCGTTAGTTTTGTAATTTTGATTATATAAAATCTTTTTGAGACATCCAGCTGCTACTACAGTTCATAACAAGTTTCACGTTGACCTTTTGTAGTGAAGTCCTGTTCATTTGTATTAACAAGTGTCACCCCTGAATGCAGTTTTTATTCTTCAAAATACCTTCTAATGTGTAGACAAAGCACCATCACAAAATTTGTGCTAAACTAACAAATGCAGTCATTTTGAAGATACTTTTTAGTTCTTAAAAGAATACAGAAAATGCAATGCTTAATTTATGTGTCTCTGACTTCTGTTGCTTTAACTCACAGGCTGGTCTTCCTCCCTAACCCCTTTGTTAACAAGTGGTGGTCCTGTCCCCCTGGGTGGCAGGCCCACCCTTCTTCACCAAGCTGCTGCCCAGGGAAATGTCACTTTATTATCAATGCTGCTTAATGAAGAAGGACTGGACATTAATTACTCTTGTGAAGATGGCTATTCTGCCTTGTATTCTGCTGCTACGAATGGACATACAGGTAAATGATACTAAGGTCTATTATGGCATCCATTTAAAATAGTGAAAGCTTCCTAAGTTTTTCGTATTCAGTTAGGTCAAATGCATTCTTCTTAAAAATGTGAAATTGAAAGTGAAATATATAGATTCTATATTTATATACCAAAGTCGTGGTATAACATATATAAGCAATGCTTCTTGAGGTAGAATTTTGGAACTCAGAAAGCATTTGAAACACAGAAAATTGGTAGCATTCTGCAGGAACATCCATTCTAATTCTCCACTCCCTTCTTATAAAAAGCTACCAGATATTATCATGCCGTATTCTGTGAGAAACTAAAGATCTTTTGTAGCAACAGGAACTTGAAAGAAAGAACTTTACAGGGAAGCAAAGCAGCAAAGAATAGGTCATCACCAGCGTTTTGATCTTCCACAGCAACAGTGAAAATGATGGAAGATAGTGTCAGAATAGTGTGTTACTTGGGAAATAAAATGAACTGTCTTTATTTTTGAACTAAATGAAATAGCCTTCACTTGTTACTGAGGCTCTCCTGAGAAAATTAAAAGGTTTTTTTTCTTTCCCCATGACCCTAACCCTCCTCCGTATTGAGGAAGTAGCATTTCTGAACCTTTCAACAGTCAGTCTTCATATTTTATTAATATATTTATGAAATGCATCAAGTATGTTACTAACAGATATGAATTTCATGGATACAAACTCCAAGCAATAATTTTCAGACTTTTAACACAAGGCTCTCAAACAGCAGTTTCTTTTAAAAGTCCAGTGCACATTATGATAGCTTTTTCTACGTACGTAAAAACATCCAGATTCTTATACTGCAAGTAGTATCACTATGCTGTTTTGGATACTAGAGATGAAATCCAGCAATACCAGTGGCAAATATTTCATTAATTTTTAGTAAAGTCAAAATTTTATTTTAGAGTCGAAGGTAGAACATAGTCCCATTAAAGCCACTGCTTTCAAGAGTACTTTGTGGTTTCATTTAATGAAATATTTCTTAGTGGCACAATTGGAAAACCCTGATCCAGTGTTCCAAATAGTACTTAGAGAGACTATTTAATAATTTTTCCCAAGTATTTGAAAAACAAAACTAAAGTTAGGGTACAAAATCCACAGACAGTCAGATAGTGTACATTTTTCTGACATGTTCAGGGTTAATTTTCCCACCGGGCATAGGGAAGGAGGAAATTTCCCTTTGCTCAGAATGGTGTATTTTGTCTTTGCTTCCTAGGTGCTACAAGTATTTTTTTTAGAAACATCTGGGCCTTTTCACCTGAGATTCTTTCCTGTTGCCAAGACCTTTAAAATGGTGAAAAAGTACTTTTTTTTTTTTTCTTTGGTGATTTTTTCCTTTTTTCAGCTTGTTAGCTGCAGTATTAAGAATCCATGTTAATTATATTGTGTGGATTTATTATTCTTCCCTCACTGAATGGATGTTTGGTGTATTCATCTAGTCTTATATCCATTTATTATTGCTAATGTTTGTGCGTGACCGTAATTGACCCAATTCTTCTTTACTCATCTTGTATTCTAAAATTGCTTCGAAGCAAATGTCCTGATTTTCAGTTACAATTACTGAGCAGCTCTTACTGACAGCAAAGGCAATTTTATTGTCAAAATTGTTTTATTGTCAAAATTTGAAATAAAAGACACGTGACAGAATTGTGAAAACACAATAATAAAAACAAACATATGGATATACACCCTGTAATTGTTTAGTATCTTTTATTTTTTGAGATAAAAACTGTATTACAGAGATTATAGTGTTGCTCTTCTATTTATAGTTGACAAGATGTGAAAAATACTTTGTTGTACAAATCATCACATTTCAGCAACTAAATGGATTGTATGAATTCTGAATGAGAGGATCACACAGCAGCAGTGTTGGTGTCTCCTTAATAAATTATGTGAAAATTGAAAGTTATAGATTTATAATATTTTTGGAGAAAGATTTTTGTGCTTAACTTTATTATATTGTCCTTTTTCATTACTTGTAGTTTGTTCTCAAGTGAATGGATATATGTAGCAATTCAAAGTGGAGACTTTTAAAAATAAGTTTACTTATATAGGCTTAAGAAAGCATGTATAGAAATATATATATTTTTAAAGTCCTTTCTAATACCTTTTCTTAACTAGCCAGGTGGAAAGAAATTATACTAGTGTAATTTTAAGGATAAAATAATTTATTGTTCAAATTTTTCAATGTGTTGAGTAGTGTTGTCAATGGTAAGGTTCTGGGGTTTTTTTTCCCTTAGAATCATACAATCACTTAGGTTGGAAAAGACCCTTAAGATCATTCAGTCTAACCCTAAGACTTAACACAGGCCTACTCTGGTGGGTGATCACACCATGATTTAATTTATTGAGATTATTTTTAAAGTGGACTTAGTGACTGAATGGATTTTGAGATTTCTAAGTCAACTAACCAGATTTTCCTGTTTCTCCTGGAAAAGATTTCACCAGACAAAAGAGTAACTTTAGAATTGATAAAAGCAAGTATAATGAGTACCTCCCTTCAGAAACACCGTGTTTGGGAGATTCTGTGAAGAGTGGAAAGTGAATGATCCCCACACATTTCCAGTGAAGAAATACAGTGTTTGAGATGTGTAGCTAACTAGAGAGTGGTGGAGCACATTGTAACCAGCATGGTGGCAGCAGCTGTTATATGCTATCAGCCCATTCTATAGAAAAAATTGAGTTACACAAGAAAACAGCACTGAAATATTCTGTCCTAACCTATCCTAATTGCAAAATGTGTGGCTTTCCTCTTTGAAAACAGTTGCCTTTTGTGAGCTGCAGCAGAGGGTTTTTCCAGCACATGAAGTTAATAGCAGATGCTTTGTTTCCACCATACACTCTCCCTAATTCTGTAGGTCGGAGAGAGAGAAATTCACCCTAAAAGTATACACTTTCTTTGTATTGGAATGGACATGAGAAAACTGTTAATTTCATTATTTAACCACTAGATTAGGATAGCTGATCAGGTTGTTTTATCAGGCTGTCTTGGTTTGACCATTAGCAAAGAAGGAGCCATTTCAGGTCTATTGTACACTTAACAACAGTAGTTCTCTTAGCTAATAGATCTCCATAGCTGTATGATGTTGCAAATCCTGACTGTTCTCTGCCACAAAGAGGTTGAGAAAGACAAAATGAAACAGTAAGACTTCCCGAATCCGAGAGGTGTGGAGAAAATAATATCCTTTGGACTCAGCTATATGCTAATCATATGCATTTATGGTGTCATTGATTCTCTTCTATCCTGAGTATTTGGAGGCTGTGGCACCCTGATTGATAGGAAAAAACTGGAATGATGTGGGAAGTAGAAAGGAGTGAGGTGCAGAGACATACAGCTACATGGAGTCAGCTTTGTCAAGCCACCGGATGTATCTGCATGATGTTTGCCAACACTCTGGAAGAACTAACTACCCAGCTGTGGAGGAGAGCAGTAAAGTCTCCAGGTGTTTGTCCTAATTTGATTCCATGTTTTGCTTTTGCTTTGACCAGAACTTGAAACTTAGTGGCACCAATGTCTTGTCTAGTGCCTGCCCTTCCACCCAGCACTCCACACTGCTGATTACTTTTATGGCAGACCAGAGTGAATAAGCCTGGACTGACCCAAATTTCCCTTCTCCAAATCCCAGTAAAAAGTTCATCCAGAAGACCCAGGCTTCTTGGAGATAATTGCTCTTTTACTTGATATGCCACCAGAACAGGTCTTGTAGAGCTTACTAGCTCACATATTCTGCCTTTTGAAAGTAGCTGTATTTCCTCATGGTCACACTTATCCTTAAGAATAAAAAGCTCTTTTCAGAAGCAGTATTTTCACAGAGATAAGCTTCATCAGAAACAGTATTTTTACAGACATAAGCTACCACCTGAAGGATCTGCCAATCAATAAGTGTGAATTAACCACGCCTTTCTAGAAAGGTTTTTGTTTTGTGTGTTCATGGCTTTTGCATGGCTAACATATGCTTTATGAACAAACAGCAGAGTATTCTAGCCAAATATTTGAAACTGCTAGGTGGAAATTTTTTCAACATCCCTCATAAACATTAGAAGTATTTTAGGATGTCAAGCAGGAATCTCTATTTTCAAGTTAGTCATTTAATATAGGACTGGGATTGACAATGGAAAGAAGAAAAAAAGATAGGTCATTCTAAGCAGAATATTTTTGTGTTAAAAAGTGAATGAAAATATGATTTTATTTTAAGTGGCACTATCTTACAATTGGAAGGACTTGGTAAATTAGTTAACAGAGAGCTTCTTTATGACTTACAAAAAATTACAGGTCAAGTGTAGGTAACTTACTGTGACAACTAACTTTACAACAACAACAACAACAAAATAATTTCACATCAGATTACTTATTTCAAAACTAAAGAATCCTAATTTACAAAATAATAACTTAGAGTGTTTTAAAATCCTGGTTCTTAATGTTAAATTATTTATTCAATCAACTCCACAACATCTGTATTAGTATTTGAAAAAATTGTAACAGGAGTAAGTACATTGAAGAATGGTTTAGACTAGTCAGATTTCTAAGTAGTTCTTAATATATTTTCTGATATCCAAGTTGTTCTTAATATATGTTTCTGATATCTAGAGTTAAACTTCACTAGCAGAACTTGGCTTCGGGATTTTACCAAGTGGTGGAACAGCATGCATTAAGCTTGCTCAGAAATCAGGTCAGGAGTTTATAATTGGTGTTGTAGCTGAGCTTATTTTCCAAGTAGTAGTTTCAATTACAAAAGACTTGTTTTATTTTGGTCTGGAGCCAGTTTCAAGAATGAGGAACAGATCAACTGTTTTCTTCAAAGTTAATTGCATCAAATGATATTCCAATTTGTGGATGAAAAGCAGTCTAATTACTATGTAATTAATTATCTTAAATTAGCTGTAGGGATGATGGAATCAGGCTGGTACTATTTTTAGCATGTCATTTTGGAAATACATGAATGGGAATGGTTTGGGGAGGTTTGAGTTTGTCAGCTTGTTTTATTTGTCATCGCAATCACAAGTCAAAGTGTCCAAAAACAAGACTGGCCGGCATGTTGCTTGAGTTATGTGTGGCTTGTGAACATCTCCCCTGTGGCTGTCATATTTGTCACGACTGCCAGTAGGCAGCGATGCCTTTAGAGACTCCTGGATAATTCAAATTCTCCACTTTGGAGGTAAAATAGCTAATACTGTGGAAGTTGCCTGTAGTGGGCATGTATTTGAATCCCAGCAGAACCCAACCCAAGCCCTTTTTGCAAAAGGGTGGTGATGCCCCTGGGAGGCAATTCTCATTTCTCTCCTACAAACTTCTTCCTAAGCTTTTATTTCAGTCCCCTAAGGTGTGATGCATAGTCCAAAAGACTGGCTGATTGTTGGCCCTTGAGCAGACTTTAGCCTCTGGTAGTTTTAACCACTTGATCTCGTTGATTCATTCTATGGTTTTGCTCCATTTATAGATTGTGTGAGATTGCTGCTGACTGCAGAAGCACAAGTTGACGCTGCTGATAAAAATGGCTTTACACCCTTGTGTTCAGCAGTTGCTCAGGGACATGTCAAGTAAGTGAAGCCTTATGATTTTGCCTGTCAGCTCTTACTCAATTTTATATTTTCTTTACATTATGTACTTTTTTCATTACGTTACTGTTGCATTCTTATGTATAAGTGTATTTAACTATAATTTATTGAAAGCATCTACTTAAATTCATATTCTTATGCCATTCTGATTTTAATGTTTTCTATTTGTTTTGTTTCCAGTTTCAGCTCTTAAGGTTGCTGAACATATATTCTTAGCAATTACAATGTGGTACTAGTCTATATGGGCATCATACCTCTGAATTTCTTAATTTTCTTTGGGTTATCAGCCATAGTATAGAATTAACAGAGAAAAGAAGAAGGAAATTATTTTTGCACTGATTTTTTTTAAGCACAGAAAACTATGAATATCATATTCAGAGGCAAAAGAACATCTGAGCTTTCTCCTGAGTGATACAGAATTAAATACCTTACACAACAAGACAAGGTTTTTTGAAGGTTTAAGTTTTTTTGTATCAGTAACTTTGAAAAACAGAAAATTATGTACAAGTCAAATACTATTGCTAAAAACATTCTTCAAAATGTAGTTAGAATAATTTATGTCATAGAATCATAGGAAACAGAACTGGGAGTTGGAAACAACTGTGAAATAACTCTTTCCAGTTAAAATTACTACAAATTCAAAAGGCTTTGAACAGAATTCCTAAGAATTCTTATTACAGAATTTACCTTTATTTTACATATCTCTGCTTTTTTTTATCTTTCTGATTCTTTTGATGTTTACATTTTGTCATTTTTAAGGCTTTTACTCTGATACAGTAACGCACAGGAATCAGTCTCTGAGTGTTACACTATGATAGGCCCTGACCCAACAATGAGGAAGAGTGGGATCTCTGTTCTTCTCACCATCTTCCATAAGTATATAAGAATCTTCAGAGATTCATGCCAGTTCTTAGAGATTTCAAGCTCATCAACTAATGGTTATTTTTTACTGGAAGTCTTATTCCAGAGGTAGCAGATGCCCACTAGGTGTTTTGAGCACAGAAACATGCATCTAGTTAAGTGTTTCAGTGTTTTGCATAAAATCTGTAAAAAATACGTGTGACTTGACAAGACAAACCCAAAATACACTCTTCATATTCTCTCACTAAAATAAATACCTTAACACTTCATTTAAATAGGAAGCTATTTTTTTCCCTGACTTACCCTCACAACACTTTGCTATGTATCATCTGCTGTGCTGTGATATTGCAGACTTTATATTCTTTTTGCCTTAGAGTTACTTATGTAATATGATATCCCTAAACACTTTTTTTGCTTTTACTTTTTTAGATACTAAACGTGAACTGAATTGTAAAATTGAGCATGGAATAATGACAGGGCCAGCCAGAAACATCAGAGAGACTACAAATGGTTCAGGCTGTGTGATTTGTTGATCGCTTCAAAGTTCAGGAGCAGGAAAAAAAAATCCGTAATATGTAGAATTTGAAGCAACAGTATTGTCTGTCTCAACGTAGGGTTAATGACAGCCCTAAACTGCTCTCAGTTGCACAGTAGGTGTCTGTCATAGACTTGCTAACCAGTCCCCTGTGACATCTTTATTAACCTTGTTACTGAGCCAAGACAATACTGTTGTTCTAACCCTAGTTATGTAGTCAGAAAAAAAATTCTAGTTTTTTGAGGCTGGTCCAGTAAATCACCAGATCAGAAACTGGTTTTAGGAGAAACTTCCAGAATCATTTCCCATGTTGTCCAGGCCAGGAGGACTTTCCCTGAATTTGAGGTGGAAAGTCAATGTAGCTTTTCGAGATTCATCAAATACAATTTAAAATATCAAACCAGATATTTCTAACCTAGCAGAGTTTAAAACTCAGTCTTGAGTTGCTGTATGGAAGTATCTTGTTATGAGCCCTTCTTAAGATGACTTTTGTGACTGTATGATTAGGATGTATGTCTAACATTTGTTGAGGCAGAACATTATTATTTTGCATTTTTTTTCTGTTCAATTGAGCATTTTTGGAAAGTGTAGCTAAGTAATTCATATCAGTGCTATCTGTTTTACTCTTCTCTAAAATTGTACATTTTGCCTTGAACTTAACTGATTTTCTGACTGAATGAAAACTTATCAAAAGGCAATTTCCTTAAATACTTGTGATTTTTTTAGTATGTCATTTCTTATATACTTATATTCTTATGTATACCTTACATTGTTTTAAATATTTTGTCATAGTTTATTTTGTTACAGAACGGTCTCCTAATCAGTACTTATTTGGCATTGCATTAACTGCTTTGAGGCTTTTTTGTTGATATGGTTTCTGTTTTTATAGACTGATAAATACTGAGCTGGAGAGCTGGGAATTTATCTTTGTTAGCAGTGCTTGTTTGACCTGCAGAGTGAATTGACTGGCATTAAGATTCTTCCAAGGTCTTAAGTGTTGTTGAAAAGATAGGTTGGGGAAGGGAAAGGAGCCAACCCTGGCACAAGAATTGGCAAAAAAACTGGACCTACTGCTACAGGGTTGTGAGGAAGTACAGGAGCTTGGATCTGAATGTCAGCCCCAAGTGAATTGCTATTCAGCATTCCATCTAATCTTCCATCCTCCATAAGCCAGTAGCTGCTACCAATACACCCCAAGCCATCCTTCTGTAGTAGCCTCCCTTCAGGGATCTGAATGGTAGGTACTGCCATAGCTGTTTTGCTGTCTCCACCAGGTTACTTCCCTAGATGAATGTCCCTTTTGCTGGTAAAGCTAGTCCTAGTCCTTCATTTTATTTTTTCCCTTTTCTTTTTAAATCTATTTTAAATATCAGTAGTCAGAAAGGTTTCTTTTTTCGCTCAGCAGAATGTTTTTCTTAAGCAGCTGTCATCAAGTTTTCATCAGTCTTGTGAAATTCAGTGTTTTACATTCACAGTTTTTAAATGCAGCTACAGTAGTTTAAGATTTACATGTTTAAGGTAACCTGTCTTTATACCATGTATAAAATTAAACTTTATAGTTGTGTATATGGGTTGATCACAGGTAGATCTGTGTCTGTAAAATCAATACTTTGTTTAAAATATTTAAATGTCGTAAGTTATAAAGAGGTGTTGAATGTCTAACATGAGACAATTTTTTGCTTTATTGTTTGCTGTAGATGTGCAGAATTATTAATTATATATCAGGCTGATATTAACCATGCTGCTGAAAGAGGACAGACACCTTTGTACCTGGCCTGTAAAAACGGAAATAACGATTGTATTAAGCTATTGTTGGAAGGTGGAGCAGATCGAACAGTAAAAACCAGTGTAAGTTAAAATAGTTTGTAAAGTTAAAGTACCTTTTATAGTACTGAATATTGACATTAAAATATTTATTTAAACTTTTCTTTAAAGCTGGAGTAAACCATATAATTTGAAATTAGTGTTTTGTTATTTTCATCATACTTTCTGAGATTTTTTAAACTCTATATTGTCTAAAATCTCCTAAATGATGTGATTTTCATACCATTTTACGTATTTCAGATTCTGCCAGCAATTTGCTGCAACTTTTCTCCAGCACTGGATTTGTAAAATGAAACTTTTTTGGTTTGGCTTATTTTTAAGATGGAGAAGTGGAGAATAGGGATTTTGCTTCCACTTTTTGTTTTAGAGTGCTTTACTGTTGTCCTTGAAGAGACAACACCCCAAAACTTTCTTGCCAGTCTTGTAAAGTCTCATGTATCACAAATGGCAGAATATGGCAAAAAAAAGTTGTATCTAGAGGAGAAAGAGAGGAGGACTGTCTCAAAATTAGTGCCTACATATTGCCTTTTCCAGGTGCTTTTCTAAAGTTTTTCTTAAGAATCTGATGTCAGTAGATTCTCATGACAATAAATGCGGGTTATAGGCTGTCCCAAAATACAGCACAAAGAGTAGTAGCTTCACAGACTGTTCTACTCCTCCTGTAATTATTACACTAAATTTTTTATCATTCATTTATTTTGCATCTGGAAAGTAAATTTGACTTGGAGTGAGAGAAAGTTGTGATGTCAAAACTGTGAAACTGACTAATAAATGTGTTAATACAACATGAAACAATATTGATAGTTGGAATCATTTTTGTTTGATGCACAGGAAGGGAGCAGTTTACTAACAGCATGTAAGCACTGCAGCACTTAGACTCTTCTAAAAATTTTGAAGACTTTATCTGTTGGACTGTCCTTGGACAAAGCTGTACAATTTTTTTCTGTTACGTTTTCTTCCCTCTCTTCCATCCAAAATACATACAAGCAACTCTGTTTTCCCAGAGGATTATTATGTCACTCTTGCTTGTCTTCTTAATTTCCAGACAGAGCCTTCCATTCAGATTCTTTGCTGATATAAGTCTGCAAACATTTTTCTATGTGTTTGGTGGCAGTGTGCTTTTTGATTTTGTTTTTTTTAGGACGGCTGGTCACCAATTCATGCAGCAGTGGATTCTGGTAATGTTGAAAGTCTCAAGCTCCTTATGTACTATGGAGAGCCGAACAATGGGAACTGTTTGATGGATGCAGAGCCTAATTTAGACTACTTTGATTTGGAGAAGAGAGAAGATGACTATAGCAATAGAGTAAAGCCTGTTGTTTCTGCAGATCTCATCAACCATGCTGACAAAGAGGGTTGGACTGCTGCCCATATAGCAGCATCAAAAGGCTTTAAGGTTAGTCTGTGTGAACAAGTTACAGTAACCTGATAGAATTTAGGCAAGATAAATCCATTTCTTTTATCTTTGAAGAATTACAACTTAGATGTCAAGTCTTAGTTTGTTATCTAGTTTATAGGCCAACTTGATTTAACAGAGACAGAGATAGACTTCCAGTGGACAATTTATCCCAGAATCCAGGTGTCAGATGGAGTGAATTGTCATATTTAAATGTCTCCTTCTTATGGGACATTAATAAAAAGAGAAACATCATTACTTGAGATCCAGATTTTCAAAGTTAAGGTGAGGTGAATCCCACCCTGAATGCCAATTCATTGGATGTCACGTGCCTACAGATATTAGATGGACATAGTTTCCAGTTATAGGTAGGAATGATTTAACTATGAACAATTTTTCCTCTGTGAAGGAGGGGAGAAGAAGAAATCTGAGAACCAGATTTGTGCAGACATACATTGTTTAATTTACTATTTTGAGCAGCCTTTTTAGCAGGTAGTGAAACATTTTTGTGAGGTTGGAATAACTGATGACACAGAGGATGACCTGGCAGGTCCTACTGATGACAAACAGGAAGATTTCTGGAAATCTAATACTACTTGAAGGTTTTGACATCAGAAGCTATACACTTCTAACACTGATGGTTTAAAGAACTTCTTTTTATATGGTAGCTGTCTGTCAGATCTTACTGTGAAATTTTTACCCAGGAAGAAAACACAGGGTGCTAAACACAGAAGAGAGTGAATTTTAAGAAAATACAGTCCAAGACTTAAAAAATCAGATTGTGTTTACATGCCTAGTTCAATACCTGTCATTGTGTTTGCTTTTTTTCCTGATAAATTTACTATGGTATGTTCAAAATAGACACGGATTTAAGATTCAGTTTAAGTTATGGGGTTTTTTAGGGACAGCCACTTCTTACTCAGCATTTTGCATTATAAAGAGTCAGTGTTCCATTACCAAGGTCTGTTAGGCAGATGTAGGCTCTTGTTCCAGTTTCCACTCATATGAATTTAGATGGAGTTAAAGGTATTCGCTATAGTCTGCAAATACCTAAATAATGTGCAGTATGTTGGCTCTTTCTGCAATAATATAATCCTTAGGAACTTTGAATTTAGGTTTCATTTGCTGTCTAAAAGCTGCTTTGACTAGCTGATCTCTCTGAAAGTTCAGACACTGGAAGTCTTCATGTATGTCTTTCATTAATAACTCAAGGGTTTGAGTTTCTAAGCACATTCCAAATCAACTGTTTACTAAGATCTCCATTTGGGGTTGAGGGGAGTCTCTTCGGTGGTGAAGGCAAAATAGAGCTGACAGTCAGATTCCTGGTTTTGCTGTTGGAGAGACTGTATAAAATTGTATTTGATTTAATGCATTTATTGACTTGAGATATGTTTGGGATACTTAAAAGCTAAAAAAGCTTAATAGCCATCTCCAAGTACTGTTAACACTTTGACTTCACTCTCTAATCCATTATGTACACTGCATGTCATTCATTCCAGTGCATGATAGCTACGTATAAGCAGTGCTGACACGTGCATCCTTTAGGTTTGAGATGGGTAGGTGCCCTTCTTTACAGATTAATTCTGCTAGGACATCTTAGCTGTTATTTCGTAGGCAGAAGGGACAACAAAAATCCTCATTTTACTAAGGAAATAAGCTTGATTTCTTTGCTCTGTCCCACTTCTTCCTGCTTTACTTCCCATTTTCAGCCTCACAGTTCAGTCCTCAGCCTTCTGCTGTTCTGCTCTTCATTGCTCCCATTTGAGAGATAGTGCTAACAAACTAACTTGGCAAGAACATATGTGCTTTCTTCTGCTTGATTTCCTTCTGGCAAACTTAGTGAGCTGATAATTTTTTTAAAAGTACTTAGAGGTCCTGTAACTACAGCCTGTTACAATTTCACCTTACAGGCAGGTATACCTTGAATGACTGCTATATTTCTGAAAGGTCTCAGGGTGTCACGTATACTGACAAAAGTTTCTGTAGAACAGCTACAAAATAGGTAACACTTTGCAAACCTGCAACTAGCCACTGTTCTGCATCGAAATACTCAATAGCTGCTTCTCTGTGTTTTTAAGGTTTGGTTTCCCTGCTATGGTTAACCCCAGGTGTTATTAATACAGTATTAACTAGTATAATTCCTGTTGGTTTCTTTTTTTTCCAATATGGATGAGTCATTAAAAGCATATCTGAGATAGCAAAGCTTTCATAAAGGCCACCTGTATTGTTGCAGAATGATGGTCATTAGAAACAAGGACTTGGTCCTTTTTCTGATTGCTGAACAATCAACATTTGAATATAGTTTTATGAGAACTTTTTCTGGATCCCACACTAATTTGGGAGGATCTATATAGTGAGTATTTTTTCATGTTACAGTATGATTCTACCAATCCAAATTTATATGCTAATAGCTTGTTTCTAATTTTAATGATTTTTCCTTTTGTAGAGCATATGACATTTTTAGAGGGCATCATGTTGTTGGCATCCACAAGATGTTCCTGCTCTGACAATAAAAATACATTTTTATATCACTGCATTCTTTCTATGCTTGCAGAATTTCAGGTTTCTGCTTGCAGAAATTCTGCCAAAGAAGAGGTTTGCAAGGTGATTTTAAAATTATTCTTTTTCTGTGTCCCACTCAGATGTCAGTCATGAAGGAAACTCCTACTTGGTGAATTGCAAAGTGAAAACTGGTTTTATGGATTGTTACCTAGACAGATTCATTTTTTAGTCTGTATTAAGCTTTAGAATTGCTTATTTAGTGTTACTTGACCATTGAGGCCAAGATGTTTAAACCAGGATAATAGCTGGGTTTCTGTCTCCATATCAATACCTTAACTATGGCCAGATGTAAGAATTTCTTAATTCAGCTGATCAGCATTTGATGCTTAGAGACTGTAGAACCCTGGCTGTGTGTGTTCTGCTTTTTCATAGTCATTATTTGAGACTTTCAAGTCTGCTATAAAATATTTTTACTCCTGGTTTTCAACTCTGTGAGAAACATCATTTGGATTCTTATCTATGGAAACTCTGTAGCTGATTGTCTTTGGAAATGTATGTGTAAGAATTTCAATTAGGAATCTAACTGCATATTGGTAGAACTCTTTAATGCAGCAAATGGACAAGTAAATAATACAGTTCCTACCTTTGCAGAACTGTCTAGAAATCCTTTGTAGCCATGGTGGACTAGAGGCTGAGAGAAAAGATAAGTGTAATCGAACATTGCATGATGTTGCTACTGATGATTGCAAACATCTCCTAGAAAACTTAAGTAAGTAAATGCTATCAGCACTACATAAAAATGTTTTTAATAAAGAACTTGTGGGGCAAAAATGAGAAATATGAAAAGGGTAGTTGTCACTTTTTTTTGGCACCACAATATTAAGTTACCTTGATCTATCAAGTTTCTATTCTCCAAATTTTTTGCAAAAGCATATTATATAATTTTGGTGGAGGTTATTAAATTCCTCATGTCTTTGTTTCTAAACCATTCAAAAAGATGGTACATATTGTAAATGTGCAAACATCCATATTCTCCTAAAACTTCTAAATTTAATATTAGTAATTACTTTTTCAAAAGCTATTGCCCTCCTCTTATCTTTTCTTCAAATTCTTGCAGAGATAGTCACTTAGTGGTGGGTAGCTGTCAAATTTCCTCTGGCTAAGATGATCATCTAGTCATATATCTGAATCTCTTTTTAGAGCATAGTTTATTTTGTCACTTAGTTATTGGTGAGGGGATTGTTTGATTCTTCAAATATGTCTTAGAGACAACATCAAAGAACATCTTTTTCCCAGCATCAGTAACTTCTGTAAGAAGATTGCTCTTCTGTTGAAACCTGTCATCTTCTTCCTTCTCTGTAAGTTTTCTCAAAATTCAGTAGAGCAGGCTGATCTGTGTATTTCTTGAGACAGAACTTAATTCCTCTTCTCACTAGTTTTGTGTATTTTGTATCACTATAAATCTACCTATAGCTATATCTGTATATACAGAGAAATATCTCTGTATTTCTAATATATCTATCTCTGTATGGCATTTGTAGATTTGTATGCTTTCTATTTTTTCACTTTTTTTGGTGTTTGTCTTGTGGGATATAGGGATGTGGGTAGTTAAGTTCACTGATTATCAACAAATTAAGGAAGTTCACTGTCTGCTGCTTCTGATTTTCCTCTTCAGCTGTTTTAAATCCTGGTTCTTACTATTTTACTGCAGGTTCAGAGGGGAACACATCTCACTTTCTAATTGAAATTCCTCCATGGTCATCTTCTTTATCAGACTGAAGCAAATTTCTGATGGCTGAATCTGTAGCCTGTTAAATTAATGCTTGTATTATTTCCATCAGTCTTATTGCCCTGCGTCTCTGGTTGTGCTTGTCATGAATCCAACGGCTTTTATTGGGTCAGAATCTTTGGCCTCCCTTTCTCTTCTTCTATACATCTTAAGCCAAGACTGCATTTTTGGGTGAGGTGTGTATGTACCATCCCTTACCTTCCTCACGCTCGAGTAAGGTTTCCACTGTAGGACAGGAGGATGTGCTCTGACAGATCTGAAAGACTGGGGGCCAGGATTGCCAGCTATGCCTTAGAGGTCACTTGCATTGAAGTTTAGGCAAATACTGTACCTCTGTCCTAGGGGCCTGTTTCCTTGTGGAGAACCCTCTGTACTCCTTACAGTCTGTGCTTGTTTCCCTGAGGTCCAGCCATCAGAAGGCCATGCCTTTGATACATTTCTCACAATTCCACATCTGAAGGATGCCTCTGAGTAATTTTTTCCCTGTGGTAGTCTAGTGGGTTTAAATCAGAGCTTTTCTGACATCATAAAAACTTCATTGGTTTGTATCAGCTGAAGATAGGGCTTCTGAACACAAAAGGGAAACAACGATCATGTTGCAAGACTTCATAATAAGCTGATATGGTGGTTTTTTCATGGTGTACTTTTTTAATTTCAGGGATAAATTCTGAAAGGTATTGTTTGGCATGAAAATTAGAAGATAGTTTCCTTTCCATTTTTAGTCATCTAAATGATCTCCAGAGACTGCTGCTTCTGTTGAATTGTATTCCAAAGAGCAAGACTTAAAAGACTTCATAGTTTCTAGTATGGGCATGTAAATTTCCTTTTTTAACATTTTGTCAATTTACTCTATAGCAAATCAAATATACCCTTTCAACTGCATTTTTTGTCTTATCTCCTAGCTTTTTATGTAAAGATGTTTGGCTCAGCTGTTTTCCACTTGTGCACTAGTGCCAGAAAATTATTTTCTACACTGATAGTGAAAATGTGCACAAACACAGTAAACTGAAAAATTAAGACACTGCCTACCATCTGTCTTAATTTATAAGTAATTAGTCTGTAAAGAGAAAATATAAGATTAAGTAAGTTTTTTCTTGCTTCCTGTTATTTCAGCATAATAATACTGAACTTTTTTTGTAAAAAAATACCTTGGTATTTTCATCACTGCTCTGATTTTGCTGTGACAATCTGTGCTGTTCTTTACCTTTGCTTCTCTGTAGCAGGAGTTACTTTGTGGCTTTCTTTTGTAATATTAGGTGTTATTGGTTTATAATAATGGGATTATTTTAAATTGAGTTTTACAGTTTTTCTCATTGTTGCTGTTTCATTTTTCAACAGATGCTCTTAATATACCTGTAAGGATTTCAGTCAGTGGCATTGAACCAGTCCATTGTGGTACAGAGGAGGAATTTGCTACAATATGTGCTTTAAATATCCGCAAGCAGACATCATGGGATGATTTTTCAAAAGCAGTGAGTCAGGCAGTGACAAACCATTTCCAAGCAATCGCTTCTGATGGATGGAGGAGCCTAGAAGACCTGCCATTTAACAGTGCTGCAGAATCCAACATTGGCCTCAGTGCAAGCAGTATATTTTCTGTCAAACTAGGTATCAATATTGGCGTTAATGAAAAAAGCAAAACTTGGGAGTGTTCTCGAATTTGTGAAATCTTCCAAGATAAAAATATCTTTGAATTACTGCATCTTTTAAAGCTTAGACTAAGAAAGACCAATACTAGATATGAAACTTTGAACAGTGCTGGCATGAAAGCATTCCTTACTTTTAGCTGTGTGTATGGCACAATTAATTATGCAGTTTAATATAATCTTGGGGATCATGAGACCCTATGATAATTAGTAATTTTAGTACTCCAGAGGAGAAATCAGTATCTCAGGTGAAACTAAATTCTCACCCTGAGTGCTGTATGTGGTTTTGGATGCCACAATATAAGAAAAAGCAATTAGGGAGTGTCCAAAGGAGAGGGATGAGGATCCTGAAGGGCCTTGAGGGCAAGCCATATGAGGAGTGGCTGAGGGCACTTGATCTGTTCAGCCTGGAGAAGAGGAGACTGAGGGGAGACCTCATTGCAGTTACAGCTTCCTCCTGAGGGGAAGAGGAGGGGCAGACACTGATCTCTTCTCTGTCATGACCAGTGACAGGACTTGAGGCAATGGCCTGACATTGTCAGGGGAGGTTTAGCTTGGATATTAGAAAAATGTTCTTCACCCAGAGGGTGTTTGGGCACTGGAACAGGCTCCCCAGGGAAGTGGTCACAGCACCAAGCCTGACAGAGTTCAAGAAGCATTGGACAATGCTCTCAGGGACATGGTGTGACTCTTGGGATGTCCTGTGCAGAGCCAGGAGTTTGACTTTAATGATCCTTGTGAGTCCCTTCCAACGCAGGATATTCTGTGATTCTACAAAAGTAATTCAAAGCCTGTATTGCTTCTTTGCAGTACATCCAGAATATACAGTAAATACAGACTGTAAATCACTGGCATAGGTAAACAGAACTGCTGTTTTATGTAACTTCACTTAGCAAGGTAAAAAAAAGAAATATTTAAAATTATGAGAAAATGTCATGGTCTTAGTAACAATTGTATAGGTTTCTGAAAATCCTTGTACTTCATCTTAAATCTCATTCCTTTCTCCACCTTCCCATCAGCACAACTGAACCCTAGTCACATTAGACTGGGAAAATTATTCTATTTTACTCTGTTTTATGTGTAAAGATGTAAAGACAGGCTAGCTGTTTAACTTGTATCTCAACTGGCAGAAAACACTAGTATCTTCAGTCGTATATCAAATAATAGCATGGTTTAGTACATCTCATACATGGGACTGGTTTGTTTGTCAAATTTGTCAGTGTATGCACATAATCTTTGTAAGCAAGCAAATATGTTTGAGTGTAGGACACTTTATATACATACAAGGAATATCTCTCTGTTTTATTTGTTCTTTTTAACAGGAAACGTTTCATGGTCAACAGGTCAGATTTTTTCCCAGCCACCATGGGACTTTTTGAAGAACAATAGAGCTGAGCATATCACAGTGTTTTTGTTTGGTAATTTTCAAGTCATAATTTTTCAGTTTTGAATGTTAAGACACTCCATATGAAATACATAATTTGAGAGTCATTTGCTACTGGTTTTGTTCTTCAGTGTTGCTTGATTCTCAGAAATATCATATCCAATTAATTGTTTAACTAGATTTTAAAGTGTCTACAACATGTAGAAAATATGCTAGCACATAAAAGTCCTACTGCCTTTTTTAGTCATACAATAGTATATATATTGCTTATGTCACGGATATCCATGAATCTATGGTGCTGGATAAATGTCTTTCATTTACTCATTTTAATTTGCGTAGCCTCTAATTTTAAAAGGTCGCTGTAGAAATACTGCATGAAAATCATATGTATCAGTCATACATGCCTGTAAACATGAGAGATTTAGGAAAGCTATTTGTATATCTCATTTTAAGGACCTCAAGAAGGCTGTCTAAACAGTGTGACTTACGCATCCATGATCCATCTTCAGACACTTCAGAATTACCTCCGCCTGGTCAGTACTAAGCTAGCTTCTCTCTGCATGCTAATTGTTTGTCAAAATATTTCTGTAATAGTGTTGACTAAAATCAGTTTTTTGCTCTGTGAAAGAACATCAAGACTTCTAAAAAAATGAAATGGGATGAAAGCTGATATTTTCAAATAAAGTTCCCCCTAAATTTACCCTTTAACTTTAGCCTTGTGAGGGCTTTTATTTTCTTCCTTACATAGCTGATATCTGATTAACTGAACTGCTTAAAAATATACTAAAAGCTCTATGATATCGTATTGCTTTCCAAAGTTATTTCATTCCACTTTTTGAGGATAAAGTAAATTAGAATAACATTCATGTAAGCGATTATTTGAGACTCAAATTTTATTATAGCTATATCTATAGCTATATATATAGCTATATTATATCTAGCTTATATAGAAATCTCCTGTAACAGTTTTAATAACTCAAAATGTAAGGATAATTGAATAATATGAGAAAACCTTCATAGATCATTTCTTTTAACATTGAATCAAATCTAGTTTAGAATCTGCTTAATTTCTGCTGTGTCCTTGGATAGTATTTTATGTTGTCAGGAGAACATGCCACAGGTTTCTGCTGTATTCAGCAATATTGCACAGAGATATGAGTGTATTCCCTTACTGACCTTTTAGAGGTAAAACAGAGTTAAGATTAAAAAAAATTTTGTTCTACCATACTGATAACATGATCCCATTTCTACTGCAAATAAAGTCCGCAGTAAGTCCTTAGTCCTTAAGTTAGCAGTGACTTAAACTAATGATTTTGGCATCATTCTGATGTATATATTTTGATTCAAAATCAGGAAAATATTTGTGATTACTAAACTTATTCTTCCCAAATGAATTTTTTAAGTTTTAAAGTTTGTTATAACAAAATACCTTGCTACGTAGTTTTACAAGTTAGGATATAAGTTTATCAATATATTTCCAAGATGTTGTATGCAAATATTTGAAACTAATACAGTAAGGATTATCAACTCCAGTAGTGCAAATCAAAGAATTCTGTCTTTTAGGTGCTGATTGTGTCATCTAGGTTAAAAAAAAAAAAATCCAAGTCTGAACTTCCAAGAATAATCTATGAAATAAATGTTTATATTTATCTGTCTGTAGGTTGAACAATACCGTAATGTCATTTTCCATGGTCCAGAAGGAAGTTTGCAAGATTATATAGCATATCAGATAGCGGCCTGCATGAAGGTATTTGCACAAACATATCAAGTAAATTAGTCCATAAATCAGGGTTTTCACTATTTCACCAAATATATAAATTTTCAACACAGCAAAAGCAAGTGGCTGCAGGATCTACATGTGAGATTGTTAAAGTTGAAGTGGATGCTGGTTTCTCCAAGGAGCAGCTTGCAGAACTGTTCATCAGTAATGGTAAGGTTATTTCAGCAGGACTAATTTTGGGGTCTTTTGGAAAATTTTTAATGGTGCAAAGTAAATAAATACATAAAAACATTTTGCATAGTGGATGGCATGTTTTAATGGAACCCATAGTTTTTCAGGTATTTGGGGCCAAATGATACAAGTCTAAACTGAGGTAGAGCTGAGTGTGACAGAGCTCCCAATAAGGAGCTCTGTCAGAAGTTCATGCCCTTTAAGTAAAATTAATAGTTTTTTAATATTTATTTCTGTCTCATTCTTTTTTTCCCTTTGTTTGTGATCCTTTAAAAGTTGATTGTTCTGGTTGAGATCTTCTGAGTCAGAATTGAAGGTCTACCGTCTGTGCTCATGAACAAAAGCAGAGGCATCCTATCAGGTTGTACAGTGCCGTGCTGTGCTCTGTTTGTTCATGTACTGCCTGGTGGTTCTTCAGTCTATGGCAGTTTTTCACTAAGGAAATCCTGGTCACAGTTCACAGGATAGTTTGTGCCAGTGATTATTCCCACATGTCATTTTCAGTGCCATCACACTGGTGGGAGAGGAGACCATTTAGTCAGAAGTCAGCTAGGCTTTGGTGTTTGGCCTGGAGGCGAGAACGTCACTCATAGTTTGGTTTGTTTGCTGGCAACTGTGTCTTAGGAAAGCTGCTTCTTTTGGGTGCTTTACTCTGTGTCAGCAACACACTCTCTTTAATAGTCTGGTTTTGCATTTCAGCATGGTGTTGCTGGTTGCGTCTCTCATTTTTCTGCCAGCTTCTTTCCCTGTTGTTCTGCTGCATCTCTTTTCCTAAGAGAGCACTTCTCCTCTAAATGAATCCATCAGACACAGAGAGGGTACCTGTCCTCCCTCCTCTCAAGCTATATTTTAAGCAATGTTTTAAGTGTGAAAAAACTGTATAGATGTCCCAGACAAATCCCAGATGCTACTGGGTTTGCCTCATACTAGCTCTGATTATTTGAGTGCTTCTTAAAGATATTGAAGGAAGTTTTGAACAGAAGCTTGCCTATTTGTTTGCTACTACCTCATAGAATGATAAAGTTTCTTATAAACACGGACTATTCTTAAACCTTTTATCACTACATGGTATAAAGAGTACATGTTAAAAGTTTAAGATGTATTACAGCAAATAAAGGACATGTTTAAGGAGGTCTTTTCTATCTTTTCTGTTGTATTTATAGTCAGTGTACTGAAATCTTTCCTATCTATGAAGACCCTGTTATAGCCATTTCAGGAACTTATTTTAATCATAGCTTTCAATTTTTTTCTTAATACACAATATGATATTCTTTTGATTTTATGCTTTCAATTTTAAACTTATTATCCAGTCTGTCTGCTCCTATAAACAAGTTAAAAAGGAAGAAAACTTTTTAAAAATCCTTTGTTGCATTAGTAGCAGTAAATTCTATATACATAAACAGAAGTAAATTTTCTTAAGCAGACATTAATGGGATTTTTCTATTCTAGCTTGTCTGATCCCAGTGAAACAGCCTCCTGTAAACAAGACAACCATTGTGATTTTAGAAAATCTGGAGAGAGCTTCTTTATCTGAATTACTAGGAGATTTTCTAGCGCCTCTTGAGAATCGAAGTTCAGAAAATCCCTGCACTATTCAAAGAGGTATTTAAAGAACTTGGGTTGCAGAAATTATTTTACTACAGTACAGTTTTATTGTAATAGACAACAAACAGGAAGCAGGAGAAAAATGTAATTTGTTCAGTTTTTATATTTTATTGTGAACAGTTGTCCTTAACAAAGATAGCATATTTTTAAGCTAATTTATGGTGTTTTGTGGGGCTTTTCTTCCTTTGTAATTATGTCGCTGCTTCTTGATTTTATATGAAATCATGTCAAGGCTTTGAGTATTTCAGTTAAGTGTTTTATGATTCCTTTTTAGCAAATGGAGTTTCTGGTGCTTTTTACTTTCATGAGAACTGCTTTTTACTGGGGACCATCGCAAAGTGCCATCTTCATGGCTCTGACCTGCTGGTTCAGCAGCATTTCCGTTGGGTTCAGCTTAGGTGGGATGGGGAGCCAATGCGAGGCTTGCTTCAGAGGATTTTAAGGAGGAAAGTTATAAACAAGGTAAGAACTCGAATCAGCTTCAGCAGTTATGTTCATCACCAGGTCTGTGAAATATGTACGATGGTAATGCCAAAACCAGAGCAGATAGCTTGTTTCAGGAAAAAAAGCACTCATTTCTAGGAAGATACAGGCTGTGTATCTGGAAATGTTGTGCTTGGCTTCATAGAAAGGTATGTGGCCATGACTGATGGGCATAAACCATTGGTTGGTTGTAAATAATGATAATCTGGCTACTTGCCTGTCCACTGCATGAAACATCCTTCAGTAATTGTTTTCAACTTCTACCTGAGAATGGTAGTAAGAATCAGTTCAACAGACATAAAATCTCTTTTGCAAAGAATTTATTCTCAATATCTAAAATAAGATAGTCATATATGTATTTTGACTAAGTTTTAAGCAGAAAAAATATTTTCCATGATTTTCAAATCAAAAGAGGGGCAAATTGTATAATTAGAAAAGTTGTTTTGAGCCAATAGGTCTGCTGAAGCTAAAACAACAGTCCAAAAGAGAATAAAGATGGGAAGTCTGTTTTAATATTAATAAATAAATGAAGATGGGAAATGAAAAGAAAGATGTAGGCAAAAGAAGAATTGTGGACTTCCGAAAGTTACTTGGAATACCATTTGAGTGTGATAGCAGCTATTACCGACAGTCAGGCAGTGTTAGACATTGGCAGAGGGTGTTTAATCAAAACAGCTGCAAAGGAAAATAATCTTGGCAGCAGTTTAGAACAGGCTTAAAAAGAGAGATTGTTCTAGGAGTAGAAAAAACTGTCAGTAATAGAGAGTCCTGTTGTGGGATAACAGACCTACTGTCAGTTCTGAGTGTTCAGCTGGATGTATCTTGGTTATCCTTGGGGATGTCATCTCCTGTACCCTTTGCCACAGTTCTCATCTATAAAAGCTTACTGATTCAAAGAGATCCTGAAGAGGAAATGTGTGGTAATTGAACGTTTCAGCCAGGATAATGAGGAAATTTAGAAACATTCGTAAGTATTCTTTAATTGCAAGAACGGGAATACAGAACAGATAAAAAAGGAATCATGTGAAATCTATGAAACTCTTAATAGACTACCTTTCTTAGATTATATTTTTTCAGTTAGGACTTGCTCATAGTCAAAGGCTGCATCAGGCAGACTGCCAAACTGGTTTGGATACAAGAAGTTGCAGCATCACATAACAGATGTAATTTTTAGGCTATTTTTTTAGGCTTGAAAGAAATCCTTAGTCTCATAGGTTAGAATTTGACAATGTAATAGGCTCCTACCTCTGACTGAAGTTGAACGGAATATGGGTAGTAATCTCATTAAGTTTATTTTTTTTCAAGGGTATATGCAGATGGTGGCTATTTGGAGAAAGCCATGTGTCTTCCTGTATCTTCGCTAATTAAATATTTAAATGCCCAGTGTGGTAGCACATTTTTTGAAATACATACGTGTGCCACATGTAAACTCAAATGCCAGTTGGTACAGGACTGAAAATAGTGGATTCCAAAGTCAAAAACAGAAGAAAGATAAATCTGTTCTAAAAATCTAAAGCAAAGTAGAAGCACATTTATTGTTAGAACCATAGACTATTTCAAAGTTCATTGCTCTGCATTATGATACCTTGTTTGTGCCTTAATATTCATGTTTTCAGGTGAAAAGCTCTTTTCTCCTTAGTTTGAACTATTAGGATATATGGGAACAGTTTAAATGCTTTTCTACATTAAGTTCACCCATAGACTCTGTCAAGAGGCTCCGGCTTCACTGCTGTCAGTTACTAACCCTGGTGCATCTTTTAATGCTTCCTTTAATTTAAACTGTTACAGAGGATAATCCTAGGATTAGGATGATGAAGACTGTAATTTGAAGTCAGAGGAAACAGGAGATTTTTCCGGCACTATATATTTTGCCCTTAACAAGGCATACTAAAAACTCAAGTCTTAAAGGAAGACATCTTTCCTTCATTGCTACTAGATCTAAAATCAATATGGAAATCCACTGAGCATATGTCTGGATCAGATATTCCTTTTCAGTGTGATTGGGCATTTTTTCATATGCTTTACTTGTATCATATGCATTGCATTGTATATGGTAGGTATCTCTTGTAATCCTAATCTTAAACACTGTAGAAAAAGCACTGCTACCAAAATTTCTGTCTTAGTTTCCCACAAGAAAATAAAGGCATGTCAGTTTATTGATAAGGATATATCTTTTGAAGTGTAGTTGGGAAAATAAGGTTTAATACAGCAAGATGTCAATATATTCTGTAAAAGGGTTTGACCTGGTTTTGACTGTTCCTGATCTTTTAATAGCAACACATGCAATAAAAAAAACCCAAGCCTTCCTAGGGTTTCAAGGAAAGTGTTTGCAGCTCTGATCTTATGCCATGTCAAACATCTTTTCTCTCTTCAGTTCAGAGGCAAAGTACCTCCTCCATGTGATCCCGTGTGCAAGATCATAGACTGGATTCTTGCTGTCTGGCACCAGCTGAACTCTTGCTTATCACGTCTAGGAGCACCTGAAGCACTTATGGGGCCAAAGCATTTCTTCTCTTGTCCTGTGGTTCCAGGGCACAGCCAAGCAACAGTCAAGTAAGATTTCCGTTTCCTGTTTGGTGCTGTTCAATGCCAGCTCGATACTTATCACATATCCAGTAGTTGTGTTTCTCCCAGAACCCTGCTGACTCAGCAACCTTAGAAAAGTATTTCAATAGAAGTTGCTGAAAGTTTTAAGCTTCTGTTGGCTATTTAATTACTAGAAGGGCAATTCTGAAGGACACGAGTGAGAAATGGGTGTCTAATACTGTGCGAAAGTCAGTCTTCTTGTGATCTTTCGTTTATTTTCTGACACAGGTTAAAAGATTCGAGAATTCTGAGCTTGAAAAGTTGATAAAGTTGCCTTTTGGAGTTGTGTATGTAGGAAGTCAGGAGAATGATTTCTCACTTTTTAAAATATATGGTATAATTTTAAAACATACATACAGTTTAGAGATATATTATCTTAGTAAGGCAGGTATATATGTTTAGTTATACGTATGGCTAGCTGGCCAGTAACATTAAAAAAAAAATTAAGTTATGGAAATTTTGGCTTTTCTTGCCTACAATAGCATAAACTTCTGACCACATTCCAACTCCAAATGCTAGCAAATGATAAAAGAAACAGTTACAGAATTTTAAATTATACTAATTTCACACTAAGATGTTGTTTGGCTATATCAGAAACGTAATGCACTCCTAATTAAGATTCAAACTTATTCAGAATTCAAAGTCTGCCGTTGGTGTCTGGAAATGTGACATAACTTTTCTCACCAGGCAGGTCACCAGTTCTGTTCCTTCTCTTGTACTAGTTTCTGCTGACCCTTCTTCCAGGGGCCTTTGCTTAGCATATGCAGAGGCTGTCTCATTTCATGTTCTCTCTGCAGATCTTGATACATTTTCCTTGTTCATTTTCCTTTTTTATTCTCTAAAAGTACAGATTAAATAATCTTCAGAGTAATTATCAAAGTCTAAATGTGGATGTAATGTTGACTTGAAATTTTATGGATGCTGGGAAATAAAAAAAGAATAAAGCATACCATGCATCTATCTGTCATCTTCCTCTTGAATCATGTCCTCTGAAATGTTTTAGTCATTTATTTATTGCAGTGGCATTATTAGAGGACAGAGAAACTATTCTTTAGATATCTTAGTTACACATTCCTGAGTCTGGATTTCTCCTCAGTGTAACTCAGACTGGTTTCACAATGCTTTATTTTGAGTACAACCCTAAAATGTCCTTTATTTTAGCCATATGCCATCTGACTTCTCATTTTAATGTCGTTTTTGTCCACTAATAAACAATTTAAAAGCACAGCTCCAGTGAGTTCTTACTGGACACTTTTAGTTTAGCAGCATGATGGCTAACAGTGTGGTCATGTATTAATTAGCTTTTAATTAGGAGCTCACTGGTTGCTGTTATTTCAATCTAATTAACTACTCCTGTCCTCTTGCCCTTCCTCTCCACTGTGCTGTTCTGCTGCTTTTTGCATTTAGTAAAGCTTCTCTGAGTCAGTCCAATTCATTAGGACAGCAGACAGCTATCTACAAACTGGGTTCACTCTGGGCTCAGTGTTAGCATGAGACGAGGAAGAAGCAGCAGCAGGGAAGGCAGAGAGAACGTGACAGGAAATCGTTTCCTGCTGTGTGTTTCATGTAGCTTGACCTGTTTTGGTAAGTAGAGTGAATAAATGAAGAAGATTTTAACTACATTTTTTTCTTGGTTTAGATTTAGGGAATTGAAGATGATGTTCCAACAGGAACAACTTTCACTTTGCAGCCCTTTATCGGGACAGGGGTGTGTTATACCTTTCCTAAGTATCAGCTATATCAAAGAATGGGGGACTTGATCAAGATGAGCACAAACTTAAAACTGAATTTAAATACCAGGTCGGAATTTTATTTATAGAGCATCCCCATCAGTTGTTAACTGTTAGATTAGAATGTACTCAGTTAGTTCTATCTTTGCTGTGTTCATTTCTGACCATTTATACTGGCAGTATTGCAAAATGTTGAAAGCTTACATAGGCAGAAATTGAAAGAGATAGTTCTTTATGACTAATATACAAGCAATTGTTTATTTTGGTAGCTTAGCTAGAAGAAGCAGACTGTAACTATATGGAATAATATCTACAACATTATGCTAAGGAAGCTTCAAGGAATATCTCCAATACACATTTTACATTGTATTTTAACAACTATACTAATTATTTTTTCTGAGTAATGTAACTTTATCAAGCTTATACAAGTGCTTTGAGCATTTATATATCATAAAAGCTCAATCTTATGCTTGACAACTGATCAAAAATATGTCTTTCAAATAATTCATGCATTCTAAATTTTTTTAAAAATGGAAAAAAAACCACCAAAAAGTCATCATAGTATTTTAGGTAATAAGATGGCTTCAGTCTATCAATGTATCCAGCAAAATGGTCCATTTAAATCAGATGTATTAGCCTTCACATTTTCTGAATGTTTTTTTGCAAAGCTGAACACAGTGTGATACCCTATAATTTCTTACAGACCTTTAATGTAAACCGTCTGACTCAATCTCACCATCTTCCTCCTGTAAGAGGAGAATAAACAAAAAGAGTTGGAGTTGTTCTAAAAAAGATTGTCTCAGTGTCTGTTGTAGATGTGAGCTGAGCCTTAAGTCTGAAATTTCTAGCTTTTATCCCCAGAGAACTCCTAAGTTATAAGAAATAGCATTTATTTTCCCTAACATAAATTTTTTGCTTCTTTGCTAATACAACATAATGCTTCTCTCTTAGAAAAGCAAAAGTCCCAGAAGACTCATGTCCCTTTTAATCAAATTTTTGAATCCAAACCAGATCCAGTCTCTAAACCAGACAATCTGGAAAATCCACAGCATCCTGGAAACACAGTTCACCATAGATCAAATAAACAAAAGGAGAGTGAGAGCAAGGCAGATGTATGAATAGAAATGTCTTGTAAACTGGACAAGTTTGGAAATGGAAGAGTACTGGAAGGGGTACAACCATAAGTGAATATCTCCTTTTTCCCATGCTGGCAGCAAATAGGCTAGGAATGAACACCTGCAAGCATGGAAATTTCTCCATGCGCTTTTTAAAATAATTTTTTTGTATATACTCATCCTTCTAGGACATTTTTTTAGCCTTAAAATGAAAAGGATGTTTTATAGTCCTTACCTGAAGGAGGAAGAGCATCAGGTGGTAAGTTTGTCAAGGCAACCTAACGAAATTTAGATCAAATAGTTTAATATAAAACAAACAAGTAAACCCTACCTTAAATAAAATCAGTCCCTCTCTGAAATGGGGTGCTTCTTGAAAATACAAAATCTGATATGTTACCGAAGTATAAAATCACAGATTTTGGTAATTGTTTTTGAAGTTAAAGGATTGGTTTTGTACCACAGGTGGATGTCCAAGCTATGGAATGCTGTGATAGCTCCCAGAGTACAAGAAGCCATACTCTCCAGAGCCTCTGTGAAAAGACCGTCTGTACCAGGACAAGCAATAGCCAAAAAAAATCCTAGCCAAGGGCAACAGGCTGTTGTTAAAGCTGCTCTCAGTATCTTGCTAAATAAAGCTGTTTTGCATGGCTGTCCTCTACCCAGACCAGGTAAGAGTGAACTGTCTGAAAGCCAAGTGGTTGTACGTTGCTGAACTGGGGCTTTTAACTGCTTCCTTCCATTTTTAAAACTTCTACAAAACATAACTGTAGTTCTGAAGGGAGGTGGTGGGGTTAAAAGCATTTACAGTCATTAAACTAAGTAGTTGTATAAGGTACTCCAAGAAAACCATTTGCAGCAGTCAGTTCTTCTTAACACTGTTTTAATTTTGTTTCAGAGCTAGATAATTATATAGCAGATTTTAAGGGAGGAAATTTTCCTTTATCTGTGGCTTCGAGCTACAAAAATTGTAGCAAGAAAAGAGGTGAGAATGCTTCTTGGAGAAAAGTGAGCACAAGTCCTCGCAAAAAGTCAGGCCATTTGTCCTCCCAGTCATGGAATAAGAAGGACACAAATACTGAAGGTAAATAGAACTTTTTATTTTCAGTTCTGAAAGCTGTGGGGTGATTAAACTGCGTAGATGCGAATCAGACGTTTCTCCTACGCCATGAATTAAAATTCGTCAATTAAATGACACTTGTATTTATGTTCACCAGTAAAAAACTATTTACTTTTTCTCCCCCAAAATTACTTCTTTGTGACTATGAGGTGTCCTAACTAAGTCTGGTTGTTCTAATGCCCTTTCTGTTGTCTGATAATGAGGTTGGCTCAGATGGTGGAATTACAAGCAGCGGTTCCACCTCTGACTGTATGGAATGACACTGTATCAGTCTCTTCGCCAATACCAGATGAGAGAAAACTTCATTACTTTATTGGTACTCCTTAGATTTGCTCCAAATTTACAGTATACATACTTTTTTGAGTTTCCTTACACTTTCTTTTTAACTTCACTACAATAATTACTACTGAGTGAATCCAGGTAAAAAAAATTAATACATTCCTCCCCAGATCACACATCCCTTGTTCAGTCTTACTAGAAAAATTGAGTAGAATAATCTAGAAACCCTGCAGTGGAAGAAAGAGATCTTTGGGTTTAATTTGAAGATTTTTATTTGATTTTCACTTTAATTGCAAAAAATAAATGCGAAGAATTTTGTGTAGTGACAGATACTGTAAGGTTTTCAAGAAGTTTCCACATCATCCTCAGTATGTTGCTTGATAAAGAAGGCTTAATATGACTGGGTCTGTGCATGTGTGTAAAGGTGGAAGTTATATTAGTGTCTGACACTTCTGAAAAATCTTTTCACCTCAAGATCGTAAATCATATAACAAGCAGTTTATTACGCAGAGATAATGTCTGGATATATTCAGAAGCGATGTAATTCTTCTAAAGGACACATTAGTAATATTGTAACTAAATAAAATACTGAACAGAAAAAAAACTTCCAGGGAAAAAAATCGAAGTACTTGCTTTCTGAAAATGAAGGTAACTCCTTCAGAGGGAAGATTTAGGAAGAGAGCGAAGAAGGCTGACACACATACACACATGCACTTTAGGAACAGTAAGATTCTAGCCTCAATTACCTCTTATACAAAAGACCGAAATAGTTGATGTCTGCTATTTTGCAGCAGTAAAATGAGCTATTCATTTCTTCAGCCCTTGTTCAGAAAGAAGTCTGCTTTTTCTGACTGCATCTCTAATGTCCTGATTGCCAGTTCTCTGTTTGAATTGTGAACTTACCTAATCCCACTAAGAGGATTTAAGAAATAATGAACATAACCTGAAGTAGGATGGTTGATGTTGTATCTTGTACCTGAGAATGTTCTTGGAATCCAGTTAGTATCTGTGAATATAAGTTAAAAATTGAATGTTCAATTAATTTTAGTAGTCTTCTATTTCGGACTATCGGAATCAAATGTTCCTGTTTCCAGGTAAACGTAAATTGTTTGATTTTACCTCCATGAAGCAAACTTAAAAATTTTCTTCTTGACAAGCAATTTCTCTTGAGGAGAACCAGTAAGGGTGGTTCAAATGCCTCACACAGAAACCTCATGTTCTCTCTTTCACAAAAGCTTAGGCAACTCGTGCCCTATTTGCCATTTTAGCAGTTTCTAATGCTACACTGAACACTTTCAAGGGATGTATTCTGATCTTTGACAGACTCTATTGACATAATTAGTTAGTAAATGATAACACATTACCCCTGTTTATCACAGATTTTAGAATAAAGAAATCAATGCACATGGTAACACACTAACAAGTCAACCTCTCTTGTGTGCAGGTATAAAATCTAAGACTGTGTTGCAACCAAACTGTAAGAAAAGAGCTTCTCTCACCACAAAGTAAGTTTTAATTTCTTATATTTGTGACACTTTGCAAAAAATAAAGGTGATCACATTCTGTTGTAAAGCAGCACACTATAATGAATAGATTAATAAGTTTTTTGGTAATATTTTGGTCCCATATATGCAGAAAGGAAGTATTTTTAATTTTCATTTCTGAGAGGAAATTAAATCTATATGCTTTGATATAATTTTAGAATCCATTTCTTTATTTCAAACCTTGCAGCACTACATGTCTTTTTATGTAATAGAGTAGTCTATGATTTAAGACTATTATGTAACACTTACTCTGCCTTGAAAAGTTGACCATATGCTTTTATCAACTGGCATTATATTTTAAAAACTCCTCTGGCTATTTTAGCTTACTGAATGGCAATTCAAGATGGTACAGTACATGCACTTTAGTCCAAATGATACAGAGTTTCCCTGAGAAAGTGTATGAATTAGCTAGAGGGAACTGCATTTGAAACTTTACTTCAATGTGAAACTTCGGTTCTACCTTATTCACAGGCGCAGAGAAAATAGAATATTTATGCTTCCAATATGCCAGAGGTTTTTTTAAGTGTTTGGAATTATTTCCAAAAAGGAGAGAGGAATAAAATTGCTGCATCTTAAAAAGAGGGGAGTCTTTGAAAATATTAGACAGAGGAATCCTTTGTTAGATTTTCAGAATAGAGAGAATAATTTGTATAGAAAGATCCATTATGAGATAATTATTGACAAGTACTGCTGTCAGCTCATCAGATGTCATTTTGTTTTTGTTTGTGGTAGTAAAGGTAATTTGGAAAAAAATTACCATTTTTGAGGTGTTTATAATATTTATTTTTAAATTCTGTGTAATAACTTAATTTAAATGTTCTCTCTGATTGTTTGTTTGGGTTTTTTAACCAGATCTTCAGAGAAGGATCATTTGAGAACATTAAATCTGGAGCAAAGGCTGTCTGTTGGTTCTGATGATGAAGTAGATCTTGTGCAGGAACTTCAAAGTATGTGTTCCAGCAAATCTGAGCCTGATATAAGCAAGGTAAACACAAGGCTTTTAAATAATTTACTACATTACCGTATTCAGTTGTTTGTTATGTGTTTAAAATAAATTTTTAATTTACAAGCCCTGCTTGAACTGAAGAAAATTATTCAATTATTTGGGAATAAGCCAAAGTCAACTAATAAATTATACATTTGAGGGTAAGTGTTCTAGTTTAACATATACTATTTTAAATTACACCTTCACCAATTTTTCTTGTAGAGATTTTTGCAGTGGAAGATGAAATTTCTAAGTTCATAGAATCATAGAATAGCCTGAGTTGGAAGGGACATGCAAGGATCATTGAATCCAACACCTGGCTCTGCACAGGATCACACCAAGAGTCACACCATGTGCCCAAAAGCCTTGTCCAAACGCTTCTTGAACTCTGTCGGGCTGATGCTGTGACCACTTCTCTGAGAACAGCCATCCCTGCACTACTGTTCCCTTGTGGTTTGTGCTATCATTGCTCCCACTGGGAAACTGGTGTGTGTGTTCAGAGTGTGGAGCTGTGGATCTCTCTCATTTTTCCTTTTATACCAATACCATGCAGCTTTCCCTGTGGCTGAAGCTATTTATTCTTTTTCATCTTTCCTCCTAGCACAGCTGAAGTGGATAGCTGTGACAGCAGGCTGTGTTCACACTGGAGCAGCTGTTCCATATCTTTTGAAACATGGATAGAGTCAGGCTATTGTCCAGTTAGGCTGTGCATGACATCCTCTAGGATTTCCCTGAACAGCAGTTCCATTAGTTTTGCTTTATTAAGTATTCTGTTTATTCTTAGAAGACAACCAAGTTTTTATTAAAAAAAATAAATATTGTGTTTGGGAAGATTTTTCAGCCTATTTATTAAAACTCTATTATAGTGTTTTGTTTTGGGTTGTTTTTCTTAAAGTATTTACAGTACATGCATGAGTCACATGCACCAAGCTGGCAAGCTAATCACTAATCAGTTAGCAGGGATTTACCGTAGCTATCCTTAAAAGAATGGGATGTGCTTAAAGAAATGTTAACCAACTTAAAATTGTGTTTAATAACATGCAAAGTGTAATTGCTTGTTGATGACAATTCAAGGAAATACGGGTTAGATAAGGAAGGAGATAGATGTCATGTCTTTTGTTCAGTTTCCTCGCCATGGGTGGAACCATCCTTAGCTGGAATTTCTGTTGTTAATTCCCCAGCTGCCTAGTAGAGCCTTGCAGAAGTAAGGGTGCTGTTGCATGCTTTCTTTATGTGATGTAATTTCCAATGGAATAAGTACTTCTGCTCTTTAACTTGCCCTTTCACTCAAATATGTTCCTGCTGCCTCCACTGGGTTGGGATTGAGTGCTTTTGCACTTGCAGAATTTAATTGGATCAGCTTGCCCCAGGATAAAATGCCTAGTTTTCAGTGAGGACAGCAGGTTGAGCAGGCTCTATCTGTTATTTCCTGGTCAGGAAAAATAGTAGGGAGGGAACATGGCAGGAGGAAGAGAAAATGATCATTCCTTTCTCTAATGTTCTTGGGGGCTGGGTAAAATTTAATGGGAAACTGCACTTATGCTCCACTGAATAGTATTAGTCTGGAAATGTATGTTTAATCTTCCTCTGATAATAGTTAATAAGAAATCTCTATCTCCCATCTTCTGAAAATGCACTCAAGAGTAAAGAAGAGGTATTTAATTGTTCTTTGGATATTTATGCATTGCATTGCACAGAAACCATGAAAATAAAGTCAAGCCTCCAAAAACTGGCAAATTGAAACATAATCTCTGTGAATAACTAAAAAATCACCATTTTCTTATCTTTGTTTAGATTGCAGATTCTAAGGATGAGTTATTGATGTTCAGTAACTCTCAGAACATTCCTGTATTTTCAGCAAGTGGTACTAACCCAAATAAAACAACAGCACAAAAGGTAGGTGAAGTGAGTTTTACATTAGAATAGGAAAAGTGTCTTGAGTTTCTCCAAAATCTGAATTTCCGATTGGATCCTAAGAACTAGTGCCCTGTTTATTACAAGAAAAAACTGTCATAATTCCTAGGAAACTTGCTAGACTACCATACCAAGTTTCTTTCATGTGTCTTTATAGAAGCTAAAGATTTATTAAAACAATGGATGCATTTGCTTTATGTTTTGGCTTTTTACATAAAGCCATCTCCCTAGGCCAAGTATTTTTGACATTACATTGACATTATAAGTTATTTCCATCAGATATGAAGAGAAATAAAAACTGGTTTTGTTGTTTCTCCTCAATTAATGTCATTCAGTAAGTTTGCAAAAGCACCACTTTTAAAATTCTTGATGTAAAATTGCTGGTTGCTCTGATGTCAAAGTTCTCAGGGGCAGAAGTGCTGAAAATACACGATATTACCAAAGTTTGTGAAGAATAGCATTTTTTTAAAAGGTTATCAGTTCCTGGTTTTGACCTAACAAATTGTTGAAATATACAGTCATCTTGCTATGTTGTTTATGTAAACAAACTTCAGTAACTTCAGAGTAGTTTCAGAGTGGGAAGATAAAATGAATATTACTAGAAGATATAGTAAGTCCACTATCATCTTCTTTTCAGAAATTTGTATTATTGTTTGTGGGTGCTACCATCCCTACTAAATACAAAGATGAGATTATGTCCTGCTTAGTTTTCATTCTTTGGAAAATTATGTTTTCTCTGTTGTTACATTTTGTTCCCTTTTCTTTTTAGCTCCTTGTGTTTTTGAACACCAAGAGAGCTTCTGAGCTCAATTAATCTTAGCCAGGGCATAATCTGTGGTCTATGTTCCCTTACCAGGCCTTCTGTGTTCCCTTGATACGGGTCTTTTGGAGGCCAATCCTGATGTTTTGTCTGACTGTGATAAATTGTTTTCTAGAGACACCATTTTCTGCAGATAAAATGAAATAGCCCTGAAACTGGATTACTTTGCACACCTTAGCATTAAAAGAGCTGACATTCACAGATCACCAAATACTCTGAATTGGAAGGGACCCACAAGGATCTTTGAGTCCATCTTTTAAGTGAATGGCCCATACGAGGACTGAAACCACAACCTTGGTGTTATCAGCACAATGCTCTGACCAGCTGAGCCAATCTCAGGGTCAGATGAGTTGCAATCCATACCAGCCTTGCAATCATATTTCTTCATATCCAAATATTCAAAATGTTAGAATACTTTCTGTAATTTTACTTAAAATCCATAGAACAATCTCCACTAAAAGAAATAATTTTAACCTTGCAGATCCGCAAGTAGGTGTACCCCTTTTGAATAGCTCTCTAAACACGTTTTCAGGCATCCCAAATCAGAGCGTCATATGGTAGTGATGCCTGGATAATTGGCTAAGTCAGCTGACCTACCAGTTCCTACTGTACATTTTTCCTAGTGTTTTTTTTCTTTAAAAAGTCCTGCTAACAACAGAAGGCATTACTATATTGACGTGCAAGTAGACAAGCTTAGCTACTTGGGAGGTTTTTGAAAAACTTGGTCAAAAGACTTCCTACAGAATTAAAAAAATTATTTTGGGGGGGAAATGTTGTCCAAAATGAAGGAAACATAACCCAACCTTCTGCTAGAGGGGAAAGAGATCTAATAGAGTGACAAGCCTTACTGCTAGATTTAGTCATTATTACAACAAATCTATCAAAAATTAAGAAGATCACACTCCTTTGGAAACCGAAGTCAAACTTTTAGAGGCAATTGTAGCAATGATGAACTGATGCATCAGCAAGAACTGGTGAAGTGAAGGGTTTGAGATCAGAAAAGCATCCTTTTTCTCAAAGTGAAGAGAATCCTGTAGGTCAAAAGCAATCCTGAATGAGCAGAGGAGATCTTATCAGTGGTAATGACACAAATTACTTAAAAGGGTAGCATACCCATAATTAACTATTCTTTTAATTGGCTGGAAGAAAAAGTGCTTGCATGTATGTGAAGGAGAAAGGCAAAACTGGTAAGAGATGCAAAATCTTTGATCCAGGAGGCAAACAAATTGATGGAATCAAGGACTAATAAGGACCCATGATGAATACCGTTTTCATGTTCCTACTGTTTATGTGAAAAGCAGTAGCTGACGGTGAGAATTAACTTTTTAATATTGCTGCCCAGAGTGGGGTCTGGATTCAGTTGACGGTAACAGACAAGACCGGATTTCTCCTTTCTCTCATAAAAGATCTGTGTTAGTCAGGGCCTAACTAACCTCTTTCTTCTTGACTATAGATGAACAAAATTGACAGCATACCTGACTTTGGCACTTCAGGTATCTAGATTTGGCAAGGGGGAATATGTCCAGTTTTAAAGAACGTAGCTTCTTAGCATGAGTCCTTTGAGATGCTGTCTTGGTTTAAGACAATTTAAAGGAGAAGCCTCTCTGTCCAGCTATCTCCCTTAGGGTTCCAAATAAGGAATTAATACAAGAGGATTAAGTGAAAAAATAATCTTTTACTACAAAGCCGAACAGTAACAGTTAGAAACAACAGCAAATAACCACCAGATGCAAAATTGCTCAATCCTGCCGACTCCCCAAAACGAAAAGAGAGACCCAAACCAGAAATTGCCTGGCACACCACTCAAGATGGTGCCCTGGATTTTGACCACGTAGGTTGAAAGACAAAGGGAAAATGGTGCCAGTCTTTTCCCCACTGCCCCCCACTCCATTCTCTTAATCTCTCACTCGGCTTATCTCCTGAAGGCTGGAGCTCTGACTGGAGTTCTTTGGATCCAGGGGGCTGGAAACTCATGGAAGGAATTTGTCTCCTTAGAGGCAGGGGCAGGCAAGATGGGGCAGCTGGACTGGATCCTCTCGGCTAGATGTGGCTAAGGGCAGTTTGAACCAGAGCAGGTTTCGCTGTGCTTCTCTGCCAGCAAAGAGCCTCCAATTCCCGACCCACGGGGAGGGGGACAGAGGCTGCACGCACAGCTTCTGAAAAACGAGCACCAAAGCAAATTCACACACACACATAGACACACACACACACACAGACACACACACATGGAGACACAGAGAGAGAGAGACACACACACACTCACGCAAGATTCCTGGCTGTGGAACCTTCAAGATACACTAATGACTTTTGGGCGCAGATGGTTATGGGATACACCATCATTATGAATCACCCCAAGACAGATGCTAAAACCTAACTCTAAAAAACCAATTTGTATGATTATGGATTAAAATGTAACTAACATTTCAGGTTCCGTTCTTGAAGTATTATTTTTTTTCATGAGTATTTTGTTCTTATTTATTGCCTTGATGGTACAAGAAAAATTGGCTATTTATATCCAAGCCATGAACCTGACTTTTTGCTTGTAACTATAAATTTCCATTTTTCCCTTTTAACTGTGGCTGTAGTTGTCATTTTTCCACGGCAATAAAAGAAAGAGCATATACTTTTTTTTTTTTTTTTTTTGTACTCCNCATATTCTTTTTTTTTTTTTTTTTGGTACTCCTGAAATTGAGACATCTGAGAATCAAGTTTAAGTTTTTTTCAATGGCAATGCAAAAACCGCATTGCCTTATTTTGGTATTCTAAGATGTTGATGATGTTTCCTTTCAGTCAAAGAAGTAAGAAAGACCCATGGTTTCGTCACCAAATAGTAAGAAACTCTCATATTAAACTGCGAAAGATTGTAAATAACAAGGGTTCCATGGAGGTGGTTGGGTTGGTGGGTTGGTTGGTTGGTTGTTTTTCATGTCAAACAGTGATACTTATTTATACACAAAATGCTTTTCTTTTATTTCTAGGATGGAATGCGTCCTCTCAGCAGCAGTCGAACTGTGGAAAGCAGCAACAGTAAATCAAAGACAGAGTTGGGTGTGTCAAGAGTTAAATCTTTTCTTCCTGTTCCTAGAAGTAAAGTCACCCAGCCTTCTCAGAATACTAAAAAAAAGCAGCAGCAGTAATACAAGGCAAATAGAGGTAGATAGTAATACAAAAAGAGAAATTTGGAATTTGCACAAAAAAGAACAAATAGAAAAATCCAATAAATAAACCTGCCTATCTTACAATTTTCTGTGTTCATATAATCTCTATTGCAAAGAACCAAGTACTTAAATATGTAAATATTTTTTAAAAACAAACTGTTACCCTGTAATGTAAAGTTTGTACAGGACCACAGTTTTATTTCTATGTACATCAGCTGGAAATTATATTGATTTAAACTTCAGAAATGGGCATTTTGCCTCCTCCATAGATGGTTGGGTTTTTTCTTCTTTTATTATGAAAATTACTTATTTAAATTATAATATTCAGGGGTACCTACCACAGGATTCTGTTTGTGTATATACTGTACATAAATATATTCTATTAAGTTCACATGTTAACCTACATTCAGATGAGTTGCACAATATATACAACAATGGCTTAAAGCTGTTGTTCATGCATTTTAAAGACATGTTTTATCTTCACTTAATGAAAAATTAGTGAATGTGGCAATAACTGAAATGTTTGGAATTGCAGATCGATTACTTTCAGCTACAAGCCATATTAAATACTTTGATTTCATCATCATCATCTGCCTGCTGAATTGTGATTTTGTTTTTCTCAAGCTTCTCCTCATCTAAAATGTAATGAATTTCCTTTATAACTTTCATCTTTTAAAAAAGGAAAGAGATTGAGAAATTAAAATGCAACAAAAGTTATTTTTCTCAGACTCTTACTCTTTGATAGAATTGAAGAAAATGTGATCATTTATTAACTTAGTATTTCTTGTATACTGTAAAAACTTTTATATGCTTCATTAGTGTTTTAAAAGCATCCGAGAAATAACAGTGTTTTACAGAAACAGATTTTACTGAAAAGGAATTTGAGTAAAAGCTTAACTACAGTATTATCCAAGATAATGTAGTAGCAATGAGTTACTATGTAATTATCAATTTCTGTTGTGGATTTAATATGTAATTGCTGTAAAATGATACTTGAGTTGCTGTTAAAATTAACTCTTTGTCATTTTTCTCACCACTACTGAGGTAGATCATGTTCCCATGCGGGAGTTTCTATGCAGGGCATATTTCCCCAGCCTCTTTCTACAGTAGTTGCAGTTACATCCTTGTGAATTGTAGGAACGTGGAAATGTGTGCTGTTGAGATAGCTCACCTGTTAGGCAGGGAAAAGTGCAGATTTTTCTTGAGATCAGACTTAGCTGCCTTCTGCTGGGTTACTGGGAGATGGTTTGGAGAACTTGAACAGTGACATGGTCATGCCTTTAATTTCCAAAGGAGCATTTTTCTCAAATTAAGCCTGGAGGAAGAAAGGATTAACTGTTTCCTAACGCTTTGCCTTTGTATGTAAAGCAGTCATCCCAGACTCATGTCAATAAAATTTTTGTATGGCATATTGTCTTTCTGTCTCTTAGTTTGTGTGTATGTTAGCTCTATAGATATCAAATATTAGAAGCTTATTTCTGAAATCATTTCCTGTACAATATATTTAGAAAATACCTTGTTTTTTGGCAATTGCTGTTTCACTAAGCCTTCAATTTGCTGTGTGATAGTAATGTGTAACCAAATACAGGTGATTTCTCTAGCGATTTGATTTTTACTTTTATTTTTTTATTCATTTTTGTGCTGAAAAATGGATGCTGCTTTTGCTGGTGGTTCTTAGCAGAATGAGTCAGCTGCGAAGCGCTGCAGGTCAGAGCAGTGAGTCTCAGCAAGTAGGATCCCTGATGTGCTGAAGCAGTGAGCAGTGGAGTGGCAGCTTGTGTGAGAAGCTCAGGTATGGATTTCATAGCAAGGAGGAAGGAACACAAGTAGAAGACAGTGTTGATAGGGATCACACAAATTTCAACATCAGAATTTGTAATGACTTTTTTTTTTAAAGAGCTATGAGAAAAGAAAAATCCTGACATGCTTCTAAGCTAGGTTTGTTCTGCATTTAAAATACACATTGGAAATGTCAGACCTCATTTAGGTCAAGAGTTAGCAGCGTGCTTCTCTGTGGGAAGATACTGGGCAGAGTGTCCTAAACCCTGTTTTGAGACATATTTTAAAACTGTATATTGTCTGTGAGAATGAAAACTAATCAGTACTGTACTGTGCGTGAAAATCTGCAGAGGACAGAGTAACTTTGATCATGGTGTGGAAGTTAGGTCTCTTGCTAAATTTAGCATTGTCTTTCAATGGCCTCATTCTCCTTCATTTTCAGCCTGCTGTCCTAAACTCTCCATCTGCATCTTTTACCTGTTTGACTTCTGTTGGCTGTCATTTTGTTTGTCTGTCTGTCAGTCCAACAGTCTGTGATCTCCATGCAGCTTTAATCACACGGTATCTTGCAGATCTCCTAATTGGTTCTTCTCTACTGCAGTAAGTGCTAATCTCTCTTGTTAGGCCCTCAAACAGTGAACACCACATAACCACAACACAGTTTGCTTGTGGACATGCTGACTTCTCTGGTGGCTTATCACTTGGTTTGTGATAGGTTATGCTGAAGCAAGGCCAAGCTCTGTTCATGAGCTCAGGGTTTCACTGTGTCTTCAGGTTCTTCCTGTGATGCTACAAACAGCACTCCTCATGTGTGACTTGTCATACCAGCTCCTCTCATTTTGGGTTAGTTATGGGAAAAATCCTTTCTCTTCTTTGCTTCCTGTGTCTCAAGCAGAGAGGATTGAAGTGTGCTGTGGTGGGCCATGCCCATCCATGCTGCATCTGATCCCAGCTGTTACCCCATAATAAAAGAGGTAGGTGAAGAGAGAGACCCTGTCTCCATGGAGGAGTATCTCAGAAAGTATAGGGAAGCTTCTAAGGTTGAATGCATCCAACAGGCCACTGGGGCAGTGAAAGACTTTTAATTTAGCCCTCATCTGACTACACTACATTCTTTATACACATCTCAATGTCTTCAGCCAGAGGAACATGAAAGATATTTCTCATCCATCAACTTCGGTAAGTACTAAACATTCCAGCTCTCTACTTCAAGCCAGGCCTGAAAAGAAAAGCTTTCTGCATCTCTCCTATGGTTCTTATTTCTTGACAAGAACATGGAATATGTTCCTTAAGCGAATGTCTGAATCCATCAGACAGTATTTGCTTTTGGTTTTGGGTTGCTGAGCATGAACTCCGAAATTAAAAGCATGAAGAAACCTACTCCATCATTCAACAAAGGCAGCAACATTCATCAGCAACAGCAAAACCAGCGGGCCTGAGGTGCATCTCTTCCTATAGTACAGCTCAAGGGATTTACAAAATACATCAAAACCCTCCAGCTTTCCAGTAAAACTGGAGAAGCAAAACAGCCTCTGGTGGTGGAAAATGCTTGGAGAAAGAAGGATCACTTTCTTGGTTGTAACTCTTGCTAAAGTGATGTTTATGATGGTCAAACCATAGTTAAGAGACTTTAGAATTACAAAGTGGGCTGTTCTTCAGAAACTTGAAGTCAAAGTGACTTTAAGGGAACACAAGGCATGGTTGTACTGGGCTTGTAGCATCACTCAGAAACCTCTGGTTGCATTTTACAAGGGTTGTATTTTGAGGTTGAAGTGAGCCCTGGGGAATGAACTTAGTATAAATATTGTTTATCCTAGGAACAGGAAATTGGTTTTGGAGAACACGGGGGTTTGTAAAGGAAATGTATTACTGTATTGCATTGCATTGCCTAATTTGCAAGATGTTTTTAGGCAGCAACTAATGGTCCATTAATGAACAATTACACATCAGTCTAAAGTGGTGTTTTTTCCAGATGTTAAATCATAGCCAAGTAATTGTAGAGCTAAAATACCGAATCTGTAATAGAAAATGAGGAAAAAAATAATCACCAGAACACTTTTTAGGTAAATAAAATGCAAAAATTATGTAGTTTTGAAATTACTTCTAGTAATTAACACCAATTCAGAATTAATATGGGGAAATGCTTTAAAAGGCTTTAAGTTATTAAGAAATAACTTAAGCCTGTTGCTAAAACAGGGAAGATAGAATTCAAGAAGAATTCAAGAGGCCACCCGGTGTTTAGCAGCTCTGGTATAACAGGCTGAGGGATTTGAGGTTTGTGGAACTGAAGGAGGTAGATTTTAAGAAAGACTTTAGAAATGGATACTTAATGAATAAAGCACAGCTAGTGAGACACCAGTTAAGCAACTGTGAAAGCAAAGTTGTTTGTTGGAATAGCAGGCTTGTTTGACCCCAGTGAAATACTGAGCAGTTCCTGCTAATGATGATTATCAAGCTACTTTGTGTAGTTATTTTGTATGTAAGATTTATGAAAATGGGTAAGTGTGCATAGTTCAAGTTTGTTTAGGCTATCCTTGCTTAGCCTTTGCTCTCCCAAGAGCTTCTTAGTGCTGTACTAACAGTGTGGCCACCCTTCTCCACTGTATTTAAGGACAGCTACAGAATCTCTTTCCAACTTTGTCTTTTTGGTTTCTTCTTAGCAGGCTGCAAAATTAAATCTCCACGTGTAGTATTAAAATCAGCATGCTCTTGTCTTTGGCTGTATGTTGTACACACCCACATTTCCATATAGGTGGTTTTAATGACAAAGTGCTCTGCTAGGAGTGGGGTTTTTTTATCAAATGCATGCAAAGCAAAGCACATGAGAAGAAAAATTCCCTTAAATACTGCTCAGCCTGTGTTTATGAAGGTCACTGTTTGTTCTTTCACTGTTTATGGCCTCATTTTCTTTTTTATTTTTTCCCTTTCCTCTTGTGCTCTTATTTTCCCTCACGAACAGCATGTGCAACTTCCCAGCTTAGTTTCAGGCAAACATCGCTGGGAGCTGTCACCCCTGACAGCAAGTACAAGAACACTTACTCTAGAAGGTAACATGCTCTTCTCGACCTTTGTTGGGAAGGAGAGGCTGTGTCCTCCTCATGGAGGCTGGTACTAACATACCTCCTGTTCCAGCCTGAACTCCAGAGGAGCTGAAGCAGTGGTTTGGAGCTGAAAGAAATAGCACACTCTTCTCTCAGTTGCCCTCAGAGGGCAGCATCTTGCCTAGGCTCTTTGGGACAGGCAATGTGATGGTGGTAGCTGGGCACTGATGGCAGAAGCTGTGTCGATGAGTGTTGTGGTCCAGGGTGGGGGCAATCAGTCAACTGATTTACCTTTTCCTTCAAAGTCCTCCTTCTGAGTGTTTGTATCAGCAGCTTCCATATGTCCCATCTACTACATGCTCCTGCTGTATTTATCTTTTTCTTTCCTGAAATGTGTCCTTGTCTGCTGAGTCCAGCTTACCTACCACCTCCTAACTCCGACAGCGACACAAAACATGAACAATTAGTTGCGCAAGCTCTGAAGCATGCTCTGGTTCTAATGACACGGTGGTTCTTTCTGCTGATCTTTCTGATCATCTTGTTTATTTAGATAATAAACTCCCCCACTTGGTGTGTCTGCTGTAACTCTGAGTAACATCCTGAAAAAGAGCAATCCTTGGCATGCCTCCTTGGACTTGGCTACACTGCTGCAGCCCTGGCCTCCCAGCCAGGCTTGGCCATATCCTCTGCAAAGACTTGTACAAATGGAGAGCTAACTATGTGAGAAAAGGGACAAACAGTGTGGGTGAACAGTTTGAGGAGATAAGAGGAGTGGAGATGGGATTCAAAAGTGAATCAAAGCTACTTCAAAACACAGTTGGTTTTCCATTGTTATAAAGCCAGCAGAGCTTAGTGGCAAAGAAACAGTGACATGGCAAAATTGAGACCCAGGGGTATCCAGAATGCTCTGTGAGCAAGAGGCATTGCTTTGTGGGGAAAATCAGGCAGCAATAAGGAGGTGTCCTCACAGAAAGAAAGGAAAGAGACCCAGGTAAGTGCTAGAAGATAGACAAGCATAAAAGTACAGTATGAGGGACAGGGCAGGAAAAAAACCACCAACAACTATTTGCAGAGGAAATGTGTAATGAAGGCCAGAAAGTATGCAATGGGGGACAGAGCCAGAGGGAAACCAGAGTGATGCAGGGTGAGCAGCTCCAGCGTGAGCTCCAGTGCCCGCGGGCTCGGCCGGACCCAGCGGCACCTTGAGCAGCAGCAGCGCCCAGCCGGAGGCAGCCCAGGACAGCGGCGCAGCTCCAGCTGCTGCTCTAGGACGCCCGAACGAGTTTAGTCCGAGCCTTGCGTGTGCTGCCCTTGGCAGCTGTAGGGCTCGGGCGGTGAGCGGCAGCCAGGGCTGAGCACAACCCGCGCTGCAGCGTCTGAGCCCCGCAGCACCACCTAGTGCCGCCCGGCCGGCCCGAGCCAGCCCCGACGGGACATTTTACCCGCAGCGTTTGTAAACAACAGAAAGCGGTTATTAAAAATTATGCCCATGTTTTTGATAGGCAGCAATGACTGAAGTGGAAGTAGCAGAATCGGTCCACAGTGCCTGCCCCACTGGGGGGGATGTTGTAATATGTCATACAGGCAGTTTCTCTTTTTAAAATTTATTTAAAGAAAAAAATTACCTAAAACACCTGTATCACTAGAATACTTTAGTGCACAAAGACAGCATTGGACAGTACCTGGCCAAACTCTGGGGCTGCCCTCGTTTTCAACAGCTCTAGCATAATGAGACATCAAAGTCTAGTAGCAAAATCTCCCTGCCAACAATCCAAATATAAAACTTTTTGTACAAATATATTTTTCTTTCTAGTACATAATCACTCTTAAAATACATAATTTCCTTAGCAAAAGTTTGCAACAATATTAAAATAAATAAAATATCCTAGAGAACATTCAGTTCCATAATAAAACTGCAAACCAGAAGAGTATAAAAATTATTTTCATTATTAAAGTCTACTTCTGAGATGTTTCTTCCTTTTTTTTTTTTGTTTGTGTTGTTAGGCCAAAGTAAAAAGCACGTAAAGATGCCAGACCTATGCGGACTATTTCAGGTCCACGGCCAGGAGTCCTAGCTTTTGCTAGATACTGATGTCAGCCTGCGCTCATCCCATTGTGTGTGCAGGGTCGGGTTGACAGTCTCCTAGGTTTTAAGAGGAAATATCAATTTTCCCTTAACTGTGGAGACATGACGGATGTTGATTGGCTTCCAAGTCAATATCCTCTCTTCCTTCATTTTCACCTATGCACGTGGCATTTGGCCTTTCCTGCTAAGCTGAAATTACAATTGCTGCATGGAAAACAAAGAGGAGGAAGTTCTCTGTGTGCATTGCGGATATTGTCCCTTAATTCATTTGCAGGAAGTGAATCCAAAGAAGTTTTTTACATACTGATTTTTCTATTTTCCATCCAGGTTTGATTATTTTTTTCACATTCTTCCTGCTGTCTAGTCCTCTCACCCCAGCAAGAGCATTTCTAAAAGTTTTCTGAAACAATTATGTCAGGCTAGACAGGTTACTTCTGCTTGCTATCTCGTTTGCATCCAATCAGAGCAGCTTTTCAAAGGAGATCTGGTTTCACCACTATAAGTGGCAAAACCTCAAAGAATGTACTAACTTGCACAAGATTAACCACAGAAGGGAAATAATTCCCACATGCTCATGCGGTCGCTGCAGTGAATGCCTCCTGCAAGGCTGAATTTGTGCATGGCTGAGGCAGGTTCAGAAGTGCTGGTCCTGTCATCATGGGGCACTGCTGACCATTCACTCCACAAAGAAGGTCTCTACACAGCATCTCACAGCCTTGTCTCCTGCACTTCTTCCTCCGTCTCCTCCTGCAAGGCAGTGATTTGGGGTCGGGGTTTCCGTTTGCTGGAGTTTCTGTGGTGTGCTGGGAGTAGCTTAAGGCGCTCGGCGTGACTGATGGCCTGCCTGAAGGAGCTCTTCTCATTCAGCAGCTTCTGAATGGATTCGTACTGCCGCAATTTATTGTCCTCGATTACCTGGAGAAACACCACACCATTGGATGAGCAGAATTCAGCTAACACAACTAATGGAGCAGGGAAGAGACATGAAGACATGGCAAACACCTTCTAACAGAAAAAGCTCAATTTACAATTTCTAATTTCTAGTTTGCAATTCCTAATTGCAACTACAAGAACATACATTAAAATTTGAACGTGTGGAAAAGGTGCCTATTGCCCAAATTACGAAGTGCCTGCCACTGGACTGGCTGCTTTCTCCTTGTGACTTGGTTTTACCTCTTAGTCCCTTTGCTGAAGTCTCCCAGTACTGTGGCATTTCCCTGGCACTGCTAAGCCGCACAGTTAAGAAAGCGTTAACTGTTCTATCGCAAGCAGAGGGAGACGGCTGCCAGCAAGGTGCCAGGCTTTCTTTGCTTTTTTCTCACCAAACAAGGAAGCACTGCTCACCTCTGTTTGAAGGAGACAACAGGTTTGCCCTGTAAGGCTCTGCCAGTCTCCCCTGTCAGGCAGGAGACAAGTTAAAATCAGGGTTCTTTGCTGGCACTGCAGTGCCAGCACATTTTGGGTAAGGGCACAGGTCTGACAGGAGAGAACTTTTAGAATCTCTGTTGCTAAAACGTGGTCTGGAGGGTGGGAAGCCTTTTCAGAGCAGAGGCTGCCTGCCTGCTAGGGTTCTGCTGCCACAACAGCTGGGGACAAGGCTGAGTCCAGCACACACAGAGGAGCAGCACATCCAGAAGGATGTACAAGCTGCCTACTGACTAGCCTGCTCTAACTCCAGGTGGTGTTCCTCCTGCTGTGCCAATGTACCCAAACAAATAGACATGGAAAATCATGTTTCACTCTGCTAATAAAATTTAGATGCCCTCTTATACAAGAGTGAAGAAAATACAGAGGGGGGGAACCTCATTTTTAAGAACAATTTACGTAACTTGTCTTTTCTTTCCTAACCATTTTTATATAACAAAGGAAATACCCCAGAACTTCAGTAATTTGTCCCCTTGATTAAATGTGAAAGGAATATTTACATGGCTTGTTGAAAGAAATCAGCAATTCTGATCATCACATATTAGGAAACCCCTCTTCCCCAGGCAGCCTCCTATTGCTCAAGTGCAGCTGATTCTGTATTTGCAATTGTAAAGCTCTGTGAGATGCTGATATTTTTTTGGCTCTCCTGAGCCAATCAAAAATATAAGGCACCTGGATTAGCAGCTGGATAACCTACACAACTTTCCTTCTGGTTGAAACTTTCCTTCTTGCTCCTCCAGAACATGATCCAGCCCACCTGAACACAGGTGTCTGTGACAGCTCAGGTCAAAGAGCAAACAGGAGCCTGCTGCTGTTCTGCCAGTGGGTAAGTTGTTCCACTGCCCTGAATGACTCCCATCAATCCAGAAAACATCATCATTTCCACTTGGTGTGTTTTGCATGCTCATCGAATGCAGTGAGACAACAGTAAATGAGCCTGTGAGAAATGCTCACCAAAAATCTCTGGCACTCCAGCATCGCCTCCAGCCTGTGCTCGGAGAGTATCACCGTGCAGTTGGCAAACGCGTGCTTCAGGGTCTTCCTGATCACTTGGGAAGTTCTGAAAGGCAAACAAACATTGGCATTCAGACTGCAATGTGCATGCCCGTAACTACACTGACGTGTAACAGCCTGGCTGTGTGTTGCAGAGCTTACACACAGGGACACAGCTCTGCAGTGCCTCAGCTGCACCTCTGCTGTGAAAATACCTATCAGCCATAGAGTTAAGGTTGTAACCAGGCTTCCCTGATCCCCCATGCAGAATTACCAACATACAGTGCTGAAATCAGGTTTAGTAACAGGCCAGAGAAGTTACAAAAGATCTCTTTAGATGGTACTGCCTCACGGGTTTTCTGATTTTGTATTAGAAAACAGAACAAATGAACAAAACATACACAGGGTCCAGGTGAGCACTTGGTTCATCGAGCAGCAAGATTTTAGCTTTGCTGAGAACTGACCGGGCGAGGCACATCAGCTGTTTGTGGCCATGACTGAGGACACAGCCTCCATCCACAAGAACAAAATCAAGTTTGCCTGGAAACTGCTCTATTACAGACTTCAGCCCAACCTGCCGGAGAAAAAAAGCACATGAAAAACTGGCAAGATATAATTACTGCTGACTGCAGCAATGATTTACATCATTGTAAATGCTAAGGAAAGTGATTTTTGAAAGGAAAACAGGCCTCTTTGGTTACTAGGAGTTTAAAAAGAAATTACCAAAATTTATATGCTACATTATAGCAACAGAGAAACTAATCCTACTCACCACGGCCACTGTCTCTACAGCTCTGACAGTGTTTCTATGCACTCCTTTTGCTGCCCCAAAGGCCTTGTGCACTTTGGTTATACTAATGGCACAAGTGTCTTCCCTATAGCACTGGCGACAAAGCGTTTAGAGGGGTGCCCATGCCATGTGAAGCTGCTGACTTTGGACCGGAAACCAGAGGCCGGCCCAGGAGATATTTTCTGACTCTTTCTTCCAGTGCTCTTGTTTACTCTCATGGGGAGATTTACACCCCAAAGCAAAGCTTTCCATCTTCCACAGATCCAAACCAACTGTGCTCCTTGGCCTTATCAGCAGAGTTTAGAGAGACATTTTTACAAAATATGAGAACTAGGAAATATATGTGAGCTGCATGGCTCTATAAAACACTATCAAAATGTAATGAAATCCCAGAAATTTATGAAGGCCACCTCCCTTGGATTTTTAAAATATTGTTGATCTGCAACTACTTTACATTCAGGGAAAACAAAAAATTGGAATTCCTACTTCGTGTTTTCACTTTACATGGAAACTATATTAAACTGTGGTGTATGGGTATATGTGTTGTGTTTCTGAAGAGCTTGTGCTTTAATTTTTAATCAAATTAAGGCCAGTGTTTTGATCCTCACTTCTCTTTTGAACACGCATTGTGTCCTTCATGAAATTTTGCATTTAACGTCTGGCAAATGTGCTTTCTTCTTAAAACTGCACAAGGTGTCTCCATGTACCCATAGGGTTCAGACAGCTGCCTGCAGGGGTAAGACTTAGGCTCACAAGTTGACACAAGTCTGACAGATCCAGGTGCTGAAATATGGGGGCAATAAAAAATGAAACATCAGACAAAGCCTTGTTCTCTGCAGTTGATTGCAAGGAGCGTAAGAAGCTGATGCTGGTCTCAGGAGGATCCTCTAAATCCTCAGCAGTCAACATGGGTCTGGAATAAGCTGACAGTTAATTTCCGTGCCATGCTCCCAAAGTTACACTGACTCACTGCCACTGCCCAGACAGACTTCAAGAGCATGAACTTGGTAAACAATCCAATCACTCCTAGTAAAAAGCATTACAGCGCTTTCTTTTTTCTGTTTGCTTTGCATTCTTGCCTGTGCAATGAAAACCTCAGTATCACATATGGATTTGCCAACTCCTTAATGATAAACACTTCAAAATAAATTTTTTTCGTGCCCTTGTAAATGAGGTTTAGCTCTTAAAAATCCCAAGCTCAATTCAAACACACACAGGAAACAATCCTCCAAAGCAGGAGAGCTTATCTTGTTCAAGAAAGGGGATATTGATCCACACTCCATTTTTTCCTGAGCCTCAGAGAAGCAAAGAAACAGCACTGAGCACACTATTGTCTCTGCTAGGACTGTCTGAAAAGCTGCTGTCACACCATCTAAACAAAAATATAATGATATTTTTATTTGGCAGTAAATTATGCACAGAACATGTCTACTTTTCTCTTTTCCAAATGTAGGGAAGAAATTAGAAAAACCCAAGAAAGCAAGCAGAGACAGAGTTAACCTCCTGGATGGGAAAGGAGCAAGCTTTCAGATTAAATCCCACACCTGTAAGCATGTTTTTGATACTTGAGACTTGCAATGAACAAGGAAAATGGCACCAATTCATGGTGAGGTCTGTATTAATTAGGTCATCTGTACCTTGGAAAAAGGTATCCACTTTCTAGGCTGTGGCCCTTTCCCTCCTGTAATGCTCACCTGACTTTTCCTGGGCATTATGGGCACCTCTGCAACTCATGAAGCACTGTAAGAGCCAAGAGGTGGCACCTGACAACTGCATTGTGTGGGGACCAGTGCAACATGGAAACAGGATCTGGCCCCCAAGCTTGGGAATTGGGAAAAAAAAGTGTTGCTGAAACCTCAACAAAATATTAGAAGAAAATCTTCAGGTTCGAAAATCCAACATTCCATGACTCTTATTTTCCATGACAGAGGAAGCTCCATGACACATGAAGTACAAAAGCCTGAATGCCTTGCCAGAGAGTGCTCCTCTCAGCTGGCTTCACACTGGCCTGAGAATTGAAATAACTATTTATATAAAACATAATATATATGGTTTGTAGCACAGCATGACCTTTCCCCTGCACTTGTTTCCTAAGATTCTACACAAATGTAAAATGTGAGAATCATTTGACCTACACTGCACCCTGGACTAACCACATCACCAGAGGGAGACAAATAACACTGAACAGCTTTACCTCCTCTGCAACTTTCCATATTTCTTCATCATTCCACTGCCCGTAAGGATCCAAATTCATCCGAAATGTTCCAGAAAATATGAACACTTTCTGCAAGAATAAAAGACATACAGACACAGGTAGATAGATAACCTGAAACACTGTACAAAGCTTTGGAAATTGTGAAGCATACAGAGAAAAGAATAACCTTCTGCAATTACCAGATATAGCTAACTGCAGGTTATAATTTTTTTAAAAAATATTGTTCCAAAAAAAGTTATTTTGAAAACCCTTATATATTAAGGTTTTGGCAATTATCTTAATAAAATCATAGCCAAAATTGTCTAAAAACCAGCAAACTCCAAATTTCAGCAGTTTTCAGAAAAAAACATTTCCTGTATTGTCATTTTGAAATACACCTTTTAAAACTATTTTTGATTCTTGACTATGTGAAACATATTCAAACATACAAAACAACCATGTCAAACTAAAGTGTGTGTTTCCACAACTTTGTTTAGAGAGAAAAAACCTATTGCTTATTTGTCAAAATTCAGGGACATTGTCCTAAGTTTTTTTCATCAATGAATTTCTTTTTCTATTAAATTGTAGCCAAATACACATCTCAGCATCATTCTGCTCCCTGGCATTTCACCATGTCCCAGTCCTATCTCAAAAGATGTTCTTTCCCTCTCTCACTATCGCATGACTGAACTGTGACAGAGCACACGACCTGGTTCACGACTGCAGCAGCAACCACCCGCTCTGTGAGAGGTTTCCCCAATGGACACCACGGGCTGTGCTCGCTCCCTGCCCTGAGGTTTCCCTGCTGGACACTGCAGCCGTGCTCGCTCCCTGCCCTGAGGTTTCCCTGCTGGACACTGCAGCTGTGCTCGCTCCCTGCCCTGAGGTTTCCCTGATGGACACTGCAGGCTGTGCTCGCTCCCTGCCCTGAGGTTTCCCTAATGGACACCGCGGGCTGTGCTCGCTCCCTGCCCTGAGGTTTCCCCGATGGACACTGCAGCCGTGCTCGCTCCCTGCTCTGTCCCGTGCCTGCCTTCCGCTACAGGAGATGAGGAGGATGCACATTTCCTGGCACTGAGAACGCGCCCTTCACGAACTGAAGTTTGCTACTCCGTTCTGCTTTCCCCATCAGTTCAGATTTAGGCCATCATACCTTAGATACACGTTTTGTAGCTCAAGAAGCAGTGACTCAGGCAAAATTAAATATTTGTTTAATCTCTTTTTACATGGGGTGGGTGTGTCAGATTCTGATGGAAATTAGATTCTTCAAGGGACACTGAGGCTGTACAACACTTCTTAAGAAACCGTTTTTTTCTATGCTGTAAGGTACACCTGCTGTTTGTAGCAGGGAGAACTTGCTCTCAAAGAATTTAAGTGCCTTGTTGAGAAACATTACCATTTGCTTGCTCTTTACTTGTACATACACAACAAATACCAAGAGGAAAAATTTGAGACAATTATTATCTTCCGTCTTTCTAAACAAAGTATTTATTTAGAGAAAATGTGTTGAAATGCCAGTGATTCACAGTCACATAAGTTCCTGGAGTCTTGGTAGTCAAACACTACCAAAAGCAGTGAAGGACTAGCTGTACCAGCAGAAAATAACTGAGAGAATACACTTAGAAAGTGCTTTCCCAGAATTTGGCCTGTCCGCCACAATTCCCATCTGACCCAACCTGAGAACTTGGCATTCTTTCATCAGATTTCAAAGTGATTTATACACACATTTACAATAATCATTTAATTATGATTAATTAAAAGTGTAAACATTGCAAAGGAAAATAATTTACATTAATTAATTTGCTTAAGGTATGTATGCCATTGCCAACATATTTGGTGTAAAAGAGAAGGAAATAACCAATTCAAGAAACCAGAGGAGAAAAGCAGCTGCAATGTGGTGCCTTGCACTCAGTGGGATGGATTTAAGTGCAATGATACTTTCAATACATGGCCAACAACACACTGACTGAGCTGCAGAACCACACACAGCTAAAAATTAATCATTGAAGTACTTTTTGTAGAGACAACAGAAAGAGTAGACTCTTTCCCTTATAATTGTTATTGTAAATAACAGTGAAAGCTTCAGTGAAGTACAGCACAGTCCTTTTCCCATGCCCTGCACCGGTTAGGTGGCATGAGTGGGGTGACATATTTGCAGCAGGATTAGGTTCTTCCAAGTAGTGGGTGTGGTGGAAACAACAATGCTGTGGAAACAGTGTCAGACATGGGTTTGCTCACACTGTGAGCCTCACACATTTAACTAATGGAATAGGTGTTTTCATTTCTCAGTGGTAAAGAATAGTTAACTGAACAAACCAGTTTTAAAGAAGATAGGGCTGAATAACATTCCTGCTGAAGTGCACCAGGCAGAGCAATAAAGGGTACAACTTTCTTCTTAAGCGGCTGCTATTTCTAATAACAGTGCTTTCAAGAAGCAGGTCACTAAAAGCAAGCTATTCCCAAAAGCAGGGTTAGTTTTTTCATCCCCACAAAGTAAATATTTCATTGTCCTGAATTCTGGTACTTCTCTCTCCATTTCAACATCTCCTTCCTCCCAGCTCATTGGAAACCACATAGGGTTCACTTAAGTAAATACCATGTAAGTCATCTGGGCAGTCTAGAGTCTACTTGAAGAGAAGCAGAAACAAATCTCTCCACATTCCTAAAAACTAGAAGTCTAAAGTGAACCAAAAACACCCAAAAGTGAGTATGAAGGACTTATATTGTTCATAAATATGGAAGAAGTAGACATAAGGGGAGCATTGGACAAGTGAATGGATGGCCGGGTAGACTGGCAGCAAATCTAGAATCATTTCCTTCTCTGTCACTTGTTCAAATTCCCACAGGATGATAATGGGTGTGATTATATGACAAATAGTTTCTTAGACCTGACATCCACCCAAAAGCAAAACATTTGGAAACATAAATATGGTCGTGTTTATGTTCTGACCACCCCAAATATTGCAAATTGACCCTTCTGAAGGGCATTTATCCCCATTAGTGGCTACAGCCTCTTGGTGTGTGTGGCAATAAGATTCCTAAGCGATTTATGTGTTATGTGGAGAATCAAGACCCTGGAGTACCTAAGGAAATGCTTACAGAAGAGTTAAGGATCAGGCTGAAAGAGGCTGCTAAGGAGCGAGTATCTCAGCTGTGCGTAGCTGCTGCGGTAACCTGTGTGCAGGTCCTCAGCAAGGCCCACGGACCCTTCTTTCCACTTGCCCCAGGGCTGAAGAACAAATGTAACATCAGCTGGAACCAGGCAGCAGCTCCATGCACAGAGAAGTTACGAGTAACAACAGCATGGCCTCCATGTAGCCTCCTCTGCTTTGTCTGTGTTACAGCAGCAATATCAACATGAAAAAAATCGAGTAACTATGTGAGTGCTTTAGTACTAGGTGCAAAGTTAGAGGATTTGTTCTCATAAGTGTCCTTTAGGGACTTTACATTGACATTAAAATATTTACAGACAAGAATAAGAGCACAGAAACAAAAAAGAACCTGAAAGGTTTTTGGGACCAGTTCTGTAGCATTCTCCCTTGAAGATGCCAAAACATCTGCCTCCCATAGAGCTTACTGGTAAATATAAGTGTTTGGTCCTGGCAACACTGAATCCACGATGTAGAAAACAACCTGTATACTGCCCGAAATGAACATGAGCACGAGGGGCTGTTAATTAACGTCCCCAGTTGCTCTGTGCATGGGTCTGATGCAGCAAATACCGCCCAGTATGGTGATGCTGACTCATCCCAATGCCCTGCAGGAACCCAGGCTCTGCAGGACCCTCTGTGGGAGCACCTTGGGAAGTGGCCCTGCTCGGCAGCTGCACCAGGCAGGAGTGTGCTGGCTCACCACAAAGCAGCCATGACCTCCAAAAGTAAGCAGGCCTGAAGGGTATGAGAAATAGTGCTGCAGACAGACAGGCAGACAGAGAGAGACAGACAGATACAATGAATAGAATGCGATGGCTGCTGAAAAACTGGAGCTACAAAGGTAAAAGTTGCAAAATTTCACTTCTTCAGTAAAACAAAGGAGCAAAACAAATTTGATTTTTTTTTTTTTTTTGTTAGCTGGCAGTCCTGCAAACTGTAGAAAATTTGTCCTCCGTGTTAAGCTTGATTTTAACTCTATATGGAGTATTTACATGTAGAAAACAAAGTGAGATCCGCTAGGAGGCATGGAATAGCACATAAGAAAACATCTGAAGTCATCCCCTTCCTTGGAGCTAACAGCACCTCATGGGTCTCAGGTTTCTCATCACTTATTTTAACTGGAAATCATCTTCAGATCTCCTGTTCTCCATTCAAAGACAAATTTCTGAAGGCAGGTTCTCAATCTGACTCCATTAAATACTTCAGGATGCAATCTGCATGAGGACCTGTGCGAGAGAGCCTTAGTGTGTTGAAACCAAATGCAGCTGGAAATCCTCACTCTGGAAATGTGGTGGGCAAACACCTGCGGAAGCATCATCAGAAAGGCCTGTCCAGGAAGAAGGGATAATGGGTGCAAAGGTACAGCCTGGTGTCAGTGGAGCAATTGTTTTGTAGGAGAATGACAAACAGCCGGTAGGAGCAGTGTTGGGCAGGCTGTGCTTCAGCAGCACAGCCGTGTGAGAAGCTACAGGAAGGAACTTCCTTGTGGGAGCTTCAGGAAATATATTTTATATGATTTAACCCTTCACACCATTACAAGGCACAGACAGCCAGATTTGAGACACTGAAAAAAACAAGGGGTTTACCTTTGCTTCTGCTCAGTGTGATCCCTGACCACCCTGCAGGTCATTCCAGCACAGCCTGCACCGAGTGGACAGCAGTGTCTTAGGACGCTGTGTGTGCTACGTAGTTGTGCATTAGTGAGGTTCCCACAGAGGAAAAGCACTTCTTTTCTACTCAATTGGGAAGCTTAGGGTTAAGGAAGAGAAGGAGAGTGCTGGAAAGTTTTCAGGAGGAAGCATGCCTCAGGTAGAGCTCCATTCCCCTTTTGTTGGCGAAGCCTCTCCTGGAGACAGTGAATATCCAGGTGTTGCTGTAGGAGAGCCTCCCAGGAAAGAAAGACAACCTTTTTTTTTCCATTCTGAAGCTGTAGGTGAATGGCAAAGAACAAAAGGCTCCCTTTGTTCTGCTGGGAAAGGCAGGGTGGCATATGCAATTTCTCCTTCCTGCTGGGAAAGTGCCGCTGAAAACTTCATTTTGTTCTGAATGTGGGAACTTTTGAGGCATAATGTGCAGTTCTTTGCCAAGGCTTTGGGACAAGTGCTGCGAGCTGAAGCATGCAAACAGGCTGGCAACTCTCATGACCTTCCAGAGAATGGAGGGCTGGGATTATTTGGCATTGGTCCATGTATCAGGGACTTGCAAATGTGAAGTAAATGTGTAATTTTAACAATGCGCTAACAATGCACCTCACTAGCAGAAGGGCAAGTTATACTGCTCATGTAAAAAAATGTCTCTTGCATTTTGCTGATGGCTGCAGAATGATGTTTTCTATACCATTAGTGACTCTATAGTGAGTACTCAGCTATGAGAATTATTCCTCATCTTTTTCACTGGGACAATGAGACTACTTGTTACCAAGCATTCAGATTTCTTCTCAGTCCGTGCATTCCCAAGGACAGCTGAACATGGAAAGGGGAAACCCTGCTGGGCAACCACATCCCAAAGGGCAAAAGGCTGAGAGCAAAAAGATGCTTATGGGAGAGATGTGGAAGCCCCTTCCAACACAGAAATTTATACTTGGCTGTATAGGAAAATTTTCCAGTGCAGACATAGCTTATACTAGTAAAAGCATCCTTCATCCTACACAGCCATGCTTCAGAGGACAGCTGTATAACATACCTGTCCTCCAAACTAAATATAAGCAGCTGCACATGCAATTCACTGCACAACTGCCTTGATCTGAATGGGGGATGTTTTTTCATACGCACAAGCAACAATCACTCTGCAGAACTGAATCAGCTGTAATAAAGAAATAAAAGTTTAAAGGAATAGATAGATGTGAAAATGTGGAAGAGAGGATAGAAATGGTGACAAGAGGTCAGTTATCAAATGACAGCTTGCCAAGCAAGCCTCAGCTCAGCAGGCAGTGTGTGTCTGGTAGAGCTCAGGTAAGAAATTAATCCAACCAGTGGACTCAACACTGCTCTGTTAGGCTTGGTTTGTTGAGGGTGTAATGTGGCAGGGAAGAAAGGGTCTGTTCTGACAAGGTCAAAGTGCTAAAAAATTGCTGCCTCTAGGAAATTTCAGAGTATGAAATGCACAGAGAAAAGAGAGTTGTGCCTGCTTTGCATACCTACTCTAAATAAATGGCTCTTGGGCTACTATGGAGTAACATATTTGAAAGGGAAGCTGTCACAACTCAAAACTGATCATCATATAGAAAAATTGAATTCTGAGTGTTTGCAAAATCAAGGCCATTTTTCTTACAACAGGAACATTTCAGTGTCTTTTAACAGTGACAAAAGCTTCAAAACTGACAGCATTTTTATGTTAAACTATCTGGCTGTCCCAGAGTCTCTCCAAGTATTTTAACGTGCCTCATACACTCACTACAACAGCTTTATACTGCACATACACTCACCAGCTTTCTAAGACAGTAACCACCTGTCTCAGATGGGAAACTATCCGAGAACAAACCAAATCTTCACAGAAACAAGATGGAAACAGCTTTACTGTGGGGACAGGATGGGGGCAATAGCACAATTAGGGTTTTACAGCTAACAGTTAAAAGGGGATGCTTGGTCACCTTGGTCGGCCTTCTCCTTGTGGGTGTGTCAAGGAGGAGGTAATCCAGGGTGACTGAGGATCAAACCATATTTTTCACTCTCTGGGGCTAGTAGCCACTCCTCAAGGATAGATAAAGGCAGGACAGACTGCATGGCCCCTCACAGTGTGGCAGGCTGATCTGCAACCAGTCTCCCACTGCCCCCTGATACCGCGAGTGACTCATTGGCAAGATTGCCATCAAGTGTTACTTGAATTAGTCTGCCACAGTCACAGGATTTCCAAAGGAATGAACACTGTTATGGAAGAAATTGTGTATGCTTTGAAACCGAAGAACTATCCGATGTATAACTGTCAAAGAGATGGTCAATATGTGTTACTCACGTATCAGTGTTGTTGGTAAGGGTAGACAACAGAAGTACAAAAGCATTAAAATTATGCAGTTCATTCCATCAGTTTTCATTCCTACCCTTACAGTGAGCAATCACCTTTTAGTGCTACTGTATGCAGACAACAACATTCATTTTTCAGACAGATAATGCACAGCTGTAACTGATATAAGACACTGTCCAGTGGCAGGGACATTGGCAAGGGACTCAGAAGCCCTAAGTTTATGTGTTTGCTATCAGTCTGCCAGGGAAAACAGGTGATGTACAGTATCCACATGTTAACCATAATATGTGCTGTAGACCTTCAGAAAACAGTAGCTGAGAACACTGATTGTATTTTTTTTCTTCAGGTGGCACTATCTCATCCTGAATCAAAATGCAAACTGTCTCAGAGAGGCAGGCATAAGCAGGCTAGAAGCACTTCCGTTTGAGCATGCTGTACCTTCCCATTTCTAGAAGAGTTCTTGTGGGAGTGGCAGAGAAATCCTAAGCAAGATTTACTGTGAATCATTGCATCCTTCCACCCATCCATGCCACTCTCCTTCTCACAAAATCTATGTTTCATTTCTCAGCATACAATAACAATCATATTAAAAGCAACTATGTACATATGGATACAGAACCAATGAAAATAAATGCACAAAAATATACAATAATCTCATTACCTGAGGAATCACTCCAAATGCTTTTCTCCATTGCTGCACACTGACTGTGTTCCAGGAGACTCCATCAATCTGGATATCCCCTTCCGTATTCAGCAGTCTTAAAAATGCAAAAAGTAAAGTGCTTTTTCCTGAACCTGTTCTTCCTAAAAGGCCCACCTGCAATGCAAATCATACAAGCAAACATTTAATACTCTTCACATATTAATCAAAGACTAAGGCAAAAACCTTACAGGTCTCAGCAGTGAAGAACAATTCAGACGGATCTCAATGGGATAGCAAATGTCATTCATTGGGACTGATAAAAGCCTACAGCAAGGGCTGAATCAAACACTGGGCAGACTCTTCTATGTTTTCTTAGGATTAACTAGATGAAAAATCTGATAGCCTACCCTTAGCTGAAGGACAGAAATTTGTTATCTATTATCTTGCACTGATCATCCCATCTCTTTGTGCCTTTTCCCTTCACTTTGCTGTGAAGCCCTCATCAGCAAAATCACATCCGGAAACCAAAAACTAAGTAGGGAGTGCATTTGGATCACCCCAGTAAGCTACTCCATTTTCATATAATTGAAAATAAAGGGCCTAACTCTGATTAGTGGGGTAGCTTGGGGCAGAGGCAGTGGTTACAGCACACATCATGCCATTGGACACCTCTAAGCACCTGTGCAAGTCCTCAACTCGCCCAGTTAGTGCTGATTTTCCTTATTTCTAAGGTGTGAAGAAACATAATAATATGTGTTTTGAGGTTTTTATAAAGTTGTGAAAGGCATTTAAAGAATAATACAATCAGGCATAGTCAACACGGGTTCACAAAGGGAAAGGGCTGTTTAACTACTTCCAGATCCTGTGTAAAGACAACTGCCTCGTGGATGTAGTTTTCCTGGATTTTAGTAAGGCTTTTGATACTGTCCCTCACAGCATCCTTCTGGACAAGTTCTCCAGCTGTGGGATGAGCAGGTTCACAGTGCATTGGCTGAAGAACTGGCTGAAGGCTTGTGGTCAATGGGGCTACATCTGGCTGGTGTCGGTCATTAGCGGTATTCCTCAGGGCTCAGTCCTAGGGACAGTTCTCTTCCACATATTCATCAATGATCTCGATGCAGGAGTCAAATGCACCATTAGCAAAGCTGCTGATGATACCAAACTGGGAAATGCTGTTGACTCTCTCGAGGACATGAGGCCTTGCAGAAGGATCTAGATAGTTTGGAGCACTGGGCAGTATTTAATTGCAATTTAACAAGTCCAAATGTCAGATTCTGCACCTGGCATGGAGCAATGCCAGGCACAAGTATAAATTGGGAGAGGAGTGGCTGCAGAACAGCCCTGCAGGGAGGGATCTGGGGCTGCTGGCTGACAGCAGGATAAACGTGAGTCAGCTCTGTGTGCCCGGGCAGCCAAGAGAGCAAACCCCATCCTGGGGTGATCAAACACAGCATCACCAGCTGGGCAAAAGGGGTGATTATCCCACTCTATTTAGCGTTGGAGCAGCCTCAGTGGGAGTGCTGTGTGCAGTTCTGGGCTCCGTGGTTTAAGAAGGATGTGAAGGTGAGTGAATGCATCCAGAGAAGGGCAACAAAGCTGGCAAAAGGGCTGAAAGGAATATCCTGTGAGGAGTGGACAGGAACTTGGGCTTGTCTAGTTTGGAGAGGAGGCTGAGGGGCAATTGATCTCTTATACCTGGGATCCAGTGAGAGGACATGTGGAAATGGTTCAAAGCTGCACCAGGGGAGGTTCAGACTGGACATTAGGAAGCATTTCCCTACTAAGATGGTGGTCAAACACTGGAACAGGCTTCCTAGAGAGATGATTGATTCCCTAAGCCTGTCAGTCTTTAAGAGGCCCTTGATAATACGCTTTAACATCTGGACAGCCATTAAGTGGTAAGGCAGTGAGACTAGATGATTATTCTATTCTATTCTATTCTATTCTATTCTATTCTATTCTATTCTATTCTATTCTATTCTATTCTATTCTATTCTATTCTATTCTATTCTATTCTCTTCTATTCTATTCTATTCTATTCCCATTCCATTCCTCAGCAGAGGGCAGCTCATCCATTTCCTGATTGGTGTGCTACCTATGAGATAGAGACAAATTCTCTCCAGTTTAAAGAGCACTCGAGTCCAGAGTTCATTACTGAACTTGAATCATAGCCCTTGAGAAAATCACAATCCTTGAGAAAAGGATTTCTGTTTTTACTGCTCTACCCCCTCTCTGTACAGTACAAAAGTATCTTTCATTTTCCCCACTCCACTGCTTCAAGGGATTTTCCAGGAAGTAAATCCCGCAGCCTGCAGCAGCACCTGCATCTCCACGTTCCAGGAATCACAGGTGTCTCTTTCAAAGGCAGAGTGGTTTCAGCATGGTGCTACAGGAAGTCAGAGCTCTGGGTTCAAAATTTTGGTGCCCTCAAACTTAGTAGATGAAACAATCAGTTCATGCAAACCAAGACAAATCTACCAATCCTGGCAAAGACTGGTGCTATCCAAATTAGGAGCAAAGATGTGCCTCATGTCAAGGCCAGGGAGCTGTCACTGAACCTGTTTTCTCATTTACGTGGGTCAGTTAAAACCTCCTCTTCATCTGTATGGCTTCAGCTCAGGAAATCACAAGCCTTTCTTCCTGTTCCACCAAGTATGGGCCTTTAGCATGAACTTGAAGCAAAGTGTTAAACTTCTACCTAAATGCTGTCCTGGAACTAAAGCTCTTTCTTAAACGCAACCTCAAACACGCATGAAGATTAATCAGAGGTTTGTCAGCCCTCTAAAGAATAGAGCTGTTTACGGTCTGTAATATAATAATTCAGGGTGGCGTAGAGCCCTCATGGAATGGGTGAGACGGCACCTCCACCCTCCGGCCGCCGGAGCCAGCGGTGCATTACCCTTGGCACAGCAGCCGGTATTCTTTCATGCCCTGCCCCATTGGGTCAGGCTGTCCCCAGCACCTGCACTCACCAGCACGCTTCCCTCTCCACAGCAGGAGAATTTCAGGCACAGGAATACAACTTGGAAAACTGTTGCATATGTATTTTATCCTAAGTCATTTCTGTTCTTCTGTTATTTTAGAAGATACTTCGTTTTGCAACAATTTCACTTAGAAAACCTTATTGGACTTAAAACTCTCTTTAGTCATCGAATAGGTTTGTGACAATTCTATACTTAAGCTTAATAGAAGTCAGAAAAAACACAACAAAACAGTGTCTTACCCTCTGCCCTGAACTTATTGAAAAGGAAATGTTTTCTAGTACAGCAGCTCCTCCTTCACCATATTTGGCTGTGAGGTCTTTCACAGTCATTTGGCCCCCCGATGGCCAGTTCTTCTCTTCCTTCACATGCCTGTTTTCAATTACAAGGGCATCTGAAAACTGATTATTCTTCTGTGGCTTAGCGCTTTTTGTCTCTTCTGTTGGCATGTCAATGAATTTAAATATTCGTCCGACAGACCGCATCTACAAATCAAAACAAACAGTATTCTAATTGTAATTCATACTAAACTATCAAAACAAATGAAATTGTTCCTAATTCCTCGTCAGAACAGTAAGTCTTCTTCTGTGTAAGCTACTGTCATGAGTAACCCAAAACATTATTGAATTCCATACCTATCTGTACCCAAAAACTGTTAATGTCTCTTTAGGACCCAGTGTGGCTGGAATTGGAATTATGGGGCAGCTGGGAGGTGCTGGTCCCTTGAAAAGGTCAGGGCACCCGAGCCGGGTCCCTCTTGTGCCTGGCAGCGTTTCTGAAGGCGGAGGCTCCACTTCTGATGGGTTTCTGGGCTTCCAACCGTATCAGCTTGGAAAAACTGCATTTCGCAATTAGAAACTGCTTTCGGAGTGAACTCTGCAGACTCTATTGGCAGCGAAGCTTGAGCAGGTCCCGGGGTGCCGGGTCACCCCGCATGGGCACCACCAGAGCAGTTTCCCCCCGGCACGCACAGTTCAGAGCACAGCAGCAGCAGAGTCCGGCAGGCAGCAGGAGCAGGCGGCCGTGCTGCTGACCCCACACGTGGTGGCACTTCTCATCTGCCACTAGAACGGCTCTGTAAGCTCCCACCTTCCCGGGAGGGGTTTTTTTGTGCGTCATTTCCCCCTTTATCTCTTGGACCGCGTGGTCACCTGGAGGGTGCCATGCTGGGGGAGAGAGCTCGTGCCATTTTCCTGTTGCCTCCCTGCACACAGCCAGCAGCTGCCATTTGGGAGGGACGGTACCCTGCCGTTTTGGTGTCTCTTTGCTCCTGTGCGGTTCATGAGATTTAACAGTGTTTATCTAGTGATTATTTACTGGGGTTTTTTGCCTGTTGCTGTTTCACTTTTTAGTAAACTGTTACTTTTTCACTTAAATCTACTCATTCGTTCCTTATTGGTGGAAAGAGATTGGTTGAAACTAAGGGGAGGTAACTCATTTTAGAGTGTCCGTCTCTTTAAATGATCTTAAACAAAGACAGCTATACTATGATATAATCTTCAAAGGTAGGCTACTTCTTGTATAGGGCTCTAAATTCTATTGCATTTATACTACTGACATTGGTCCAACCTGTGATTCCTCTTGCTTCCTTTTTAAATGGACATAATAGCTCTTTCTACCTTTAAAATGTATTTTGAAAAGTGATGACTTGTATCTATGAAAACAAAGTATAATCGTAAAAACAACATGGGTCATTTAAACTCATTCCTTTAGGAAGGTATGGAGCTGACCAAAACCTGAAGTTCTCTGAATAATGACTGATCTCCAAAGATCGGCAGACTGCATGGAATTTGAAAAATGCAAAGCAGTAGCATGAAGTAAAAAGGAACAATCATCAGACAGTAACACTTGAGTATTTATGAGAAATTAGTGTTTAAAAAAAATTAGTAGTAAGTTCCATGATAATGAATTTTGTATCAGTAATTATATATATTAGGTGTAACAATAAAGTCTTATAGTTCATGAACTTCAGACAGAAGTTGCTAGTAGCAGTTTTGGTGAATTTTCAAAGTGGGACTAGAAAGGATCCTCTTGATCGTATTTTTATTAAATGGGTCAAGGAGCAATAAATAAATAATTAATCTCCTTCACTACAATTTCACTGCTCAGGTGGTCAGAAAACATATTTTTTACTTTATGGACAACTTTGCTGTTACAACTTTATTACTTTTAAATTCTAAAGAGCTCCTTTCATTAGCTGCTGTCCTCATTCATTTACAGAGGGATACCTTAGATCTGGTCACCCTTTGTTCTCCAGGAGTAAAGAAAATCCAGGTTTAACCCTCTTTAGTAATATATGTTCTCCTTCTCCAAACAGCCCTGTTCAAATCAAGCTTTCCTGTCTGACCAGGATGTACACAGCATTTTGGATGATGTTTCACAAGGTCATTATACAAATGCATTTGTACTTCCCAATCTATATTAGGCATATCTGCATTTACACATGCTAGGATCATACACTATTGTCTTCACAGTCACATCTTACAGTCGACCTTTGACTGAGGGGTGGTCAGCCAGGCTTTTCTCCATTTTAGCCATTTTTAACCAAGATCCTCACTTACAACTGAGGTTATTCTTAGCAGTCCCTAAATTCAAGCCTTTGCACTTTGATCACTGAAATCTATTTAATATCTGCCATTTGAGGTCACCTAATACATTTCAGCTCCCAGGATCCTTTATGCCAACACTGCATTTCAGCTTTGTGCCTTTGGCAGATTTCTTCAACACACTTTTATATTTTGTTGAGAGCATTTAAAAGAGATTAAAATGAGCTCAGTCAGCAATCTAATCTTTGCTGAGTAGCCTCCCTACAGGTTAATACTTAGAGCTTAATGCCATTTCCTTTCTGACCAACTCATTAACTAGTTTACAGTTCTTGTAATAATCCTGATATCCTTCATCTGTATAATTCCTGAAACAGAGCCACAGTCAATGCTTTCCTGAAGGCAAATGAGATCTATTACATTACTTTTGTTTGGAAAATAAATCATCAGACACAGTTATGAGGGTAGCGTGATGCAACCCTAATGTCAGCAAATCTAAGTGACTCCAATCTATAAGCATCACGTTTTAAATTAATTCTTAAAAATAGTTTCTAAAGACTGCTGCTATCACACTAACAAACTGATGGTGGTATCAACGACTTCTCATTTCTCCTTCTCAACAAAAAATTGAGAGTTTTTATTTTATCACATGCCACCATCACTGCCAGCTTGTTTTATGTATGTGAAGCGGCCATTATCAGATTTCCAGCTTCTCGGCCAATTCTTCCTGAACACTTGGATGTGAGGTCTGCTCTACCTGGTATGGATGGCATTGTTCCAGTCTGGTTTCACAAGTTTAAGTGAAATGTCCAACTGCAGAACCCAATCACCCCTAGTTGAAGACTCTGATTTTAGATGGACTGACTCACAGGTGGTCACAGGTTGTCACAGGTCTGTGTCCCTCCACAAACTGTACAGGAAATTTAGGGAGACGAGGATTCTAGCTGGTTTTGCATGTAATTCCCACCTCAGATATTATAAATCCCATTTCTACCTTCTGTTCCACTTTCAAACCCACAGATTAAACACTGCCTTTTTAGTGAAAAGTAAGACCAAGTATTTATCCAGATTTTGAGCCATTTGCAAGCCTTACTCTGATTTTGTCAAGTTTCTCTTCTCTATCTGCTTCTTGACCTCCAGCATATAGCTGGTTTAGGTTAACATTAAAATCCATTCTGTAGAGGCTGTAATTTCTAACATACTGTCAGAGAATGTTGTTCATGCTGGCAGTCCCAGAGTCTTCAAAAAGTCCTATTTTTCTCCTGTTCAGGAAACAAGTTTCAGCTCCTTACTTGAAGAAGACGTGACTTCCCTTTACATTCAGGTACCTAAGTGCCCCAGTCTAACTAAATAATTAATTAGATTCCTTCTTTTACAAAAACTTGTTCCTGTAAACAACATTTGTTCTCTAATCTGTATTCTCAGAAATATATCTCTATTTAGCGGTATCATGGAAAACCCTTTGTACACCTTTGTTTAACTGTTTTTATATTCCTTCTGCAAAGTGCTTCTACTTGATGTATTATGTAGGATTCCTTTTTGCTCTTCAATCCCAATTGAAATATCGTTAGGTAGATTTTCTATGTGGAAGCAAATGCAAGGGAATACTGGAATCATAGCTTACATCTCAGCATCTTGAAACCTCATTGTGACAGAAGTTTTAAAAAGCATGCTAACGCACAAGCCTGTCAATTCTTATTTCCATCTCAACCACTGTGCAAGATGGAAAAGCATGGTCATTATCATGTTCACGTACATATGCCAGCTCATTTTGGTGATACAAATAGGAAGACCTCGGATCAGGCTGACAATTTTCTCTCTGACTGTCAATAGTAAATCCCACAATGAGCACCATGCAGTTATTTTAATTGGTGTTTGATGGTACCTTTGTTTTCAGAAACCTTAGCTTTATAGAAATATAGCCACTTTAGAAATGAAGGTCTTTCTTGGCTTCATCAAGAACTGTGAATGTTTGTACAGGCAGAGATTCCCCGTAACTGCCCAAGAGATCATACCACTACACACTGTCTAATATCTGCCATGAAGCCAGCTGGATGAAGAGCCTTTCTATACAAAAGAAAATTTCATCCCAATGTCCTAGCTCCCATGACAGACTTATCAGTTAAGTATGCAGATATTTTAGACAGCTAAATAATTTTAAAATCAATTCTGAATTCCTTGTTCTATAGCTTGAATTATGATTTAAATCTGGGCAGAATGTGGCATGTCAGTAACATTTTACAAAAATATCCATTCTTCCTTTCACAGGTAGAAATATTCTGTCATTCATAATGACAGGTATAGGATAGGTGACAGCAAGTTTCTTATCCATTATTCCCATCAGTACTGTGCCAGCTATATTCATGTTCTTTAACTAGTACTTTTGAATAAAGGAGTATATTTACTATTTTCATCCCTAAGCCTATAGCATACTACACTATTTTTAGCCTTGCCTAATTGTATTTTACTGAGATTTTAATAGCACTGCAAATTCTTTATTTATTTTCTCATTACTATCACTTAAACTCTTCTTAACTTTGAAGGAGAATTCATAACATAATTATATAATGCGTGTTTCCAGAAGGTGGAAGAAGTAATTCTTCTACAAGCAAGCTAATACAGTTAATTTAATCAGGCTCTGTTATCTTATCTTCTACTAAAAAGAGAGCAGTCACTCTCTTCAGACCAGACACACACAGCATTCAATGGCTGTGTTGCAAGACATCACCTCCTCACAAACACACTGCCTGGAAAGTGCAGTGTGCAACTGGGAGATCCTGTGGGAGGTTTGTCCAGTGGCTCATGTTGTAAAAAGCCCTGTGCATTAAGTCACTGCCAAAACTGGCTCTGGAGGCAGAACATATGGTTTTACCATGGTTTCACATCATCTGCTGTTACATTTTGGGTGCACTTACAGGACGTACACTTCTCTTCGGAACTGCAAAAATGAAATACTTAGTTCATGTAAAACTTTTACTGGTTTTTTTCTCTTTTTCACACTGCTGTGCAGGGAGGCAGAAAAGAAAATGTTCTAAAAAATGTTTCTTCATTCTGTTCCCTTCCAGAAGACCAACACCTCACTTTAAAGACTACCATTCTGATGCAGATTTTACAGTCAAGTATTTACTGTACTTAAACTTTGGAAATTAATAGTGTTCTCAGGTTTCTTCCAACAGTAGTAAAAAACCTTATTAAGATCATGTCCTAGATTAAAAAAAAAAAAAATCAATTGAACAGGTTAAAGGAGAAATAGTACGGGAATATAAAAGCATGAAAATCAGCTGTAAAAGCACCATTATTTTTCACAGTTGTACTTTTAAATTTGGTCCTTTTCTCTACCCTGTATTAGTTTAACTCTTCAGCATCCCTGATGTACAGGGTGGGGCACTGTGAGGTTTAGCAATTTTGGTTTTAATATCTCCTTGGGGGTTTCTTTTTATATCTCCTTATATAAGTAATCCTGGCAACAGTAAAAGCATGGCATTTTCACTTTCCCTGATAAAAGGAACTGTCCTTCACAGTTAAAGCACTGTTACTGCAGGATATACATCAATGAATGAAGAGGTTATAAAGCATTAAAATAGTCCACTGGGACTAGCTAATGCTTATCTGCGAAAGCAGCACTTACCGAAAAAATTATTTTCTATTTCCTTATGAAGGAAAAAAAAAATTCTAAATACTGCAAGACTGCCTAGAAGGATAAGAAAAAGACTGAAAACCAACTAAAGGGATATTAGCAGAAATCAAACTGAAACAATAAATCTAGCCTAATTCATACCTTTAAATGAAACAATGGATAGCTGTCAGAGTGACCACATATGTTGGGGGCGGGGGGAGTGTGGGGTTTTTTTGGAGGGGTTGTCTGTTTGGTTGTTTGTTTTTAAATAAAGACAGAGCAGACAAAGTATCAGGGCTGTAGAGAATGAAATGCCAAAACCATTAAACCATTATGGGGTATTAAGAGACAATAGGGATTTTTAATTTAAAGCCAAATCTGTTCAACGAAAAAGTGCTTCAAAGACAGTATCTGTGTATGTAGAAATAAAAACTAACCTAGGAACTCAGATTTCGTTTCCCAGTGTCGTGGAAAGCTCAAGAAGGAGATTGTGTGGAATAGACAAACATGCCACCTACTCATCTGTTTGGCCAGCAATTGTTCCAGCACATTTTTTCCTTTTTCATGTGTTCTTGCTTCCCTATTCTGCTGTCTTTCTGTCCTTTTGTTTGCATTTATTTCACTGATGTCCTGTACCTTGCATATATTGTAAAACAACTTAGTAGGAGCTTTATATTATGTACTAAGTTCAGCAGCTTTAGATGTGGCTTTCAACCACTTGCAGAAAACTCCAGCTTATATGACAACAAAAGACTGCTACCTACAAATGTGCTGTTCACTCAGGCATGCTTGTCTGCAGGCTTGTAAACACAGATACCACAGGTATCAAGGAAGGGCAAGAGTGATGTCAACTAGAGCAGTGTGGGCATATCTGTAACTGGAGACATGTGGAGATGTGTCAATTTTAGTCAACCTGGTCCTGCGGGGAGCTTCAAACTACCTCTTGAGAGAAAAATAGAGTATAACTAAACAGACTATTAAATTGGGCAAGCCTTCGCAAAACATCTTTAGCCAAAAAATTGTAAAATACTTTGAAGAGGGAAGTGCTAAATGCAGAGACTACAGAGTAGGAAATAATACATCTGTATCACCCAGTGAAGCAGTTTTATTATCTTGACGCCATTCAGCTATTTTTATCTGCTTGTGCCCAGGAGCAGCTTTTGAATGTCAAGAAAACCATCCTGCCAGCAATATCTATTAGTTTCTTATCTGGGATACCTAAAAATTCATATCATGAGGGTGGGCAGTTATCCACTGCTAAAATATGTCCAGAGGATCCACCTATAAACTGATGGACCTTGGAAGGCTATCAGTAACATAACATAACATAACATAACATAACATAACATAACATAACATAACATAACATAACATAACATAACATAACATAACATAACATAACATAAACATAACATAACATAACCAGTGCTCCAGTACAGTCCTTTGTCTTAATACAGAGGAAAGTACTCAGAAACGTCTAGAGCAACTTGAGAGTTCCTTTTCAAGGGAAAGGGAGTTACTTTCTTATTGCTACTAATAGGTGACATTTTAACATGACTGTACTTTTAAAAATATGTTTAAAATACTGTTGTGTCCAGCACCCTCGGAATCCTACAGTAAGACTTCCTGTTGCTCTTGTGAAACACCTTCAGTTTGTATTAAGCCATGTAATATGCACACATGATTTGTATACAGATTGTTAGAGTGATCACATTCTGCCTTACAGGGAATGGCATTTACAAATGAGAGCCGAGTGAATGAACATTGCTGTTGCTGTTGTGGTTTTGGGGGGCTGACCTACAAGAGAGCAGCTTTGCAGAGAGGGACCTGGGAGTCTTGGTGGATGACAAATTGACTGTGAGATGGTAGTGTGCTTTTGTGGCCAGGAGGGCCAGTGGTAACCTGGGGTGCATCAGGGAGAGTGTGGCCAGCAGGTCAAGGGAGGTGATCCCGCCCCTCTACTCAGCCCTAGTGAGGCACATCTGGAGCGTTGTGTTGAGCTCTGGGCTCCTCAGTACAAGAAACACAAAGAGCTACTGGAGAGGGCCCAATGGAGAGCCACAAAGATCATTTGGGGCCTGAAGCATCTCTTTTATGAGGAGAGACTGCAGCAGCTGGGCCTGTTTAGTCCAGAGAACACTGAGAGGGGATCACATTAATGCATATAAACATCTCAAAGGCAGGTGGTGCCAGGCTCTTTTCAGTGGTGCACAGTGACAGGACAAGGAGCAATGACCATAAACTAAAACAAAAGAAGTTCCACCTCAACATAAGAACTTTTTCACATCGAGTAGGACAGAGCACTGGAACAGGCTGCCCAGGGAGGTCGTGGAGTCTCCCTCTCTGGAGACATTCAAACTCCACCTGTAGGGAGGTCCTGTGTCACCTGCTCTAGGTGACCCTGTCTTGTCAGGGGGGTTGGACAAGAGGATCTCCAGAGGTCCCTTCCAACCCTAAAAATTCTGTGATTTACCAACATCACATTTTACTTCATTATTAGTCACGTAACTACTGTCCAGCAGGTCTTGCAGTTACAGCAATGAAGCCCTTTCACAAAGTGCTTGCCCTTCGAGACAGGCTGTTCTAACAAAGCAAGGAAAGAGCTAGCATAAAACATTTGGTGGATAGGAAACACTGCCAAATGGCCATCAGCTTTCTCATCAGCAGGCACATGTGTAAACAAGAGATTAGATGCTGTAAGTGGTTAATTCCCAGTTTTGAGGCTCTTAATGATTTCCCTCAGGATAAATCTAGTTGAATCATTTATTTAAGAAAAAAATTGATGTTGGACTTGCAAATATTGCTTCACTGTCACCATCTGCCCCAATTATATATTTTTAATATGACAATTAATTTCAACTAATCAGGATTTAATGGACTTTAAAATCTGCTGTAATTTTTTCTGTTTTCCAATACTGAAATGGTTGGCTTGAGAAGCTAATTTAGGGTTCAGAGAGGGTAAGATTGGATGTGGGAGATTTTTTTTCTCAGAAGTTTTTTTTTTTTGTTGTTTATAAGACTGTGGTATTTTGTTACACAAATTCTGTCTAAAATAAATCCTAGAATGAATGAAGTGGAAAGAGATAAGTAACTATTACGTTTTAAAATAAAATCTAAAATTTTCATACATTTAACCTAATGTATGATGAAAACTGTAAGAACAAACATATTCTTTTATAAATTTCCTGTCTGCTTCTCATACCTCAACAAATAGGCAATGAGAAGCTAACCTTGTGAAATACTCTCTTTTAAACCCAATCCTACCTATTAAAATTATGTGCAACTACAAAGTCTTATATCAGAGGGCATTTTACATAAAACCTGAAAAAGACTCCTGGGGAGGTCAAGGATAGATCTTTAAATCACTATTGATAATGGGTGGAAGGCACTCATCATGATCTGCTATGCAAAGCTGTTAAGTAGACCAAGGAAGGTATATTATATATATAAATACAGGAAATATAATCATAACAAAACAACCCCAAGCCTTTTTGCGGTCTTCCTATCACTGCCACATCTGCAATCTGAATCCTCAAATGCAAGTATTTGCTGTTGCCTATTCCAGGCCAGGAAAACTTCTGTCATGGAAAAACTCTGTGCTGTCCCAAAGCCAGTAGTTTGTTATCAAAGGTATGAGGGAAACTTTTCTGACACATCTGCTTGATATTCAACTCTGAAGATAATTCACTGCACAACCATAATCAACAAAATAAGGCAATTCCTCAAAAGAAAGCACAGCATGGTGCATTTTATGCTTACCAAACTATCAACATCTATGCTTGAGTTTACTGCCCACTGCAAGGTTCCCATGATGTTCATAGCTAGAGTAAGAATAATTCCAGCTGTACCTGGTCCATCACCTGTGGAGAGAAATACACATTCAATTACTATGCAAATAAAAAGCCATTAGAAATCAGAAGATTAGCATGTGTACCTTAAAATGCATATTCATACTCTCTCCTCTTTTATTTCACGGAGAAAACATGGATTTGTTAATCATAAAAACAACTAAGAGATAAATCATAGTTAAACACCTGGCTTTGGCACTGAATTCACTAGAAACCCTAATCTTGCTTTGGCAGAAGAAAAAATTAAGTCTTGGTACTTAAGCTGTAAACAGAATCACATCTCTGCAATCTTGATTTGACTTTCCTTTTTCCAACACATAAGAATCTGTGAAATTACTCTTATCTAACTAAAACACCGCACACAGCTAACAACTTTAAAATTCAAAATGGCTTACATTTTCATTTCTTTGACAAAAAGAGGGCACTCTCCCTAGTGTTTCACAAAGATGCAGATGTAAATTCTTTAGCTTTAATTGTTGGCTGTAACAAGCATGGGATTTCCCAGGGATTTTCCTTTACGACTTCATACAATACAACATAAGCATTTAATCTACCACACTGTTGATTTTCAACCTCACTACATGTTAAATGGAATTGAGAATTTAAGCTAAATGCCTTTCTATGATTTCTCCATTCTTTATATAGTTTTCTTCAACAAACCTCATCTTGTTTAGTTTATCAACATCTTGTTATCTAAGTAATTATAAAAGTAAGCAACAAAAGCAAAATATTCCTCATGAAAGCTGATAGATTAAGAAAAGGAATTTAGTGTTGCTCCAAGGGCCTATTATTTATAAAAGTAAAGGTTACAATGGTGGCAAGAGGACAAATTTTATTATTTTTTTAAATTGTTTCTAACTCCTTTTCTCAGGTAAAACATCCAGGAAAACTAAAACAAGAAATGGTTTTGCTAAAAACCCCAAACTAAGGACACAAAGCACGAAATGAGAAGGACGGTCAGGAACACTGTTTCCCATGAATGGTAGGGGAACTAGAAGTCTCCTTAGTAACAAAAGTACTGTAAGTGCCTATTTTCATGCAGAAGTATTTGTGCGGTTGATTTTTTTTTTTTTTAATGAAGAAAATGTTTTAAAGAAAAGCTAGAGCTCCTTATACAAGAAATAGGGGATAACATTTCATAAACTATACGATATTTGATAAATTACAAGCTCTTATAGAACTCCTTTTCAACACTGAAGTAGAGCTGAAAGAAATTTGAATATTGTTAGATTTAAAAACCTCCTCCATAAAATCATCAAACTCATGTTCATCAGCAACCATAGTACTGAAACTGCAAACAAATCCTGCACACAAAGTTCAGCGTAAAACTTGGAGAGGTAGAACGATGCCCAAACATAACAAAAGCATAGTGAATAAAAAACTGTATTTGAAGCAATCTCAGAGTTTTTCCACAGAAATGAATTATTAACATTTTGGGGACATAATACTCCTATTTTTCGCTTGTTTGAGGCTGCCTACACCTCGCTTGTCATGGGCACCACTTCAAATACAAGTAAGATATAGTGTGATTCTCATTCATATACTGTGTTTACTAGGAGTGGTGAGTCATTTTTCAGGGGATTTTGAATAGAATTTGCAAAACTTCACATAGAAAAATGGGTCAGTGGGTTGGGAATTAAAGAACTGGATGACAATTTCTGCTAATGGTGTGGGCTTTAAAGGATTATTAAAACTTTTCATATCTTAGCCATTTGCAAGTGAGAGGAACATTAACTTCTATTTACTAAAAACCTTTGAGCTATACAGGTGTGATCAACATCCAAACTTCTTGGAACAGTAATGTGGTTTCAAACACATGAGATAATTTTACAGCAATTACAATCAAGAAAATGGAAGTTTTGTCCCTTCAGTTATTATTTTCAGATTAAGCCCTTTAATGAGTCCTCTACAATATCAGACTGAAGGTAATAATGGTGTTATTTCTATTTTAATTAAATTGTGTTTGCTATTATGACATACTTAAATCAATGACTCCAATGTATGCAAAATTTTGCAACAATTTAATTCTCTCAGAATTTCCTAAAGCAGAGCTGTTAAAAATACTTCAGTTTCAGTTTTCGGGTAACGTTACCGTACCTGTAGTTGCGATAGAGATAAATGCCACAGCAACAAAAAAGACAACAAAGATAATTTCTATCCTCATCTGGAACCAGCGCAGTGTTGACAGGTAGAGGAACCAGTTTGCCGTGTGTAGATTCAGAGCTTTGTGAAATAAGGTCTCAAAATACGGCTGCCGCCCAAAAGCTCTCAGTGTCCACAGCCCTTTTAAGCTTGTAACAAGATGGGTGAAAATTGGACTCCGAGCTGTAAAGTGTTTAGATTAGAACAACATAAACATGCATAAGCAAATACCTTTGATATAATGCAAACACCCCCCCCATGCTCTCCCTCACAGCAGCATAACTGCTGTCAGTGTGTAATTTACATATGTTGTCAAAGTCCATGACTGGAGTAATCCTAATGAAGGATATACAACAACAGTCTTCCCAAGAATGGGTTGAAATTACATTCAGTTTATTGACAGGAAGGATCACAATAATTCTTCACAGTTAGCACATAACTACTTGTCTCATATCTACTTGGGGAAGCTCTTGGCCTTCTGTAAGATGCCACAAGAAAAAGGCTGCTCCTGCCCAGCCAAAATTAATTCCTGCAATTTTGATAACTTCATCATATGAAGCTTTTTTAGCACAGGCAGAGTACTTTAATGCTCCGGATTCAACTCTACTGACATGGTAATTTTAAGCAGATCTTGCATTACATAAAAAGTGGTGAGCCAATGCTGGATCCCTGTGAACATCACAGAAATTTAAACTTTGATCTGAGGAATTCCAGAATTACACTTAAGTAAAAGGGAAGAGGATCACTGCTGTTTAAGACTCAGGACTGATTTGCTGAGGATCTGCCAGTTTGCTGCAAAGCCAGGCAGCAGTGCAAATTCACACTTCAGAATGAGGTTTTCAATTTTATTTGGAACATTTTAGTCTCTTAATGGGGGGAGAGGAAGGAAATTTAATTAAATAACTTATTCATAAGTAAGAGCTCTTTGTGATCAAGATACATGCATTGAAAATTTTTCTTACAAAGAAACAAACTCAAAGGGTACATACCAAGTCTGACCACAATTTTGCAAGTTACATTTACTCTCAAGAAAACTGTATGTCAGGACTTTGTTTTCAGCTGCAGTGGTGATAAGCCCATCTTTAAAAAGGCTTTTTTTTATTGCTCTTTGGCAGCAGAGCACTCAGTATTGGCTGGATCAGTAACAGCCCTGGCTTTAAGGAGATATGTGTTCTGCTCCCAAAGACAATGTCATCTTGCAGGAGAAGAGGCAAAAAAGAGGAGAAAGGGTGAATCACTTCTCAATTGATTTGTTGTGGATTTAAAAGTCTACCAATTTTGCTGCTCCTACCTTCAGATTCCAGTTGTTTCAGCTGCTGAGAAGTGTGGAGGAAGTATGCCCTTAAGAGAATAAAGGCTGCTATCACAGGCACTGATGCCAGGAAGATGTAGGGTTCTAATATTGAGACTACTGTTATAGCGCCAATCACAATCAGTATTAACTGTAGAATGAAAGAAAAATACTATTGATATAGTAAACTTGTCATTTTATAGACTAGAGATCGGTGGTGAATCTCCTTCCTATGTATTGTTTCAACAAACATAAAGTGCTAACTTAAGAAGATTTGCAGCTGAGAACAAACCTCTATGAAAAGATCATTAATAACTTCGACCAGATGCATAACCTGTTGCAATAAGCTGCCATCTTTTCTAAAAGATGGAAGAAGTGTTTTCTGTAGTACAATCAGTATTGCAGGCTTCTAAAATATGAAGCCACACAAAAACAATAGCAGCTAGGCACTCACTCTCCACTTAAAATTGTAAGAATGACATTTGCAGTATCTGCAGCCACCTAGCAAACTTACCAGTGCTGTCCCTGTCTTGTCTGGACTAGGTGTGCAAGACTGTCAGGAGCTGAGGGACAGTCTCCTGCAGGTTCTGGGCAAAGCAGTCTGGCTGAGGATCAGAAAAAGTGGGAAGTTTTACTCTTTGCTTGCTCAAGGGACTGTAACCCATATATGAAACTAGCACTACTGCTTGTCCTGATCAGAAGACAGGAAATAAATTGTAAGAGAACCTGTGGTATGACAAATTAGCAGTTTCAGGAGAAATAAAAAGGTGTTTAAAGGTGTCAGAAGACTCAAAAGGAACAAAATTGTTTCAGAGTTAATCTATCTTAACCTACCAGAGACTACTACCACTTTAAGACCTCATCCTCAGTAGCTCCAGACAGATTTAGCTAAATCTGGTCTTGATCTTTACTCTAGAAGAGACTTAAGCGCCTAGACTGTTTTTGTCTCATATCTAAATCTAATGAAAACCAAGTATATCAGTGTACATAGAATAGCAAAGTTCTGCTTTGTATCAGGGAGTTACTTTTAACACTAAACAACTACTTCAAACTACAAACTTAACAGTATACACCAACTGCAAATGGACAATTTGGACAAAAGGATGAACATTGCATTGAAACATCACTGCAAATGACCAGTCAGCAAAGAAACTGATGGAAAGCAAAACTAATTTCACATTAGGAAAAAACATGCAGGGGGTGCTTATGCTACTACATCCACATAAACTCAAGGAAGGATTTAAGTTCCCAGTATTCCAAGTTAGAGGTCTTTCACGAACAGGTAAGCACGTTCTAAGTTTCCTACCATTTTTTTTTCATCAGAAATCTGAGCAATGCAGTAGCAGCATCACGTTTTATGAAAAAATTTACATTACAGATGAACTAGGTAAAGGAGGAATGGCTTTGAACTGAAAGATAGCAGGTTTAGATTTGATACTAGGAAGAAATTTTTTACTGTGAAGGTGGTGAGGCATTGGAACAGGTTGCCCAGAGAAGTTGTGGATGCCCCATTCCTGGAAGTGGTCAAGGCCAGGTTGAAAAGGGCTCTGAGAAACCTGATCTAGTGGAAAGTGTCCTTGCCTGTGCAGGGGGGTTGAAACCAGATGATCTTTAATGTCCCTTCCAGCCGAAACAATTTCATGATTCTACAATTTCTTTCACTATTTTCCTCATTTCTCTTAGAGGAATGGTGATATGTGTGGGTTAGGCTTGTGCAGGCTGTTTAGCACTGGTCTGCAGCAATGCAAGAATGGATTTGTGTTTACTCATTACTTCAAACTGCAGAAATTAGTAACACTTGTATCTCTCTCTAATTGTTAAGACGCAAATGAGCTATTCAACCGATATTGAGCCAAGTTATACAGCTCTCACATCTTGAGATTACAGTCACTCAGTGAGTGTTACAATTCCCGTTTCTGTCATTTACACAAATTTTGTAAAGGTCACCATAATACCATGTTGTTCTAACTGCTGGTCCCACAGTTATTTCACTAAAAAGTTGAATATGAAACTCTATGTTATCTCATAAACTCCAAGGTCTAGACTCAGATGATGAGACTTTCTCTAAAAAGGCAAAAACAAAAATCTAAACCACAAGCTGACTGTATCAGCATATAGTTGAGGAATGGCAGCAGAGGGCTCATGCAGCACAGTTCAGAGCCACAGTGCTGTGCTGCAGTGCCCCAGATGCTGAGCTTTCAGCCCTGGGACAGAGGCCAGAGAGGCAGACATATTCCACTGTTTCCCAGTTTGGAAAATGCGGGTGGTAGTAGACAGAGCAACTCAGCAAGCATTCAGGGTGCAACAGCCAATTTGATTAGCCAACAGGCATTTATCATTTAGGGAAAACCAGTCACGATCACATGCATAAATGTTCAATGAGTTCACTATGAACTTTTGAGTGTGACTATCTTAAACCTTAGGGACAAACAGCATGTGCCAGCAGCATCTCACATGAAGGATCTCCAAGAAATGAGGACTGGTTGATAGAACTGGGTTTAGCCTTAAGAGAAGGCTTTGTATAACTATCTACTGGTATTATTATATTTATATAAAATGTAAATGTTTCTGTAGATGCAGTTTTTTATGATTTACATAATTAAAAATATATTCTGTTTCTATAGATACCACTAGGTATTTCTTGTGGACCATACGTGCTTGAGCCAACTTCTTTTCAGTGGCACACACTAGGAAGATAAGAGGCAATGGGCACAAGCTGAAATGCACAAAATTCCATTTAAACATAAAGAAAAAGTACTTTTATTATGGGCATGGTCAAACACTGGAACACATTACTCTGAGAACTTAGAGATATCCAAAATCCAGCTTGGCCTTGAGCAACCTCCTCTAGCTGAACCTGCTTTGAACAGAGGGGTTGGAGAGGTTCCACATCCTAGGTCCACACATCCCGTCCACATTCTGTGACCCTTCAACAATCAGAAGAGGGAAAAAGTCCTATCTATAACTTTTCTGTATCTTTCAGAGGAATCTGACTTTGTTCATTAGCAGAGTCCATGGAAGTCTGAATCTATGGAGGACCAGAAGGAATGACTGTTAAAATTATTCAAGCCCGTGGGTAGGTTCAATGATCTTCAGCAGAAGAACCTGGAAAGACAGGACAGCTTATCATGCATATCTAGAAGGTTCTGCAGCTGAGACTGAGGAGAGAGAGGTGAACCTATGGGAAAATAGGGCATAGCTAAACCTCTGAAAGGCATCAGAACAGAAAAGCCAAATATTGGGATTTTCCTTATTCTTGAAAATGTGAAAAACTAGTTAATTTCTGGTAGAAAGTTTGAAATGAAGAGACAGACTAGCTAACATACTTCTGGAATAACATCCCCATGCTAGATCCAAAATATCAGAAACAAAATGGTCATATCAGAAAAGACAGTAGTGACTCCTGTTCACACTGAAGATTATACTGTTGATTCAGAGTCCCAATGTCCATGTTTACCCATTCAGCAAGTCCTCATGTCATCAGCAGGACATGAAGTAAAGCTGTAATGTACCTGAATCTCTTCATGTCAAGCTGCACTGGCCTCTCTGAAGTCATGAGTCAAAGTTAGCAATTACTCACAAAGATATAGGGAAAGGAATTCTGTCTTTATCAGATCATCATATTGGTAGGGACCGTAAAGGAGGCAAACTCACAGATGGAGACAGGCATCTGTACAGCACAGTGTTTGGGTTGGGCCTGTATATCACCTTAAAAAAATGTAGAGAGGAACAGGAACACCAGGAAAGATCTGCTTCTGTTTTAAAAATGTTCTGGGAACCAGTTCTATCTAAGGAAAAGTTGGCATTTCCATAGAAGACAAAGGAACAGAAAAGTCAAGAATATATTCAACAGAAGAGAAGTAAACTAAGGGTTATGCTAGCAAACTGGGAACTGAAGAGCTTAAGGAGGGGAAGTTATGAAAGTCACTGAATGTAATCAAAGAATAGCATTCAAAAAATAGTAAACTTGACCCATGATAACTGAAAGAAACTAAGGAATGCCCTGTATGACTTACAGTTGAATGTGGGCAGCAGCAGGGATACTTGTCTTGTAGGGGTCTGCAGGGCAAAAATATTTCTGAGCCTGAATAGTAAGAGTGGTTTGCATAACAGTGGAGGTAAGTACACATAGAGGCAAGTACTCAAAAAAGAAGCAATAACGTTGACCTAAAGGATAAGCAGCTATGTGAACAGATACATAGAATGAAAAAAATTCATATAGTTTCTTTTGCAAGATGTACAGCTGAATCATTACATTGCTATAAGACAGCAAACGTTACAACTTTTATTCTACAAACCTGAATGAAGTCAAATACTGTAAGTGGAAGTAAATCATCCAGTACTGCCGTGTCTTTTGAGAACCTGTTAAGCATACCACCTATGGATTAAGAAAAAAAAAAGTCAAACATCTTAATACCCCCCAAATCCCACATTTATTACTTTAACAAAAGGTACAACTTCTTCTGAATACAAAATATTAAGTACAAGGTTTTTTCAAGTACGAGTAATTCCATTACAGTTTAGTGGAGCTACAGTTTCTTTTCCCAAGGAGGAATTTGGCTACACAACTTCTGTTTCAACCCCTTGCAAAAAAAGTCAGGCAAACGTAATCAAGAAAAAGAAACAACTAAAAAGGGCAGAAACAGAGGCACAAAGCATAAGGTCTGTACCCCTTATTCAGCAGGCCCTGCTGATATACAGGTAATTTGCACATCAGCATTTGCACAGGTTTATAACCAGTTTCTTCATTTCTGAGTAGAATTACTGTATTAAACATCATGTAACAACAAAGAATATAAGGGAAAACGAAGGAGAAGCCCATTGTTGTATCATCTTTTAGCAGTGTCTCCTATAATCTAGTACCTATCAGTAAGAAGCATGTGAGATAGGAATTTCATGTACAGTGGGAGATTGAATTTGTTGCACCAGTTATATAATGAGCTTTATATCAACTCCCAAATTTGAATATGCATACCATTATTCACATTAACTGATGTTTTATGCCATTTTAGTAGGACTATTCATTAAAAAAAGCACTATTTATCATCCACATCTGATTCCTTGTCACTCATGACATAGCTGACTACATCTTTTCTATTGCAGTTTTTGACAAAGTCTATTCTTTAGAAGTTATTCTACTTTTATTGCCTAGAACCGTTAACAGTTTATTGTCTCCAAATTTCTTTCTTACCGGGTGATATTTCAGAATCAGAATTGACAACTGAAATATGTCACACTTAAGTGCAATCATGTTTCATTAAAAGATTCACAAATTACCTTATGTGGCAACGTCTAACATTCTGCTTGACTGAAAATGTAAATGGAAGGCAACAGTGTCCTTTAACAGAATGAAAACCATTTAATTGAAATGAAATGCATAGATGAGTCAATCACCACCCATCTCAGTTACCTGCTTTCCAAGAGTTGAATGCTGACATAGGTGCATGAAGAACTGCATGCACCATCTTTTGATGAAGAGTTTTAGACACTGTTATGAGTGTATGCACAAGGGGCAAACCTCTGAACATTCCCATGGCAAGCAGGGTATCTGCCACTCCCACATAGATGTAAATGATGTAGTAGCTGCTAGTGTCAGTGACAATCACAGGAGGTTTGTCAGAGGTGCTGTTTTCTGACTGTGTTGAATTTGCCTTCAAAGCTGTCCTGTGTGATGGAAATTAAAAATAAATGCATTACTGGAAATGTGTGCTTTTTCTCTTTTGTTTATTAAACAAAACCAAACAGTACTCCAGTGCCCATTTGTTTTAAAACTATGCTAATAGTTAGTTATAGATATTTCCAGTCATTTTAAAAATATTGTCGTGTATGTATGAAATAGAAATTATTAATTGCTCTGGTAGTCTCTTGCAAATCTACTGCCTGTTTAATCACTAACAAACTTAGCTTAATCCAGGAAAATACATCCACTTCTTTTAAGCAGAGAAATTAGTTTAAGTCTTGAAAAAAGTGAATTACTATGGAAGTAAAATGCTTTAGGTATACTATAAAAATCAAAGCCCTTAGTGACTTAATGTAGATGGAAATCAACATAAATCACTCTACCTCCAGTCAAACCTAAGTCACCATATGCTTCTATACTCAAATACACAGACTCCTTGCTGCAGGACAAAACCAGGGATTAAAAGCATTAATGCAGGAAAAGCCACTGGCTTTTCCACTGCTCTGTATCTTTTAACCTTCAACTGCTGACCCTGTAACTTCTGGGAATTCTTCACAGATGAGCAGAGGAAATTTTACAAATGGGGTCTTACAGAAGCTGATCCCTTAAAATGTTCCCAAGCAAAAGTCTTACCCAGCACCTCTGAATCATGGTGTATTGAAGATAATGGGGTCCATACATCCCTAGAGTGAGCTGACCCAGGAAAATCTTGCATACACTGCTGTGTACCCAATAACAAGGCATAAACCATTTGACTGTTACCGCATAAAGAGTACCAGATACCACCTGCACAAGGTATTTAGGTTATCCATCTATAAACCATTTTGTTGACTATAAGATAGTGGCTATGCACACAGAATTCTAGCAGAATTTATTCATTATTTACAGAAAAGAATAATATAAAGGAGACCCCAGTTTCTCAATAAATTATCATCACTACTTACTTTTGAAGAAACCATACCACACCAAGAGAAGCAGCTACCTGTGACCAAAGAAAACAGAGTCAGATTTTGTCTTATCACTTTATGTAATTTTTCTCACTTATCTTTTTTCATTGACTTTATACCTGTTTTTAGAGGAAGAATAATAAATGGGTGGAAGTCAAACTTACCTGAAGCAAAAACCTTGTCATATCTGCTTCTCTCTCCACTGAAACAATTTAGTGCATCCCACCAGGAAAGCTACATTTAGACTTGTATTACAATCAGGCTCTCAAGTGTCTAAATATTCTTGTATTGTTTTTTACCATACTATTAACAAAGGCTTGCTAATGCCTTCCTAATGATAACTGTATGCCTTAACAGATTTTAAGTTTTAAAGATTTATATTTTTCATGACCCTGGAAGAGTAAGTCTCTGAGTATCTTCAAAGGCAGCTATTCAAATATGAATGTCAAACCTATAACATTATTATTTTTGCACTGTAGTTCTTTCTAGCTGATATCTACATTTTGTACATTCATTTGACTGATATTGCTTGGCTGCTTAGTTTTACATAATTTTCCACATAATTCCACATAATAATTTACATAATTTTCCACATAATCTACTGTAATATTTTTTAAATGTAGAATTAAACCCTTTTTATTGTGAGATGGTTCAGCACTCAACAAGAGCTTAGTCTGTAATATATTCTTGTCTGTCCACCAAGATACTGGAGACCTTCATCTAATCTATCACATTTTTAGTTTGCTCTATTTCTGACTATGATCATTTTTTCTAAGGGTTGACACAGTTTTTACATTTTCTTCCCATACATTTTTATGTCACTGGTACAGAAATGTATTGTGATAATACCCCAACACAAAACTGAAGTCTTCTTTTTTGGGAGCTACTAACTTCTGCAGGTCTTACAGTAAATAACTCAAGATTGACCATGACTGTCCAGAATTTAAGTATGTGTAAGAATCAGGCTTCTTTCACAGTAATATTTTTACATCTCCCAACAGAATTCTGTTCTCGACTCCTCACAACAGATGATTTTTTTTTCAGCTGTGAAGATGTTGGTAGGTATTATTGTCACAGAATAGTTTCACAAAGCCTTTCTCTGTGTTTCCTTCCAAAACTGTTCTTGCAGTTCAGCAGCCCTAGTCTCTGGGTATTACACCTAGGAGACACAGTTTTGAGCTGCTTAAGTGAGCTACACAACATACACCTTGCAAACCTAGGAAATATGTACAATTGACGTCCTATTTATGGTGATCTGTGTGGACTCACCTTGGAACCTGCAATACAAAGAAATCCATCCAAAATCTAAAATAGCATCTCTAGAATTTCCACAATAGTCCCCCCCAGAGCTGAAGGGTGTAAAAACACCAATTTCAATTTACTTGAACGTTCATCACTAGCCTCTCTACATTGTCTCAGGTTGGAAGGGTACAAACTGTTAGCACAGGACACATAAACACTTGGCATGGTATTTCAGCTCACACACAGAGCTCACACGCAGTCTTTGCTCAAGACTGGACTACAGCTGGCTATCTTCCAGCCCATTTATTTACCAATAGGATTTTACTTCAACAATAGTCACACTGGAAAGTTTAAAGTGTATGGAAACATTCTTTGTCATGAGATTTTTTTTTCCAATTAGATGATGAGGCTTTTGAACTGTTTAAAAAAAGGCTTAGTCTAAATTAAAGCAGAAATGTGTAATCAACATTAGAAATATATGCTGATATACGGGAATAAACTTGATACACCTGAAAGTTAAAATTTTCTTTGCCTCTAAAACTCACATTCAGCTTTGCTGTTGTTTACATAGCCATTTTCCACTCCCATGAAAATAAAACTGACATGGTTAGAAGAGCTACACATCTAAATACTGTCTTGCTTCTGGAGTTGGTTTAAAAGTTTAGGATCTTAAACTAGGTCTAAGCTCCAGGATTTATTCCTGGTCCAAGAGAACTAACTTAAATCACCTTCAACATAACATTAGTGTAAATTCAGAAGACCATCAGTCACATCTTTCTCCAGAGAAAGAAGTTTGAATCTCACTGCAAAATTGCTAAAAAGCCTTTGCTGACAATCAGCCAGAAACTAGTCCTATATTCCTTATTCCTAATGGATTCTTCTCTTCATTCAGTTCATGTTGAAAAATACCAAGAGAAATTGGCACTGTATTTTATAAGTTGGCATACAAATACAGTCTCATTGATTTCCCACTATGAAACATGTTCCTTCCCTTTGAGAAATACTTGATTTAGGATATTCACTATCAAAGAGGACAATATGAGATTCTATATGCTAAATGTCTTTCCTAAACGAAGAGACAAGACAAAAAGCTGGAAATTTCTGATACATGAAAAACAGTCAAAAGTCCATGAACAGCCAGATGTTCTTCAGCACGTTTTCTGGTGTTTTATACCATCCTTGGAAAAAGTCTTCTCTGCAGGCTGCAGGAACACTGCTTCCATCTTTAACTGCCGTCACAGGCCTTCAGCACTCGGCCTTACTCACTACTCTCCTTTCACTAGGAGCAAAGCTAGGAACTCATTTTTCAAAGCAATTTTGCAGAATTTATGTATGTGCTCATCAAAATAATTACGGCAATTATTGTTGTTAACTCCCCAAGGCTCTGCAAAGATAATTTCTTAATGAAAAATGGGAGATTATTCACCTGTGAACAAGAGACTGGCATGGGCAATAATTCTTATTTATGGTACCACATAGCAGAAAATAACCTGGATAATTTGAGAAGTTGGGTCTTCTGCTGCTGAGCACTAACCACTAACTTCGGTGAAGAAATGCTCATCTAAGCAGTAGAAAAGTCACTGCAATTTAATTTAACAGCAGTTGTCAATAAGTGATACATACATGAGCTTAAGTCTTGATGCTTTATCCATTTTTCACAAAGAACAGTTTGAACGAACATAATTTGTTGCAATATGACACCAAGCACAGATTTTCTTACCTCAACTAAGAAGACTGCCACACACAAAATCAGAACAAAAATCAAGTTTTTGTGGATAGTAATGTATCTGAAATAGGTATTCCATGTAGTAACAGTACCCATGCTTTCAGCATCATCACTGAAGCACTCCTGTCAAAAAATCGGTAAGATAATAGTAAGCATGATAATAGTATCTCTGTATGAAAATTTCTGACACATGAATGCTATCATTCTTTCTGCTAACTCACTGCAAATAATTGAGCTGAAGCATTAAATTGGCTGATAATGGCTGGAGAGGAAGGTACTGACTGGTTGAGTCATCGTTGCTATAAAAATACAATCGAGAGATTATTTGAAATTTTCAGACAACAATGAGAGAAGCTGAGATTTCTCCAGCACTAGCAGAATGAAAAACTATTAATCAGTAGCTATTTTCTTTCAATTGAGAATTATTATTGCAATTTTAGAGTAAATTTGTAAACACTCTGAGCTTTTTTTTTCTGCTGGGCTCAAAGGAAAAAATGGGCAGTGCTTCAGCAAATTATGAATTTAAATTTTTCTTGCAAATCTGTTTCTACCTAGGAAACTCCTCCAGAAAATTTTCCTATCCTGAGAAAATCAGCTGTCAATTTTGAAAATGAAAGTAGTCCATCATGACCAATTGAAAGTATTAGAAAAAAAGAAATTTTGGTCCAGTTTTTGGTATAAAACTCAACCTCCTGGTGTTTTCTGCACATCCATAAAACCAGAGTAAAATCAAGCTTACTCCTCCATTCATTATCTACATCAGGACACAAGAACTAAGCAGTCTGACAAATTTTTCAAATTTGATCAAATTCCAGTTTTAAAAACTGTGCTAGTACTTCAAATGTATTTTATTTTTTCTATAAGCCTTAATGTTTCAAAGGTGAATTTTACATAAATGTTTTACAACTATGCTTTTCCAAGTTATGGTTTCAAATTTCATTTTATCAGAAGTAATCTGAAAGGTAAAGTGCAGGAGATGTACATTCTTTATTGAAATTCCCTACAGATAGCACTCAGAACTGAGCAAAAAATAAGGCAAAATAAATTTTTGAGGATTTCAATGACTTCAAGATGATATTTGAGCTTAAATATTTTCACAGGTATTCAAAAAACATATTCCACAAAGAAATACTGCATTAGGAAGGAAATAGTCAAGTAGAAAAACAGATGAGGAGTATATTGCACTAAACCATCACCATAACCAAACCCAAGGTGAATGTAAATCAATACACACCTTCAAATCCTCTTCATTGATTTCATCAGTTATGTCCAAGACACTGTCTCGAGACACACGCCTGGTGTAGATATCTATCTCAGAAGCCAGGTTTGTCTGAGGCACCATAGACATTTTCCGAAATGTCGTACTTCCCTTTTTGGAAAAGTTTGGCCCGTAGTTCGCAGAGGTGCTCGTCATCAGGTTCAACACGGACTGCCTCCTCCGCCCCTGCAGCAGATGGTCAGTGCTGAGCATGCCAGCCCGCAGCAGACCCACGTCCCCCTGCTCTAAGTCGGGTACCAGCGAGAGCCTCCTCTCTGGTGGCTCATTGTGGCCGTCGTCTATCCCATTGACCTGCATCCCGTTCTTCTGCACTACTGAGAACTTCCTATTTGCATTAAGGGGGTTAATAATTATGGAGTTCTTCCTTTTGTCACTAAAATCTGATTTTTGTTTAAAAGATTGCTTCTTTATTTCATTTCGTGGTCCCGTGCCTTCTCCTTCAATGGAAAATCGTCGGAGAGTCTCAGTAAGGATTGAATTTCTTCTCTCTGCACTGAACTGATCAAAAGAATCAAATCCCATCAGCTCTGAGCTGAAGTCTGGCCGTTGACCCTGAAGTTCAGAAAACGTTCCATAGAAATAGCAGCTCCCTTCATGTAAAATTAATATTTTGTCAGCAATCTTTAAGTGTTCCAATTTTGAAGTAACCAAGATCCTAGTTTTATTTGCCATCAGCTTGCACACACAGCTGTAAAAGATAGAAGTGTGAACATTTAGACTTTTTTGTTCTCATGATTAAATGAAATTATCCCTTTCACTTTCAATTTTCTTTTACCTGCCCAGCTCCAGTATGAGCAGTCTTAGGTGCTCCCACAAACTGCAAAGGAGGTGGTAAAGCTGAGATATGTGAAGCATGAGCACTTCATCACAGGAACCAAAAAAGGGGTAAAATTTAATCATTTCCGGGTCAATCCAAAACGCACAGTTCATCCTGAAATACTTCTTTTCATCGCAGGGTTACTCAGACCTGTGTCTACCAAACTTAAGAGTATTATTCCAATTTCAAAACTTCAGAATTACAGTGGCTGAAAAGCTCATGGATGGCAGTGTGTGGCCTTACTGTTTTCATCAAAAGGACAAGCCAAAAGTCTCTGACTTGGGCCAGCCTGCTGCCAATCTTCAGTAGGAAGTTTCAGGTGATTCAAAACAGGACAAAATATATCTTTTTGTAAAAAATTATACTTAGAAAGCAGGTAATTGTTTTAAAATGAAAGCCTTTCTGGTACAAAGGCATGTCAGATATAAAGCCATGCACACTGGGAGTAAGAGATTAGAGCAGGCTCAGTAAGTTGAGATGGAAGAGGGAGCAGTAAATGCTCACACCTGGCCCAGGCTTTTATCCCGCACAGTGCATTGTCCTACCTCTAACACAAAATACTCAAAATACAATACACAAAATACTATGAGAAACCCTAAAAATAAACATCCCCAACAGGTATAATTTTGATCACTTGAGTATTTTTGTACTGTTATTAAAAACCCTTCATTTTACTTTGTTCTGCTTGGTGAGATTCTTAAATACAATCTATCAAAACATACAATACCTTTCAAATATCTCTTTTTCTGTAAAAATGTCTAAGTGTCCAAAAGGAGAATCCAGGAGATACAAATCAGCATCTTTGTACACTGCTCTGAACAGAAAAAATAGAAATGACATTAACTTTCACATCTCTTATAAGTTTAAATAAATATAATTTAAGAGGAATGCCTCAAATCTTTTAATTGATAGACTTTCTACAGCATCAATATGGATCTGAAGTTTAACATGGAATGTGCTTATAAGACATCTTTCAATAAAGCGTTTTCTTGCTGCAGACCACATTACAAACTAACTCAGTTTTCCATTAATTTCTGTGCAATGAAAAAAAGCTGTCTTTTACACAGGTTACTCCAAAGATCTGTTTATGGCCTGAATCTGACAGTTCCCATTAAAGCACAATGACCATTTCAATGGGAATTTAGTATCTACTGTAACATCTACTGGTGCCTGAGGGAATATTGCATATATGTAAATAAACATGTGAAAAGACTTAGATCTCAGAACTTAGTTTTAAACGTACTTTAAAAAAAATGGTGAGCAAAACCAAGTGTATTAGTGAGGCATGGTCTTGCAAACATTATTTGCAACAGGACTGTACAATATTTCGAGTTGAAGACATCAAAAAGGACCTTAAGCTGTATATACCTGGACATGCCTCACTGAGACCTAAAGCTCTGGTTAAGAGGTTTTTTTTGAAAAACAATTTGAATAGAAGTTTAAAAAGACCCCCTGCCTTCCTCTGTGGGAATGAAAATCATTATGTGATATTAATCAGAATATAACTAATAAAGAAATCTGGACAGCTGCATTTCTGTGTTTTTAAAGTATGTTAATCAGTGTGAAAATACTTAACCACCATGAGAAAAAGCCCTCAATAATAGTGTATTATGTTAATAAAACAAGCAAAGTTATTGAAAAATTTTCCAACACGATGGATTTCACTGACCATACAATATGATGTAGTGGCTGCCTAACAACAAAAATTCACACTGTTCTGAGTGCTTTTATCAGCAAGAAGTTCGCAGGCTTTCATTGCTATAATTTGTGTGTTGGACTTAGTAGCTGCAAAGCTACTGGCTTTAGGGTACCAGGCCAGCAAGCTGACTCAAGTCAGAACATGCACTGTTTTTTTTCCTTTGGTCCTTTCTTTCCCCTGGCTGCAGCTGCAGGCACTGACAGCGCTCTGTAAGGAAGATGGACTCACGCAATCTCCCCCTGCTTCTCATGACGGCTGCTTGATGTCACTGCTGTCACAGATTCTCATTTCACTTGACCTTGCACAGACTACATCAGGTAAGTTTATGCAGCCAGTCCAAGAAAATAATGTCCACTGTATCACCAGTTTATCACCTAGGTACACCCCAGGGCTGTAATCCTAAATTTACACCTCTGACTTTTCAGAGCATCATCTGCAACCCACACCTCAATACCTGCACACCTTGTAGCACACTGAGATTGGACTGGAGCCCGAGCAAAAGGTGTGACAGTCACTGTCTTTATGACATGTAATTGTTTCAAAAATTACTGTTCTACAGCTGACAATAAATACATAAGTTCTGTGACCCTCCAGGAAATGAGCTGTGACCATCTGAAAAGTGACAGACATGATTATCCATATCATCTAGGAAACAGTCTATGTAAATGTTGCATTTTAAATGAAAATCCAAGTGGGTTTTGTTGCTTTGGGGTTACATGCTTTGAAAGCTTTGCCTGCCCTTCCCCTCCTCTCTTCTCTTACTGCGTAAACCAGAACAATCCATATGCCTCTTCAGTCTCTCAAACACACACTGAAAAATTCTCTATTTTAATGATCCCATATTTACAGACGTGTACATCTTTCATGGGATGTCAGAGTGGATCACTATAATGTGATTTTACTTCTACCCAGTGTTTCTGGGCATGGGAACCAACACAATTTGCACTTGGCAGAGAAATAAATGGGGCCATTTACACATCAGAGCTGTCATTACTGGATTTCTGACAACAGCTAAGTGATTCTGCTGAAACACATAGCTAATTTATAAGACAAACACCTATGTTATTGTTCTGTAGACCTTCAGAATTACTTACTAACACTGGAAGGTCAAACAGACAAGGCAGTTATTCATAGGTACTGACTAGTCACTGCTTTCCACTTTTTCTTCTTATGAAAGAGAGAAGCCCAAATGTGTTAGCAAAATTTTTTGGAGTATGGCTTCTTTTTTTTTTTTTCTTTTTTTTCCATTTACCTGCAGACAGGGAGTATGTCATTGATCAATATATAAACCACTTTGAAGAAATGTCATAGCAGGGAAAGGTCTTGGAATATTTATTTGTCTCTTTCTATGGGTTTCTTCAGTACATGAAAAGTTATGCTTAAAGGTCTGAATTTCCAAAGGCATCTTGCATCAGGGAGGGAAAGATTCATCTTATGCTAAGGCATAGCATTTGTCTGACACCAAACTTTTAAAATTCAGCAAATTAATATGCCAGTGTATCATAAACAAAATTGCATAGCCAAACCCAGATTTCTGATAGCAAAATCAAGTTCCTGATATACCTGGAGGATATTTATTTAGCAGGACATAGTCCATGTGTATTTAAATGCTTGGTCATAATACATTCCATACACGTGAAACAGTACACTACTTGAAGAGTGAAATACTCACCTTGCCAGTGAGATTCGTGCTCGTTGGCCTCCACTCAGAATGATTCCACCTTCACCCAGCAGTGTATAATCTTTGTCTGGGAACTTGGAAATATCCTGTTAACAATTTTTTTAATAATCAGTATTTTCCATATCCAAGAAACTCAAGCTACAGACTGGATGGAAGCATAGTGTACAATCATGTGGAGACAGGCTGGACAGCAATTGTAAAAAAAACATCCCATAGAGGTTTATTTATTTCATTTGTTTATGTAATCAGAAATGGTGATAAGAGAAAATATATCATTCTATTGCAGAAAGCAATCACGAGCGGCAAGATCTTAAGAACAAATATTTGTCTGAATAGTTAATCTCCATAAAAGCAAGGAATGTACCTTCATACAATGTCAATCCAAGACATTAACTGCTCAAGTGTTCTGTCAAGTAACGATAAATGCACTTGCTGGTGAAATTAGGGAGAACAAGAAGCAAACTCTGTTTCTGAGCTGTTCAAAACCCAGAGAAATACATACTCCAGGCAGGTTCATTAAAAAAGACTTGACTAAATTCCTAGCCAGGAATGCTCAAAGTTTGCAAAAGGTTTGGGAACCAAGTTCCACTGCTTGGGCTGTAAGTTACTTAGAGCTCATGACTATGTTAAAAACAAATCTTTAGCCAGGGATAAAAGCAGAAAATACTATTTCACTCTTGTATGAGACATAGAAGGGAGAAAAAGAGACTCTTGTGTCCCACTGGCAGGGGTAGTCAGAAATTTTCTTGAGATGAGTACTTTTAGCACTGAAATTGATGATGCATTCAAACCACAGAAATTCATGGAAGTGGAGACAGGGAGACAAGGAGAAGTGTGCCTGAAGGCTGTCTAGTTTTTCTCCTTTTAGAGTTGCTCTAACAAAAAATAATAGTTCTGCCTTCAAGCCTTACCTGACCTACATCCATAAGCCAATACAGTGACACCACTATCACTGTGGTGGAGGTAGTTTCACGGGACTTTTCCCAGAAACACAGGCTTCCTGTGCCTCATGGCACCCAGGTTTCCAGGGGATACAACTTCAGGGCAGTTTTCCGTGCAGCAAGTGGGAATCCCTGACTATGCCATGAGCCCCTAGTGCCTGTGCTCACTGCTCAGCAGCACCATACTGCCTGTGCACACCTTCCCATTCCTACGGCAGGGATCCCCCACAGCCAAGGAAGCTGACTGAGGCAGCCAGTACCAGACAAAATCAGCTCCAGTGTTCTCATGCACCACACATATTCTCCTTCCAGTGCAGCTTCTGGGGGGAAAAATGTGGCATGCATTATCCCTCAGAACTTGAGCTTCTGGGAGCAATCTTTAGGCCATGCTTTGGAAGGGGTATCCTGTTTTGGGGTCTCATCCCCCAGGCAGCCATGAGGCAGGCAGAACTCAGCACGCCCTCTGCAGCGCCCACAGAAACCCTACGGCTTCTGGACTGGAAGACACATGAAGCACTGTCAGGGCAATACTACCTGGAATTCTAAGTTGAGCTGCACTCTGTAAGTTCGTATTTCATACAAAGTCAGATACAATCCAATTTTGATGACCCCCTGCTGTGATTTTGCTGGTTGATCGCTTTCTGTTGGGCAGCCTATTGGCATTCCAGGCCTCTGAGGCTTTGCAAATTAAATAATTAAATAAATAAATAAATAAATAAATAAATAAATAAATATCCTTCCAAAAAACGTTTCCTTCTTCCTCCCCTGCAAATTGCCCTGACCTCAGGAACAGAGTGAACAATGCTGTTCAGACCTGGAACAGTGACAGATGAAGGGTCCAGCCACTCAAGAGCTAGAAATTGACTGCCTTGTCTGTCAGGAAATGGGAGATTCTCAAAACCCTTTAATTTGATAATGGCATTTACTTCCTGACTTAGAGGATTCTGACCTTAAAATCAAGATGCTCCCATGTATGGAAAATCTGTTGCAGGTGATTTTTAAATTATTCTCACATTAACTAGTTATTTCCTCTCTCGTAAAAGGAGTCACACAAGCAAATCCCTGGTACTAACATAACAAACTCAAGTATCTGCTGAAAGAGGAATGTTAAAAACAGTGCCAGCAACAGTTTTAAAGAAAAATTTTCTGAATGTGACAAAATCACCTTCCTATAGGTCATGAAGTATTTAGAGACAACATGTGAAATTCTGGCATAAAATGTTTTCTGGCATTTATTTGAGACAAGTTGGTCAGATCACTTGTGGTCTCATTATGTATGCAGGAGTCATGTTATTCACCTGTAACTTTGGCATTAACATAGGGGTTTGAAAGGTTAAGTATCCAGACCTCTAAGCTGATTTGAGCTCTTTCCCATTTCTACCAGTACTGAAGCCTGTAATGGTGCTGGTGCCCTTTCTGTTTCCTCATTTTACTCCTTCCCAAAAAACCCAGGTGAAGAACTGTGCCCAGCACGTCTTCTGCAAACAGGGTAAAATCCTAGCTCTATTGAAATTCATTCCAGGGCTCCCATTGCTTTAAATGGTAGTGGGATTTCATCAGAGATATTTCTTTGCAGGTGTGTCAACATGGAATTTTAATCAGACTTTTAATGAGTTCCCCTTCTGCTCTCCTCTACCCTTCACCTCAAGATAATATATGGCATGGAACAGACAAAGAACTTTTCAGGCTGTAATTATAATAATTGTAAAATGTTTAGTAATTTCTTTCAAAGGCGTAAACAAAGTAATGAAGTCCAATAGACACACAATGCTATTTGTTGGAACACGCATGAGCTATTGTAAAAAAGTACATAGGGCTGGTCCAAATACATCCTTGCTGTCATTTTATGCAGGAAGTGAAATCAAGCCAGGGACAAACCTCATGTAATGATGCTGAACGGCACAAGACTCAGCATATTAATGAAGCAGCCACTGGATTTTCTTTAACATATCTATTTCTAAATGCTTAAATTGAGAAACCTGTTGGTAACTATTCATACATGAAAACACCTACAGTTCCCAGAGACATTAATTACTGGTGTGGATGCTTCTAATATCAGGTGCTAAAAAATCTCAAGTTGCACACTCAAGGAGAAGGCACCCTTTTTAACAGCTATTTGCACTTTTTGCAGTGTAAACGCCATATTCATCTACCTCAGCAGCAAAGGGATGGCCTCATAATACCTTTGGGCTTGGTAAGGAAGAATACAGCCAGGATAGCTTCAGGGTGAACAGGAAATATGGGCTTGTTATTAAAAAAGGAAACCTCAGAATGGACTTCACACTCCACTCCAAGTCTTTTCTGTAGAGATTAATTGTTATCAGAATCATTTGATAAATCATTAGCAACAATGAAGATAATAAAGCATGACAGAAAACAGTCTCTAAGAACCAAGAGTTGCTTAATATATCCAAGGTTACTCAAACTACCCAAGAGGTTCTAATTATAGAACCCAAGTATTTTATTTAGGTGACTTCTTTTTCTTCTTTAAATTCGTCCCTATTTATGTGGGGTTTGATCATCTCTCTTCTGCCTTCCCTCCTAAAAGACAAAACAGTCATGAAACTGATGGAACAGAGCAGCGATCTTGACTCTCTGCATTTCATCTTCACTCTATTTCAGTTCTCTATTTCACTTCTGTTTTTATTCCAGTCACCTCTACAGTCATCTCTGTCCCCTTCGTTTCCTTAATTTCCATTAACATTCCCTATGCTTATTTTCACAGCAGTCAGAAAATCCCCCTACACTTATTGCTACCAAAGTAGTCCGTTTTTCATCATCATCATCATCATCATCATCATCATCATCTTCTCTGTGTACTAGAGAAACTGCCTCTGAATACACTTTGCCATTCCTTTTCTGTAGAATGACTATTTGCACTAAATTTGAAGAAAAACACTGAAGTCTTTATTGTATAAAAAGCTGAATACAAGTTAAGCAGAAGCAGCACCAGGAGTTTCAAGCAGGATTTGCAATACCATTCCACTCTACTTCATAATTTTTCTCTTTAGTTATAAGGGAAAAATTAACTGCTACCTACTTTCTCTCTAATAAGATTATTTGTGTACTTCCAAGAAATCATATATAATTCTACCATCGAGGTAGAAATGGAACTGAAACAAATCTCTGGATTTGAATTCAGTGATTAATAAAAATCTTTAGGTAACAAACATGAAATGTCATTCTGCAGAAAGTATAGCATTCTATTTGTCCTGATTTTCAGAAAATAAATTATCTTGGAAATAAGACAGATATGAACTAACCTGAAAAACTTGAATTTTTACAGTTTTGAAATCAAGACTTGTGTTTCAGACTCATACCTACTACAAAACACTTCTATGAATTTTTAAAAGATGAATTTTCAATAATTTCTTTTATCTTGGCTTTTAGGTAACCAGCCTGAACATACTTCAATCCTCATTTTCCTGGGAATTAAGCCAGAAAAACAGATTTCTTTAAAGTATTTCAAATCGGATTTTTAAAAATTTTTATTTTATTTAGGTAACTGTCTTCTGTCTCCCTGTGATTCTGTAATCCAAGGCTTTTGTTAGATTTTAGCTGAACCTTTTTGAAGGATTCATGATCCAAAAGCATAAGCTTTGTTTTTGCAACGGTTTGTGACCTTGAACAGAGTGTCAGGCTCACCCAAAACTCACACGAATGCTGGCAAAACTTGCTTTCTCTATGGCAAAATATTTCCGTGGAACAGATTTTTTAAACATGAAGTAGTCAGTGCACTGCATGTGGGTAGGTTAAACGCAGGGTAAGAGAATTAAATATGATTCCAGAAAAGGCACAGAAGATAGGAAAACATCCAAGGTAATCAGTCCAGAGCCCTGTACCTAAGACAGGGAAAGGGGTGGGGAGAGCTGTCTTGACTGAAACAGGTTTTTGACTAAACTATATCAACAGAGACCATTGAGGGGGGGTCTGTTAAACATAGTTATGTGATCACTGATAAACCTCTTGAAGTCAGTGCATTTGGGAGTTTGTCTCTAACTGAAATATTCCCCTGCTATAAAGAAATTGTGCTAGCCTCTTAACTTCCAGTTCACCCAGCAAACTCAGTGTGTCTGCAGCTTCACAGCTGACCTGCCAACGATTTTGGGCCACAGTCAAGAATTTCAGGTAGAAGAGTCTGTGTATGCCAGTGGATCACACCAGTGTGGGGTGGAAAAAGTATAAAGGTAGCCAGCTTTTGACCCCCATGTCTGAGATGCAATGGTGGTAGTGGGAGGTTTGACGTGGTGCTAATAACACCAAAGTTGTGGGTTTAATCCCTGTATGGGCTTAAGAGTTGGACTCGATGATCCTTGTGGGTCCCTTCCAATTCACAATATCCTGTGAATCTGTGACATATTATGTGGACTTTCTGTCTGAAAGAGGCATTTATACACTTCTAGCTGTTCATAATAGGATGTGATAAACTCCACCTTAACATGCCAGTGGCTCTCCCCAGCTCTGAAGACAAGTCACTTGTTCTAACATAATTTACACTGTAGAAGTGTACCTGATTAAAACCAAGCTACCATTTAATACCCTCTTGTAGAGAATTACATACCACAAAGCACTCTGTTCCAGACTTGAACCCTTTATTGTTCCTCTCTTCCATTCACTTTTTAATCTACCCATTTCCCTTGTGAAAACAAGGCTCAAAATCAGGGCACGAAGTATTTCACTCACTGACATAATAACCTCTCTACACCTACTGATTTAGTCATGTGACAAAAAAAACCAAACAACAAAACCCAAACCAACCAACCAAAAACCAACCCAAAATCAGCACAGAGAAAAGGAGTTGGAGCAGTACAGTGGGATACAAGGATGTGCTTCTGTTTTGGGGCATCCTTGACACTGCAGTGAACTTCTCACCCAGGCATGGATACCATCCTTTGCAAGGAGACTTTGAACACACAGGAACACAAACCTGGGCTTGGCCTATTGACTGTCTCTTTCTATAGTTAATCTCTCCATAATCTAGTTATTAGATGAAAATGAATCTCCTGCATTCCCTGTAAACCCAGCCCAAACCCCCACAGAATCTGGCCACAAATTTCTTTAGTACTACTATATAGTTCGATTTCACATGGAAACACTTCCTCTATTTGCATGCCATGTTAAACATTACATTCATGAGCAGCTGGTGTCTCTCAAATCAGAGCATGAGTTTACTTAGAGAGGTAATCCCTCAAAGGTAGTTTGCCATTATGTGTTTATGGCCTCTTAGGTAACTATTGAAGGATCAAATGAATTAACTAGGTAGAAAAATATCTATCTTGCGCAACAAAAAGGTAAAACTGGAAGTTATGGAAGTATGGCTTCAAAACTCATGAAGCCACTCAAATGTGATATGATGCTTGTTTATTTTTAAACATGAATAATTATAACAGGCCTGCTTCTGTAGTCTTGACTGGAGGAGTGCCTTCTCTTAGGATGAGTTTGTTCAATGTTAACAGCATTTAAACATGAAAACTCCGGTTTCAACTGTCCAAAGGTTTTACCTTTTTAACTTACCAAGTGCTAATATCAAAAAAAAAAATCCCATACCCTGCAAATAGCAGGCTATTAATACTGATTTTTCAACCTAAATATCTGAAAATCAAGGCACATTCCTTTCCCATTTTTCATAACATGAGTGAAAAGGATTTTGCAAACCAAATTACCCCCTACAAATTAAATATTACAAATTTCCATTTATATTCATGTTATCCCTGCCATTACATTAATACAACCTCGAATTAATATAATCCTTAGGGAAGTCACACTTGTAGAATTACTTCAAATTTAGTGGCAAGTTTCCACAGACATACAAACTCAGGAACTTCACATCTCTCAGTGGCTTTTACCATATACCTGGTCCTTAACTTGAAGTGTTGGCAAAAGTTCACAGTCTCTTGCTACAATTTTTTATTATGAATGTGATGAAAGGTACTTGATAAAAAGGGTAAACCACTTCGTCAAAAGTGCTGCTGAGGCAGCACCAATTCACCTTATCTTACTTTTTGAGTACCTTTAAACTTGCCTATGGGGACTGCTTTTAGAAAATGCACTCAGAATCCATACCAATTACATCTTCTCTCCTCTCTACTATAGCATGCCAGCATAAGACTTCAGAGGTAATAGACTTGAGGTAATACCCTCAAACTCAAAAGTACTCTCATTAAAACAATTAATTTCAAAAAAGCTTCTAAATAAAGGACAAATGGTAAGGACTACTGATCCGTACTGGAATGGTTTAATCTAGGAGGTGAGCACCTTCAGTTTCTTATTTGCTTACTAGGACCTTAATTTTAGAAGGCATAATAAGTTAGGCACTCATCCTGCTTTCTTGCTTGCTAAAATAATCACTGTTTCTCAAGAAAAGGAAAAAAGAGTAAGAAGGCAGTGGAGAAGTGGATAGCCCTTATCCTATGCATCTTTAAAACTTTTTACTGTGATGTTTCACAGAATGTGTAATGTAATTTAAATGTATTGGCATTCCCTTGAGTTCAGCATCACACAAAAACATGGGCCATGTCTACACACAACTTACATCTCATTGCACTCATATTCAGTGTGTGCCAGGCTTTTGGAAGGAGTCTTTTCCAGTAAGGCTGTTTCTTTTGGATATCAAGAACATTAATGTAGCTCTTAATTACAGTCCCTTTATCTCTACTCCAAAGCAGTCTTTTTTGTTCTTTCACCTTTTACTGCTTTTCTCTCAGCCTCTTCCCATTTACAAACTGCAGTAATGAGAACAACATTGTAAAACATGATTTTAACTCCTCTGATGCCCCACTTACTCTGAAAGAAAAAATATAATCAAGAAATGTAATTGTAATCAAGTTCTGAATCATTTTACACATATAAACTAAGCTACACTACCATAAAAAATATACATAAAAAGAGAAGTTTAAAAAGTACCCTTAGGCATACTTCCACTGATGCACGGAGACGCAGTTGAGAACCCTTCTCATGATTCTTCAGTATTATGTACCTGTACAGTGACACCCTGCAATTATGAGAAGCAGTGGTACTTAGATCTGACAAACTTCACTCACTGAACCTTCAACACACGACTGTTTTTCATTATGGATCATTTCAGCAACTCGGATCTCGTGCACTCGGATCGGGTTGCACTGTGGTGTCCCTTGCCCTTTCTATCCCCATGTGCCAGAGAACACTACAGAGAAGGGCTGTGAGGACCAGGGACCATGAATGAAACTGATGACACTCTACTGCTGTCACTTGTGTCATCAAGTGGGACTACACTCCAAGGAGCACCATTAAAACACACTCTTCCCACACGTAGACTCACAAAACAGTATCTACTGTACGGTGATTCCCTGCATCTGACCGCCCATCAGTCACATGCCGTGTCAGGGGCCTTGGGTGAGACAACAGCCACACCATGCACAAGAGAAAAGGATGCTTGAGAGACATGTACACACTAATTAAGCTTGTAAACTCAGGAACAGACTGACATCCTAGTGCATTGTGCCCTACACAAACACACTTTGTCCAACTATCTTGGCATACTACTATGAGATATGCACATCTCCAATATATCATAACAATTTTCTTTTTAATCTTCATCTTTTGTTTCACATTATATCATGAACAGGTATAATGGCACAACTGGAAGGTAGGTGAATTGCATCAAGGCAACAAGATTAAGAAGCTGAAGGGATAAATCTCTGAAGAGAGTTAAGGAAGTACAAATCTAGCTACCTGAACTACTTGGACTAAAAAATGTCTCATTTCAGTGCTCTAAATTGCTATGAACTTACACAAGCTCATAAAAGAAATATAAGAAAATCCTTTTGTTGCTCATAGTTTCACTGCTTTTCACTAACATTTTTTGTGATTAATCAAAATTAACTGGAGAAGAAATCATCTTTTAACCTTCCTTTTGATGGTTCCATACACAAATAGAACAAAAGGTAAAGCTGTTGGAATATCTTTTAGAACAACACAAAAAATTCTTCCATTCAAGAAAAACCTACCAAAGCAAACCTGTTGTTTAGGTAATGGCTAACATAACCAGATTTGACATTCTCTACAACTTTACAGAATAAAAATCTAACATAAAACACATTCTAGCCTCTGAATAAAGATCTGTTTTCCCACACAGGGAAAATTCTATTCTTGGACACATGAAAGTATGGAAAGCTCTGGGAAATATTTACTTGAACTTTCCATCTTTCATAATTACTTAGAGATAAATTTACTTTGCATACTTAGCAACTCTAAAGAGGCTCTAAGTGATAACTCCTTAGCAAATTAACTACATACCAATCAAAAAAGTCAGGCAGGAGAATGTAGCACTGACTTTTGTGAAAATTCTCATACACCCCAAATTACTTAAGTTACACTTCTGTAATATGACTTGCATATCTCTATAGACCTAAACCAAAATGGAGAGCCCCTTACATGACATCACCTGGCTTCAGCATCCTGTTCTGCTGCAAACAAGAACAGGCTACTCACTGCGTGTCTGGAAGCCTCAAACCCATGTAAATGGTATGATGTGACCCACACAGAGTGACCTGCAGTATTTTATTGGCACTAATAAAGAAGAAGGGGAAAAGACATCAAATTTAGGACTAGCTCTTCAGTTTGCTTCCTCTATAGGTTGAGGGTGGAAGTGACAACGTAAAAGGGGCATTTCACAGGTATGTTACTTTTTGCCTTACTAACACATCTATTTGCCCACTGAGTCAAAGAAGATGCCTTTGTATTCCAAAAACCTTTTGGTGAGTATGGCACTTGGAAATAAATGACTCAGCCATTGTTAAGAGCTGTACATTAACTGACTTGGAGCATATATGCAATAAGGAAATAAACTCTCTTGTATCACCAATCCTGGGTTTCTTGAGGGCTCCACATAAGAACGAGACTCAGCAGGCCTGCTTTCAGGTGGAATATACAACTACCTAGGAAGGTTGCAGAGAAGGGGGCAGAGTGAACTCACTTAGGCAAAAACCCCTTGGTTTCTCCTTTCTGAAGAAGGAGAACAAACACACACACACAACTCCAATGCAAAGCACTGATGTAATAAAACCCTAAAAGGTCGCACTGGGGAATAAACAGGGAATTAGCATCTGAAATCCATCCTTCAATCTGCCATACTGAGTCTTGTTTGGTGACTAACACATGAAAGCTAACAAGACAAGAAAGCATAATAATAGCAATAAGGCAATGCATTTGGCTTCCTTCCAGACTATTCTGCCTTCTCTTCAGGCCAGCCCAATTTATTCAGTCCAGGAGAAAAAAACAGGAGAAGTATCAAACCCGATCTCAAATAATAAGCCCTGGTAGGAAGTGAAGCATATCATTCTGCACAGAGCTGCACCAACACAGATCAAAGCTGGCTTGATTGAGCCTGCTTGGAGAACAAAGGAGCTGCAGCCTGCTGAGACACTGAGCCATCCCACAACCACTGAGACACCAGTGTCCCACCAGCACTGAGGCATTGAGGCACCATTAATCACCTGCTGCTCCAGGAAGGACCTGACTTGGGAGGCCTCCTTGAGCGAGGGCAGTTTTGAACTGCTGAAGCCAGTTGTTTCTTGGAGCTTTGGCATTAACTACAACTTTCACAACTGAGGTTAAGGACAAGCCTTCAGAAAGCTTGACACAGAAGTAATTAATTCTCCTGTCTTCAGGAGCTTCCAAAGAGAGTTCCAGCAAACCAAATCAAAAATCCAAACATAAGATGAAATGGCCAGAAACATATAAGAAAATATTACTTTAGTGCTTAAATATACCCTGCTCTGAAATAAAATGCAGTAACCTTACCATATTTTTCAACAGACTGGCTATAGTTTCTTGCTTTACTGGTGGTAAGGAAAAATATGTTTCACTATGTGGCCTAAAGAAAAATCCTATTCAGCACAGTTAAATATTTACTGTTTCTATTTGCATATTACAGGCAAAATCTTCAGGCATAGCAAAGTTTGCAAAGGTCTCAAATGCTGGCTCCTTTTGTATCTTGCCCTGTGAAAAATATATTTTCCTATACTACCCTCTGTCAACATGAAACACATGCAAGGACATTTTAATGTGATTGTACTCATTGTAGGCTACATGTCACATAAGGATCAATCCTGAAATTTTTTCCAGTGTGAGAACTTCTAGTGTATACACAGAAAAAATCCCAACTTTAGTCAAGATTTTTCACTAAATAACGCAGATGTGACAAAGAAGATGTGTCACAAGAAATGTGACAAAAAATTGTAGGAATAATATATTTGTGCATAATTTCTTCAACATCAGTGTGTTTACTCAGTTTTTTAACTAGCAAGGAAGGCTGAGAAGGCAGACACTATATAATGCCTGAGACAGCTTACCTAGCTTCTGTTGTGTAAACTACCATAACTGTCAGTGTCAGCGTATCTCCCAAGCAGCTGGCAACAAGATGACCTGGAATTCCACAAAACTGGGATGCCAGCCTGAGTTCCTTAAATCTCAGAAATTTCTCACTTAGCCCCATTCCCTGACTTTTTCTTTGCGGTTTTTAACTTGGATTGGGTCACAGGTCTTAAAAGTCCTAGATGACTAACCTCTTCTAGTTGGCAGGCTTTGACGACACTCTTGTAGCGGTATTCATCGTAAGATACACCAAAAATTATGTTTTCTTTTATTGTTCCAGGCATGATCCAGGAGACTTGAGGTGAAAAAGATATCCTTCCACTGTGTTTAATTTTACCCTGCGAAGGCTCCAATTCTCCCATTATCAACATCAGAAGAGAAGTCTGAAAAAACATTAACACTTGATTAGTATATCAGAGATCTGCACAACGAAAAGAAATGTTGAACAAAGTGAGAATCACTCTGCTAAGTCACTTAAATGGCATATTTGTCTTGTCAAGAGTGTCCCTGTAAGTACTGATTTAGTTTGAACTGCAGTTAGTGGAGATTTTCATGATACGTGTGATTCTGAAAGGCCTCTAATATGAGAGAAACTTAATTTAATAAATGATAAAAATTGTGTAAGATGTCTTGTAAAAAAGGCATGCTCCTGCAATAGTATGTCATTTTAATGAAGCTATCAATAATTTTACAGAGTATAAATCTATCTGTGAAACACATACAGACATAAGGTACTAGTATTTGTAGAGAATGCTATTTGATTTTTCACATTATCAGTGACTATTTTGCTTGCTCTTTGTACAACATAATTCATGTTTATCATTTTGCTAGTGCTTATAAGTATTTTATCTGTATTGCCTTGAAAAATGCAATTTCCCTGTGTAAGTATAAACAATTGCTCAGTATGATCTGAATTTTCCTCTGCAACTGTTAACTCATTTACGTGAATGCATGACCTAAGTATATTTACTATTTCCCTTCATAAAAGAATTGATTGCAATTTCAGTACTGACATGTTATAATTTCAAAGTTAATCAGTAGCTTGTAGTAACCTTGTCACACATCATTGGCTACTAGATCAAAGAATAGAATTGAGAAATACACGGAAAAATATGTTACAGAGCCATTGCAGTGGTGTTCTTATCACTGATAAACAGTCAACAAAGTTGGGACGTAACAGCCAAAGATCCAAAAAATCTGTCTAAGTCACAGTTTCATGCTGTCAAGCCCAGAGATCCTTTTGCAAGTTATACGTTATATTGGGGTAGCCTCATGAGATTCCTTCATTTATACCAGAATCTGACTTTTCCAAAATGCTGAGTAAGAAGTTTCTGATCTTGCAAAGGACGGCCCCTTGGTATGTTTTGTACACTGGATGTTAAACTACTGCGTCTTGTGCCATATAACACAAATTAAAAACCAAAACAAAACCAAAACAAGCCCTATCTAATAATGAAGCAATATTAAAGAGCTGCTGTCAGGCTTCATACCTGTTACAGATAAAATAGTTGTTCAGTCTGTTTCACAGGCCTGACAATTCCTGGAATATATAGTAACGGCCTCAAGCAACATGAAGGAACCTTACATTAAGAAGGTGTAAAGGAAGGGCAGTATTTTTTGGAGGGTGGTGGGTGGGAGGTGAACTTTATTTTTTGCAACTTTTTAGATAATATTATAAGGCTTTTATTTTTATTGCCTTGAAAAGCGCAAATTTTTGTATGTATATACTCACATAAACTGTTCAGTGTAATCTGAATTTTCCTCAATTTCTTATGTAGCAGAAAAAAGGAGATATACATACATCCTTCAGCATTTTCTAGTTCACATTTCTATATTACAATTACCAGCATTAGAAATAGCCATAGATAAACTATTCTGTTAATTCAAAAGTATCACAGTAAAGTGCACCTTAACACATTATCTTGAGGACAATCTCATGTTCTGAGTCCCTTCCTCTTTCTTGTGGGGAACATTACCAAAAAGTAAGAAGCCTTGATTATATTGAAATTGATGGGTCCTTTGTCATTGACTCCAATAGAATGAAGATTTTACCCCATTCAAATAAAAGAAATCATAATATTTTCACCTATAATTTGTTAAACAGGAGAAGCATAGTGGACACTTGTTTTAACTTTCACATCTTCTCAAAAAAACCCAGTGAAGATGAAAGACTCATCTAATTACTTGCTGTTCAAAGTGAATAACAATATCACAGTTCAATTCATTTTATATTAATGATGTTAATTGGATGTGTCATCTGCAAACTAAATGCATTGATAACATTTTGGGGTAGTAAAATGATGAATAATCTAAACCACAACTTTCATAGAAAACTTCCAGTTTCAGCAGCATCTCCCCAGGCTTTCACATGGGTCTCAGGAAGCCCAAAGGAGGCACTGTAGGAACCAGAGCTACGTGATCAGGTACACCACATATCCAGGGCACACATACCTGACTATATTCCTGTCAGCCTTGTCAGGTTATGAACCATCTGGTGTTCAAATTTTTCCTTAAAATGTTAGCAAGGCAGGGGGGGAAAAAAAAAAGCTTTCTAGAACACTGAGCCATCTGGATATTTATGCTATATTCTTCTTTTTTTTTTAAAGGCAGGAAGATTCTCACCATGAGCCTTAAGTTTAGGTTTCAGTCTGCATTACTCCTGTAAAATTTCCTTTTACTTCCAATGGGAAAACATTTTGTCACTAAATTGCTATTTCCTTGTAATTCTGTAACCTTCTATTACAAAAAGCATCCAGCAAACTTTATCTCATATTGGCCACAGAATAAAACTTCAAGTAACTATTTTAGAGAAACTTGCAGTTTATCCATACTTTTTCCTGCAGCCATAATTTCTTCAGCAAGCACAGGATAGCAAGAACACAGTAACAATACAGGTAAAAACACAATATTATTCCTTATAATTACTAGGACTCTTGTTGAACCAGCAGAAACAGAAATACCTTGCCTGCTCCAGTAGATCCAGAAACAGCTAATAGCTGCCCCTTCTCAATCTTGAAATTTATATCCTGAAGAACAGGAGAGGCATGAAGTGGAAAATTACTGAAGAAGAGATTGCTGTCAGTGCTAGGAGCTTTGCTGTTGTTGTTTTCCTGGTTTGCTTTTACAAACAGCTCTCCAATTCCCTGCAACATACATGGATATGTATTTGATGTACATAAAAAATAAATAAAACATGAATATGCAGAGATGTATATCATACTATGGATTTACGAAAATGTATGAACTTACTTTTCTCATGTTACTTTGCCTATCAATAAAATACTCATTATATTCTTAAATATACTTTTTTTAATGTATGTATTGGACTTGTGCCTAAATTAGTGGACACAAACAAAATTTGCTTACTATAGAACTGTTCTGCAATGTTTATACATGCCACAGCCTGATCCTGTTTTCAGGCTGGCTTAAATCAGTAATAACTACTTATTACAGGCCTTAACACTTATTAAAAGGTTTCTTCCAAAGTTTCTCAACTGTAGATAATTTGATATCATGCTTTAATTACTTGCTAAGTATTCCTTACCTGCTAAGAGCTGAAGCTAGTTAAAATGAAAGGGTGTAGGCTGCTCTTTTTAGAGAACATCATGGCAAATATTAAAAAAAAAAAAAAATACAGTCTGTGTTTTAATATAGTTTGGGTAAAAGTACCAACCTCATCCCAAAAAGCTGTTACTTTGTCCAGCTCAACCCCAGTGGTTGTTAGATTATACTCCAGAGCTTTATATTCTTTTTTCAGCAAAAAATCCTAGAAACACCATGAAAGCAGATGAAACAGTAAGGGACAAGGTCATATTGCACAAAGCAGTACATATTTGCCTACATAGAGCACTAATATTTCTGGTGGCACTTTTGCATTATAGTGCTTTCAGCAGGAGGCATAAATATAAATTATACATCTTCTGGATGCAGAAGGAAATGTTTTTGAAACTATCAATTCTTTCATTGCTAGTGAAAACATAGCCATAAAGGTATTTGGTTCTGATTTAGAAAGAACATCAAAACTTGGCACCTGTTTTGCTTTCAGGACTTGTATCAGGCAAGATTACCCCTCTGACCTTAACCCTTTTCAAATAAAGTTTTGATTTTGGAGTAAGATGTAGAAGGCTGCACTCTGGTAAATAGTGAAACAAAGCAGCTATATGCTGCTATCTCCTTTTTCCAAAACTGCAAGAGTTTAAAAGAGTTGGAATGATCTCTCTACCAACAAAAATAAAAGGCAGATAATGATCCTGGCAAGTGCAGCACTGATTTAGTGTAATTTCAAATGACACAAGTCACCAGTGCTTGTGTTGCCTTCTGGAATAGCATTAGGAAATAAGAGTAAGCCTATGCTAATGTGGGAAAGACAGCCTCTCTATTCCATTATTTTGTTAAGGTTATATAGTCTGTAGATATTGTCTCCTCCAAATTCTACTTTTTTAAATTACATGGAAGCAAATAGATCTACATGGGCAATACAATGGAAAAACTAAGCAGACTCATGGGGAAATCAGTTCTCAATGGCAGACTTACAAATTTTCCAAGCAATACAAGAAGAAGGGAAAATGCAGATGATTGAAAGAGCAGGAACTGAAAAACTGGAAAGCAAAACCCACATGGTTTATGAAAAAAAAAAAAAATTATAGCTACACTTTCATGATGAAGGCGTCATCCAGTGGAGTTCCTGGAGCAGTGATAGTCAGAGGAGAGCACACTGATTCTGAAATATCATGGTCTAGAATACATGTGAATACAATAATCCAGGGGATATACCTGGCCCAGTCAACTCCCTAAACCGATGTGGAAATTAAATCAGAGAGATGTATGAGTGGCTTATTATTCTTATTTATGTTTCTTAAGACTAGTAAAGGGCTTTGGTGTTCTGGGATTCTGTCGTGTCTGTCTATGGGGGCTATACTGAACCTGCCACAAAGAGATGGTTATTTATGGATTCTGGAGCACCCACTTGCTAGTATCTCCAAAGACAAGCATTCACTGAAGTAAGGGCAAAGGTGTGACAGCTGGGCTTGCCAGTCCTGTGACTGTGTCCAGGGCATTGGACACACTCTTCCAGGAAACAGGACAGACAGGATACTTCCACTAGTGCCTAGGGAATCTGACAGCACAAGGAAAGCCTATAATGGGACCAAACAAGGCAGCCTTCTGAATGTCAAATAGAAAGGTTTATGGCTTGATTTCTTGAATTTCCTGCCCAGCTGAAAACCATAAAAATCCTACACTTACTTCTTATTCTACACTAAGGTTCAGACATCTGATTAAGATCTTTAAGTTCTGTATTAGTTATTTTTATCACACTAAAAATAATAAAATCTATGTTCTACAAAAAACCCCACATCTATAAATATGTAATGAAAAAGGTCTAAGATTTCACCCCAAAATAGTGTAAGAATTCATTTCCTAGGGAGTAATTTCAGAACAGCAGATTAAAAAAGACAGAGTTAATGAGAATCCACCCTGATTTGGCTCTGCAGATAAGCCTCTCATGCTGGTACATGAGCAATTGATCTCAGTAGGTAAGGTGGGTAATAATTATTTGACTGGTACCTTAATTATGTTTGCTACTCATAATGAATGAGATGCACATTTGCATAAAACGCAGTCTCCTGCTGTTCTTGCCACTAATATCTAGAAAAACAGAAGATCTGTGACTGCAGCTCCTGGAAGCCATGCTATATAAAACATGTCCTTATTTTGAACTTCCTTTACTGAAGGAAAAACATCTCTTAAGCACCACAACTCACGATTTTATTAAGTTCTTTGTTCTGCAATGAGAATAACTAACTAAATGTTACTGTTTTGAAAAAAAAGCAGCAAGCAGGTAGCATGAGGCTCCTGTGGTTATGCTGCCTGGGGAACAATATCAAGATTTATAATGACATTTCATGGTGTTTAGTCAAAGCAACATATATTCAAAAAGTCTGCATAAATGCTGTGTGCTTTTGTTGATCAGCTGACAAGATAACATGTTATAAAGAATTAGCTTACGTACTTGGGAAGATTTTAGTCTATGTACCCTACCTGTATTTTGTTTATTGCTCCAATAGAGTCATACCAGGTCTGTACAGAGCCGGGAAACTGCCTGGTCACTGTCATTCGAAGAACAATGCAGAAGGAAATGGTGGTAAATATTTTTCGGAGGATAATTCCTTTAATCACAGCATACGGAAGCACAGCTAAAAACACCACAGAAAAGCCTGAAAAGAAGAAGGCTGAGCTGTTGAAATATCTCACATAAGCAGCTTTTCGGGTAAGCTTCAGTTCAGTTCTGTTAAAAAAAACCAAATACAAATAATTAGTGTAGGATTTCACAGTTTTCAGTTTACAAATATTTTGGATGGAACTGTTGGCATAACAATTAACTCAGAGGCTCACTCATCCTTCTTATTTTCTGGAATTGCAGATAGAAAGTAAGACTCCAAACTATTTTTGGGCCTTAAAAATCATTAGAGTCAAATTTTGATATCCGTGTTCAGAGATGTTAGACAAAATAACAATAAACTGTCATGATTAGATACCAAGTAAACAACAAACCTCTACAATTCCTGGCACAACCAGCCTTAAGCACCTCACACTGTGGTATGTGATGCACTCCCAGAATTATTATCCCATACTTACCTGGTCATTTAGATGCATAACTCCCCTAGAAAAAAGATACTTTGAAATGCCAGATTGGCTATCTGTTACCATAAAAAAGCCTTACTATAGACAATCTGATTATACGGTCATCTTCTTTTGCACAGAAACCTACTAACAGCTTCACCCGTGAATTAAGGTGTCACTTAACCTCAGTTTGAAGAGGTGGAAGGCAGGGAGTCTGCTCTCCACCTTCTTTTCTCCATAGAAGTTCAGTCTACAGAGAAACTTACAGACTCCTGCACAGTCAGGAATGCAGTTGGTGATTACTCCTAGCTGTTACCACAAGATCTATGCATCTTATAGCAAGCTATCAAATAAAAAGATAAATAATCCAGGGGATATAAATAACTTTCTGAGTTGATAGCTCTAACTCACAGCGCTGAAGATTTCTGTTGACTGCTCTCATTTTGATCCTGTTCACTTCACTTCCCCAGGTGCCCTGCAGCTCAGTTTTGCCTGGACAGAAGCACCTCTGCTGCAGTGACAGAGTAGTTGCTCTTCTGCAACTAAGAGCAATTAACTCGCGCTAAAGATGGTGCTAGGCCCCAAGATGCCCATTCACTGGGTGAGTGCTATAACCACTGGAGTACCATGCAGAAGTTTGCAGTCACAATGCTGATAGCAAGACCTGGTGTTGCAAGGCTGAGCACAACAACCTTTATGTGTCTTCTTATACTGACCCAGTGTCTGCATCCGAAGTTCATCCACATGGGTGCTGTGTGAAACACCCTTTCAGCTGCCCATCACACCTGCATGAGACTTCTACATGCATCCAGCATCCTACCAACTTTTGTCAGCCAAAGAGATCTTAAAAATCCCTGACAGAAAATCTGAGCTCAGCCCGTTTTGGAGAGGTGCCTAGCATTTCTTGTTAAGTCTGTATTTCATTAGAGAACCCTGAATAAAGTAGCCAGACACGCAAGCCACTACCATGATAGTGATACTGCCTGGGAGAAAGGGCCTTGTAAGTCCCTTCAGAGCTTGTATGAAACTGCGAGTAGCAGCACCGAATAGGGATAAAGATTTTGGGAGCTGGTGCTCATCCAGTCCCACATAAATGTCTGTCTAGAAGCTATCAAAAAGCCCCCCAGTGCTGAAGAACACAGCCCTACTCCAAAGAGGGAGAATGAAAGCACTAACAATTTTCAGTATGTTCCAAAGTACCAGCTACAGACTGATGCAACCACAAGCAAAAGTTTTCCAGAGGTGGTTCTGTCTGTGATAGAGACTTGAAAGCTCTGTAGATTACACACTCATTTGGGACAGGTCTTGCTGATGCAATATGGATACTTGAAAAGAGATGTAAGGTACCCTACAAGCCTTGTGCATATACAGAGTGTAGGCCATTGTATGCCTGTTTTGGCAGTGATGCTGCAGGAACCAGTACTAATACATAAGCCTGAGATCCTTCGCTTTACATAAAGTTGTGTCTCTACTGGCAAAGTACAGACACTTCCAACCTTCACCCTCTCCAGTGCTATGCTATGGTTCAGAGGAACAGTTTGGTGGGGTGTTTTTGCATCTTATCATACTGACTGCTACAAGTAAATGATGTGTGTAGTGAATGCCTGTCTTCTTGTACAGTTCTCAGTTTGTCCCTTTTTTTATTGAATAGCTGCTTTTTTTCAATTGTCCTGCTTTAGTCTACAGACACTTGCAGTATCCTTTCTCCTTTAACTCTTACGTGGCATAAGTAATACTGATTTTTGTAATCTTACCATTTGTATTAACATGGCTACATCTCCCTCCACAGTCATGTTTTTGGATAGGTGATGCTCCTCTGACTACATTGCATAGCCCATAGGAGTGCAGTTATGTTTATTCAAGCACCTGCTATGAACTATTATTTTCTGTGCAGACTTAAGAGGGCACACAGTGGATAGCCCATATTGGTGTCTCTGAGGCTGATTAAGCTGGCTTGTATCAGAAAATGCCAGCATGCAAAAACGGTTTTGTGATGACTGAGTTATAACATGGTGGCTAAAACACAGACATGGCTTCAAGCACAAGGTCTCGTTTCCTAGCAGCTTAACAAGCCAAATGACTGGGAGGTCCTGCAGAGCTGGCTCCACAGCCAAATTCAATTGAAACTGATATTCCTGGGTTGACCTGCTCTGGTGATGTCTTCACCAAGTGAACTGCTGGATGACTCACAAACCCACAGAACAGTCATAGAATTATAGCATGGTTTGGGTTGGAAGGGACCTTAGAGATCATCCAGTTCCAACCCTCTGACTGTAAGCAGGGACACCTTCCACTAGACCAGGCTGCTCCAAGCCCCATCCAGCCTGACCTTGAACACTTTCAGGGATGGGGCATCCACAGCTTTTCTGGGCAAACAGTTTCAGTGCCTCAACACCCTCACAGGGAAGAACTCCTTTCTAATACCTAATCTAAATCTACCCTCCTTCAGTACAAAGCCATTCCCCTTTGTCCTATCACTTTGTACCCTTGCAAAACATCCCTCTACTGATTTTGTGTAGACTCTCTTCAGGCACTGAAAGGCCACAAAAAGGTTTGCCCAGTGCTTTCTCTTCTCCAAGCTGAATAATCCCAATTATCTCAGCCTTTCTTCATAGGAGAAGTGCTCTGATCTTGTAATATTGCTAGCATTCTTGTCTTTTAAAAATCCATGCATCATACAATAAAAATTAACTGCAGCATTACAAAATTTACTATAAATTATTCTAGAAAATATAGATCATAAAATCACAGTCCAATTTCCAGGTTTCTGTGACCAGTTTGTATACTATAATTTATTTAATTAATTTCTAGAGGATTTGCTAGCACAATGTGCTCTCAAATTTCCTAAAAGTAATACATGTGACTAGTGACACCAGGTGAATCCTAAACTAGTTCATCCTCGAGCTAGCACTCATGACCTGGATTCAGACTGAATTTTCTCTAATTGTTTATAGTAAATAATTACAAATTCTAATGATAAAGAACACTTCAATTTCCCTGGATTGTCTTTCAGAAAGCAGCTGAACAAGAAGGTGTTTGTGGAACAATATAATTTTATGTCTGTTATTTACATGATAATACAACACTTGTATTTCTTTTATTTTCCCAATCACACACCTGGCACAGAATTTTATTTCTCTGTAAAGGACTAAACAAACACATGGGACACATGGGAGAGCTTTAATGCAGCGTCATCCATCAATCAATGTCACTTCTCCTCCCTTTCCCCAAGACTTCTTGTTGGTAACAAAGACTTCCTTCTCACAGGTCTCAGCTAAATTTTACCTCATTTCTCTTCCAGGTCTCGTAGTTACAGTTCAATCCTTATATTAATTGAGGAGATAAGCATTCTACAAGGCCATCTACAGACAATAAATGTTAATGTAAACGTGCACGATAAATACAGGAATCCACTCTACTTTATTCCTTTCATAGATTGTATGCAAATTTTATAACCAGCTTTATTGCATTTCTCAGGAAATGGCTGCACAGGATTCATATTGTTTCCTTGACCACAGAATAGGGACTTCTGTTAAGCCTTAAGTAACCATCACAAAAGGGCTTTTTATTTTAAGATGAGGACAGTTGGCCAGAAACAAACACAGATCCCACAATTGTTTTACCTGCGCAAACTAACCCCTGAAACATCATTATAACAAATGAGGAAGTAAATAAAAAAATAAAAAAACTCTCACCTCCACAGTAAACTTTAAAAAAATTGGGAAAAAACCCCAAGCTGCAGTGTGGGAATGCATGGTTAGTTTATTGAGGATTAATAGTTGTTGCTTTACTTCTTAACTAACATGACCACAGATGATGTTCATAGCCACCTAATTTTTTTTTCTGAGCACATAAAACAATTTGTGTAACAAATGAGCACACTTACTCACGGATGTTTTCAATCATTTTTTCCATTGCATCTTCCCAACAATAGGCTTTAACTGACTGTATATTTTCAATTATTTCTGAGGTGATGACAAGTCTCTCATTGATCTTCCCTGCTCTCTTATTCCTACAAAGTAAAAAGGCAATAGGTCAATCTTCACCTTTTTCATCCTGTATAGTTAGTTTGTATCCCATTATATCTTATGAAAATAGCTTCCAGATATGCCTCTGCTTAAAATGTTTACTTTAACAGAATTTTTATTAAGAATGTAGAAGGAATTATTAGAAATCCAGTAATGTTTTAAAAGGAGAAAATACAAACTCTAAAAAGAATAAATCAAGTAACTAACAAGGAGTTTTTATTCTAAAAATACTAGATTTAATGCTAAATCTAATTTTATCACTATTTCCTCCACGTTAGACTTTTCATTTTTTTAAGTTTAGATTCCTGCTGCTAAATAAGTAAAGTTTTGTCTGTAACTTTCCTTACACAGAAAATACTCTTTGGACTCATCCTATGTAATGTCATAACCAGAGTCCCTTAATCAAATGGTTTAAACTTCTTAAAACCATCATGTTTCAGGAAAATATATTGAAATATTTTAGAACATTCTTGTCACCTGTATTTCATCATCATTTGTCCCAACCAGGCTTGGAATAAGACCACGACTATTAGAAAAGCAAGTCCAGAAAATGCAGAAGCTTCTAACATATCCCAGAGCAATCCCATCAGCAGTGCCACTTGTAATGGTGCAATCCATACAAAATGAGCCAGAGCAAGACCCTGTGGAAGGTCAGAGTAGAAAATAATAATAAAAGTTAAGAGATGTGCTCTGAAAACTACAAGAAAAGGAAGTAGCCATTAAAGTGACACTTTGAAAAATGTAATGAAGAATGGTACAAATATTTCCAGTAGAAAAACAAGTTTACAAAGGAGGACTTGTGATCCTGAGCACATAGCATTCTGGGTGTTAATTTTGATGACAGTGAAGCAATACATATACATTCCACACCTAAACTTTGATTTTTCTAAGGGAAAGTTCAATCTGCAATTGTCTCTTTGTTATATATAAGCATGAGGAAAAGTCACAGCTTTGTAAAAGTAAACCAAATTTGGCATCAATGCTGGCTTTTTCAACCACTGTAAGATGAGAAAAATACATGTAAGAATCTTCTGAGTGTGTTAATCTGATAAAGAAGGCATATATTACTTTGGTGAAGAGACAGCTGTTGTATGAACACAACTAATTCAAAGCAGATTGCCGCCTACTTCAGTCACATTCCTTCGCACTCAGGAGATTTTGGAGTGAATCCCGTGATCAGGTGCACAGGAGTCTGTGTTACTGCAGCTACACTGCTGCAATGACAGACCACTTGTCTTAACTCGTGCAGCACTAGCTGACAGTACTCTGTATAGTCATACAGTGCTTAAAGTAAATACACCCTGCAGTTCCAGCCACGTGTCTAGTCTCTCTGATCATGTGTCTTTCATGGGAAGAAAATCTTATACTACCAAAGGGCCAATTAAACACACATGAAGAACAGAAGTTCACAGAGTTTCCAGTTCCTAAAGGCATTAGCAGGGATTTACTGTAGTCTCTAACAAAAGAGAAGTTTTACAGAAGACTCTGTAAGATTTTCTAAGACTTCCTAACACAGTCTTCAATCAACAATCCCTTTGAGTGGACTGGGTAATAACAAGAACAGGAGGCTGAACCTCATTGCTTGCTCAATGACAGAAATGGACTGGATCACCTCAGTAAAAAGATACAGTCATCAGGAAGTAGGATGGAAGGATTGAACAAGCAAGTTCTGACTTCTATGAAACCAGCTGTTTCACCCAGAGATTTTCTGGCAGGTTCTCACTGGACTGCAGAACAAACATGTTTTTATGATGTAACTGTTTTTTAGATTTCCTCTTCTAATCAGCATAGAAGATAAAGGATTTCATAAGTATCAGAATGAGCATTTCTATGAACATGTGCCAACATATTTTCTTAAGATAACAAATGAGCATTTAGTCTACATTGAGCACTCAGTGCAGTTCTTCATTTATGCTCCTTCCTTCCTTGATATCTGTCATGAACAGCTTGAAGGATTACACTTGTATTTGATGAATCAAACAACTGATGACGCACCTCATCAAATTTGTTCAGATTGTTGGAAAGAAGACTGACCAATTGTCCAGTACTTATTTTATCTAGAACTCTGCTTGACAGTTTTAAGATCTGTAAAAGAAAACAAAACCATAGAATAATGGTCATCTAAGTTATCTCCATAAAACAGAATAAATAAAGATTAAAATGATAAGCAATGGTGCAGTAGTATAAATAATAATCCACTTATCTGTTTATTCTATAAAGAAAGTCTCATTAAACTTGTTATTTATGTCACTTGAATTCAAAATAGCCATTAAATTGCTTTAAAAATATTGATTTATTGACTTAGTCCTTGCTTTCTGTTGAATATTTTATGGATATAGATATATATGCAAATGCAAGTTTTAATTAAGCATGCATGCTGTGTGCTGGTGTGCATCCTCAAAAATCTCCTACTGTTGCCTCTCTTGACAAATATTTTTGAAAGATGCTTTCACAGTGAGCTTTATACTGGAATAACTAACACGCTTATTTACATTATATTCTTTGGGTATTGGTAAAACCAAGTAACTTTTTAAATCTTTGTATTTTTGAACGTGTGATGGGTCAGTATCTGTTGACTCTCCATGCTATAGAGATGTTACACAGCGTCATTCAAACTCAATCCCTTCAATGTTACATTTATTGTTTAAATCTTCACTTCTAATTCTCTTTTGAAGATGTTCTTTGGCCACCAGCATGTTATTCTTCCTTTGCAGTAAATGTTTTTAACAGAAGCACAGTGGTAGAACAATTAAAGCATCTCACAACCTATCCAGAAAGCCCGAACTCACAGAGGCTGATTTCAGTCAAACCAGCTGTAGACAGGTATTTAATTCTTTGGGCTGGGAAATGGAGAGCTGTCAGAAACTGTTAGCCGCATTATTCTTCTGTGTACTTTGTGTACCTTAACAAAACTATCAATCTTTCAACAAACCAGCCTAAAAGTTACATAGGCTACAGACAGAGGTTTGGCTTAGAGTGTAAATGAAACAATTACCTTCTTATAAATCAAGCTAAACATAGCTATCCTCATTTGCATTCCAATATGATGAAGACCAAATACAGCAGGGTGTATAAGTAGTGTTCTCACAAAGAAGAGAAGGCACAAGCCAATGCCCAGGTAGTAGGCTATGGATCTTTCATCAGAGTTGTCCGGATCATAGGAAGCTATTATTCTCCCCAAAAGAAGGGGTTGCACAGATTTGGTGACTTCCTGTAGAGGGAAACATGAAAAATTATTTTGGTCAGCAGTTTGTTCATTTTTTTCAAAATGGCTAGCATTTCAATTTCAAGTCCTAAAACATTAAATGAGATTTAATGTTTTATATCTTAAATGAGGAAGTCAGGCCTGTTGCTGTGCAACAGAAACTGCAGAAACAGAAAACTGCAGTAATTGCACAGGAGAACAGACAACTCACTGCTAAGTCTGTGATGCTCCTGCAACTCCACCAAAGCAAATCTAGCTCATAAATTTTGTTTCATCATTTTCTACAGAAGTGACAACTCAGATTAGCTTCCACATTTACTTTACAGAGTTGTAATGGATTAGCCATATCGTATCACTGAATCTAATTTATCAGGCTGGATCTCTGTTTTGGTCCCCAGGGAACAGTTCTCATGGCACTTTACTGGACTTACAGGACATAGGAAGCCTCAGAACTCCCAAAATGAACACCACCATTCTCACAAGACAGTGAGAATATAGTTAAAACAAAAACTAAATAGAAATAGCAACAGAATAAAAGTATAAAGAATTGGATCACCCTACTCAACAGTTCTAGACATATCCAGTTTTTTAACAAAAGCAGGAGGAGAGCGAGTAAATGGTAGGCGAGACAAGTTTAATAAAAATTCCACAGAGAAAACAGTCCCTCCTGCATTGGAGGCCCAGTACTTCCCATCCAGGGATGAGCAGCACAGTAGAGAACCAGAGTAGGAGAGGAGAAAGAGGTAAGGTCAACCACTAAACTACAAGGTATCCAAATGATTTGCTAAAGCCCCGACTTTACTGTAGTTTGCTATTACATTTGTCCTCAGTCTCCTTTTCCATTGTAATTAAACCCCACCAGAGTTACCTCCCCTTTGCCTTCCATTTCCCTCCCTGCCCCGTCATTCTCATACTTTCACTCCTCTAACCTCATCTTTTTCCATCTCTGCCTCTTGCCTCCTCTTTCCTTACCCAGTCTTTCCCAAAGAACTGCAAAAATCACCTGTCTGCTGCGGTCTAACATTTTGCTTCATCTTCTGCATGAGCTTCAGAAGGACATGAAATATGCATGTGCTCCTTTGCTTCACTTGCTTCACGTTATGTTCACTTTAAAACTACATAGTGTTACGAACTTTAATGCATCTCCTTATCCTTCTTTCTGTTGTGTTTCAGCAGAAAGCATGTGATACTTCCAAAGTAACAAGACACTACTGAATTCTTTTTTACAGAGATGTGTTAATTTCTCCCAAAAAGTTATTAGTGCTGCCTTCCAGATGAAAACCACACAGATCACTATAGAGACTCAGAGAAGGGAACTGCTGAAGTTTAGCTGTAATTAATGTTCTACTGTGATAAATAGATTACATAAATCCCCTTTAATTTTTTTCTTCTCCTTTGGGTTCTCTTATACAAAAGCAATCCCAAGTACTTCTATAACCTGTACTGTAATGCCTTTTGAATGTCACTGTTGGTGGAGCTGATACTCATCATTCACTTTTTCCACAGAAGATGTAGAATTTTATGTCTCAAACAGCATACCTGTACTATGTGCTACATTACCCAAATCAAACACCACTCTGCCCCAACACAAATGCTGTGAATCAGGAGCCAGCTTTGACAAAGACTTCAGTGTTATTAGTAGGCAAAGGGAGGAGTGTTTATTAAAAAACACATGACCCAAGACAGCTGTGCTTAGACCATATGCATCCCAAAGCGTCAAACCAAGACTACCCAAAACTCACAAAACATTCACCTCTCAAGGACAATACAGTGCTTTCATATTCTTGGAGATTTCGAGATAAGCTTTTCTATATAGGCTTAAAATAGCAAATTTTTTGTGTGTGTTTAGTTTTATTCCAGTGAAAATGACATGTTCTGCTGCTGTGTTTGTTGTGACTATAAATGTATTGCATACATTCTGAGCTTGCTGGAAAAAAAGAAGATTTACAGACTAGAATAGTGGCTGGCAATAAGCCAAGTCATACGCTATCTCATGGGGCATAAAAGTCCACTGGTTTACAATGGAGATTTATCAGCTTGCTTACCAAAGATATTATCTAGTCTACATACAAATCAAAGCAGAACTACCTGGTTTTCATTTCTCCTCTTGTAAACTCGAAATTACCCACTGATGTAAATATGAATAAACTGATTAGAACAACCTGCCTAAAAAAAAGAATGGAATTTGTACACCTAACAGAAAATTCAGTTTTCAAGAGCCTTGTTTTGCCTCCGCCTGTCCTTATTCTTCCCTCTGCATTCATCATAGGCCACTGAGAAACCAATAAATGTCCCCCTTACAGAAATCTTAATCAAAAGAGCAAAGATCTGAAGAGAAACGAGATTACGACACAGGATATTGTGCTAATCTGACCGGGTACGATTATTCTTACGCAAGGACAACTTTTATGTTACATGTATCCCCCATGTGTTCAAACACTCTGCATTTGAAGACAATAATGCACATCTCTTCTTTGGCATATAGCCAAGAAGTGCTTCCCTCCCTGCCTCCTCACTCACACCCGTGACCCATATGCGAGAACTTCAGGAAATCCTCATTAGGGTCCTTTGGGATATGATACTAAAACTACTTCTAAGTTAATGTTAGCAGCTGTTGTGCCTTAGTGGAAATATAAATTTCATGGCGGTAAATATTAGACCAAAACACAAATAGAATCAAATTGATCCTCACAGCAAAGTACCTAGTTGGTTAGCAGGTATCAAGCTGAAAAGGAGATTTTTCTTTCACCACCATAACACCTTTTCTTTAAATTGCAAGACATATTCTCATGGGGTGAAGAACAGAAACTGTCTCAAACAGCAGGGGAGCAGATACGTTAAGTGCAGTAACTCAATGGGCCTAACATAACACTGTTTATGAGGGGGAGTTGTAGTACTCTAGGGGGCCAGAGCACCACTGTCCACCGTGCAATAACATCATTACCTACAGCGCATCAGGGACAAGGGAGAGATGGAAAAAAGGCTAGACCTAATGAGAGCAAAGCTGTGATGCCAGTTGAAAGGACAACTACACAAACAGCAGGGATGTCAGCAGAGTTTAAACCACAGTCCAAGAAAGATGCCATGAAAACAGCTCAGAGATTAGACAAGGGAAGAGCTGAAAGGAAAATGAAGATCAAAAGAACACACAACTTGGTTACACCTATGCCAGTACGGCACAACATCCTGTCCCCTTTTAAATTAATGGCAAAGCTCCCATTAATTTCCGTGAGCAAGGCCTGCAAAGAACACCAGCAGCTTTAGGAGCAATTTGATTTTTTTACAATTCCTCTTTCAATAAAATGAAGCAGCTTTAAACACAATGCAGACTAATGATAATAGAATCAAGAATTTAAACTAAGATTTAATCTTTCCACGTTCATTGTGAAAGGTGCAGATTCGTTTACTACGTGTTTAATTGCACACATCTGTGATTTCTTAAAGATATTTTAAAAAAAACCCATACACACAACCAAAGAATATGACTCAAAAATCCTGCAGTCTTGTTCTATCCTCACCCAGTCTAAAATTCTACTCCATTAAAAAGGTCCACAAGGAGAAATCAACCCTGCATATGCATACCCACACACATTGCCTAAACTTTGGGAAAGAGTGTTATCCTCAAGACTGCCTGCAAAAGCCCTCAGACACTGCTTAACTTTTAACAGGAATGCATTTAGTGCAAAGGTTCCGGCTGGCAGACTCTGCAGGAACAGCTATTACAGTGTATGGTAGGCTACATTTGTAGAACTGCTTTGTTGTTGGGTTTTTTTTTTAAAAACAAACCTATCGTGAATAAGGAATTGCTGGCTTGGTGAGTAAAAAAGTTTAAAATCTAAAGGCGGTTGTGACACCACAGGAGCACATAAAAGACATGATTGAGTAGGGGTCCACAAATACAAGATGTTATCCTAGAGAAGAGCTGACAAAAATGGTGAAAGAGTAGAGGGAGAAGGGTTATCATGCAGCCCCTTACATGGCAAGAGGCCCTGTCCTAGAGAGTTAACTGCTCTACCTGGACAAAGACAATTTAGGGTCCAGTACCTAAAGGGTATACCCCTGACACTACGCCACTCCCTTCATCCATCAAAGAATGGAAACTCTCCTTAGCCCTCCTTTTGCTGCCTGTGTATTTATAGAAAACTTTTTTTTTGCTGTGTTTAACTGCAGTGGCCAAATTCAGTTACAATTTGGCTTTAGCCCTTCTAATTTTCTCCCTACATAACCTCGCAACATCCTTTTAGTCCCAAGTTGCCTGTCCCTCCTTATAGACGTGATACGCTCTCTTTTTTACTACTAAATCACAGCAACTTGGAAGCAACACAGATATTTAATGTGTGTATTGGTTAACAGCAATTTTCAGATTTACAGTCTGGCTACACAACATACCTAGTGAGACACCATTAGCAATAAATAATTTTCACAGCTCTTAACTCCAGTGATAGGATTGTCAAACAAACAGGTGGCATTTGGTAAGTCAGGGTAATCCTACCTAACATGTTGGAAAGGTGATAAACATAATCAGTTCAGACTTTCACATCAAGTTTCTGATCACACACTTGGGAGCACTAACAGCACAAGAAACATTTAAGAACTATTAGTACATATGTTTTAAAAATATTAAGATATTATCAGAAAATACTTTTTTTAATGAAAGCCCCTGAATACATCTCTACATACAGCAATACACAGGAAAATCCTGTAGCTAGTCACAATATTCCATATTAATTTAGCAGTCCCTAAAACTTGGATCTATTTAAGGAACACTAAAACCTTACTGAAGAGGAGAACAATTCTTACCCCTAAATATAAAATTATTCCATAGAACATAAATTTCCAGAAAAAGCATCGTCGAAGAGCATTAATGAGTTTGGGTTTCTTCTTTGAAGTTGCCAGCTCTCTGTCCCATTCTCTGAAAAAGAAAACAGAACCATTAAGCTGCGTGAGCAAATACATAGGTCTATGTCTGTGACATACTTCAATTCACTCAAGTATATCCAAGGAGATTTAGCTAAGGTGGCTAATGAAAGAAAGCTTTGCAGAGACCCCAAGGATCTGGCCTTTATGGCCTTGATAGATCAATAAAAGTTCAAACCTAGTTCAGCCACATATTTGGTAGCTTTAAATACTCGGTCATACATCACCCTGCAGGGAATTATTTCATGAAAAGGTCACATTGTATGTTTTAAAGAAACCTGCTGTACTTAAAACCAAAGTACAATAATAGGCAAATAAACATTTTGGATCTCTTCCAGTCTTGCAAAAAAAAAAAAAAAGCACCAACAAAGCATCAAAAATGTGACTTTTCTACTGCACAGCACTATTTTTAACCTTGTTGCTGGGACAATAACTTTCTTTTCAATAATAAATTGTAGATCAGAAGCAATGCTGTATACAGAGAACACATATTTCAGCAAAATTAACTCAGATTAAAGCACTCCTGAGAATTTCCTCAGCTAACTATTTTCTCAATTTTTCAACAAAATATTAGATAACCAGAATATTTCATTTATAAACTACCAAAATGCATTAAGTATGCCAACATTCTCAATAAATTCCCCTGGTTTTGAATACTTATGCCACACTGCAATTACAATTGACTGATTGGGCACAACAGGGCAGATGTAAGCTGCCCTGAAACACCAGTGAAAGCTACACCACCAGCTGGTGGAGCGGGAATGGATTAAGGCACCTCTATTGTAAGAGTTAGTCACAAGTGCAGCACAATTTCTAGACTAGGACCAACTGAAATAGGGTAAAGAAGAGTGAAAGCTTAAAGGAGGAAAATCAGAGTATGATTTCTGCAGAAACAATTAGTCTGTCAACAGTGGTATCAAAGGAAATAAAGAATGTTACTTTGTTGAAGAAAACCAAGGTTTTACAAGGTTATTTTGGGAAGAAAGAACAGCATTTCTGCTGTCTCCCTTTTCAGGGAACCAACACTGAAACTCTTGAGTCTAGCCTTGCTCATCACACCAAAATTGAGCAGGATCTGCTGCTCCAGCTGGATCCCTACAAATCTATAGTGCCTAACGGGATTCATCCAAGAATCCTCAAAGAGTTGGTTGTTGTCATTGCAAAACCTCTCTTGATGATATTTGAACGGTCTTGGGAATCTGGAGCAGTCCCAGCTGACTGGAAGCTAGCAAGCATTGTCCCAGTTTTCAAGAAGAGCAAGAAGGAGGACCCCAAAAAATACAGGCCTGTCAGTCTCACTTCAGTGCCTGGCAAAGTTATGGAGAAGATTATTCTGGGGCTACTGAAAAACACCTGAAAGACAATGCAGTCATCAGTCACAGCCAGCACAGCTTCATGAGAGGAAAGTCCTGCTTATCAAATCTGATTTCCTTTTGTAACAAGGTAACCCACCCAGCTGACCAAGGGAAGCCAATAGATGTGATATTTTTGTATTTTAGTAAAGCATTTGATACTTTCTGTCACAGGATCCTTCTGGAAAAAATGTCCGTCCCACAGCTGGATAAACACTTTATGCAGTGGGTGAGCAGCTGGCTCATGGGTTGGGCACAAAGGGTTACAGGGAACGGGGTAACATCAGACTGAGGAACTGTCACTAGTGGGGTTCCACAGGGCTCCATCCTTGGCCCTGTGCCCTTCATCATCTTCATAAATGACTCGGAAGCAGGACAGGAAGGGACACTGAGCAAGTTTGCACCCGATACAAAACTGGGAGGAGCTGTTGACTCCCTCGAGGGCAGGGAGGCCCTGCAGAGAGACCTCAACAAATGAGAGAACAGGGCAATCACAAACCATATGAAGTTAAACAAGGGAAAGGGCCAGATCCTGCACCTGGGATGGGGCAACCCTGGATGCACGGACAGACTGAGGAATGAGATACTGGAAAGAAGCACCAGGGAAAGGGGCCTGGGGGTTCTGGTCAATGGCAAGTTGAACATGAGTCAGCAGTGCCCTGGCAGCCAGGAGGGACACCCGTGTCCTGGGGGGCATCAGGCTCAGCATCGCCAGCCAGGCAAGGGAAGGGACTGCCCTCTGCACTCCTGCTGCCTCACCTTGAATATTGTGGGCAGTTTTGGGTGCCACAATATAAGATATAAAGCTATGAGAGAGTGTCCAAAGGAGGGCCACAAAGATGATGAAGGGCCTTGAGGGGAAGCCGTGTGGGGAGTGGCTGAGGGCACTTGGTCTGTTCAGCCTGGAGAAGAGGAGACTGAGGGGAGACCTCATTGCAGTTACAACTTCCTCATGAGGGGAAGAGGAGGGGCAGACACTGATCTCTTCTCTGTGGTGACCAGTGACAGGACCCGAGGGAATGGCCTGAAGTTGTGTTAGGGAAGGTTTAGGTTGGATATCAGGAAAAAGGTATTTTACACAGAGGATGTTTGGGCACTGGGGACAGGGAAGTGGTCACAGCACCAAGGCTGACAGAATTCAAGAAGCATTTGGACAATACTCTTGGGCACATGGTGTGACCCTTGGGGATGTCCTCTTTAGGGCGAGGAATTGGACTTGATGATCTTTGTGAGTCCCTTCTAACTCAGCATATTCTGTGATCAATGGCAGATATCACAGGTACCTGTATATTGTAATTTAGACCATCTAGGTGGTACATCTGCACCAGGGATCCCAGTCATGTCCAAACTACAACTGTGTGCAACCAGCTTGCACCCAACACTATTTAAACACTTCATCAAAAAGCTTTGTAATGAAAATTGCAATGTGCCTCCTGAAACAAATTTATTTAATTAATCTTTCATACCTTTCCAGTTTTTCAGAAAGATTATCAGCAGAGTCTGCAGAAGGGATTTGATAAATATCTGACAGCTCCAACCGTCGTCTGTAACCCTTTTTCAAAATTGGGTTTGTCCATCTAAACAAATATTAAAAAAAAAAAAAGTTAGAAATAAAAAAATTTCCAACATTAATTCTGGAGTTGCTTTGTCTCACCCTGAATATTTTGTCCACAGCATCCAAGTATGTCTAAGTGCACATGCACTCACATACCCACACATATAGAACACAATATAGTGCAGTATAGTGCAGCAGTTACAGTGCAGTGTAAATTGTATTTACAAAACTATATTGACGAATATAATATTAAAGGAATAATTGTGAAACTCCCGCATTTTATAAGTTTTGGGGTGGGATCATGCCCCAAACTTCCTACTGATTCAATAGGAGAAAAATGAACAGCAGATTGAAATCTTTGTACTGTATTTCCAGATATGCTATGTGCTATGTCCATATAAACGAATAATAAATCAGAACTATAGTAAAGTGGCTATGTAAGTTACATTCCTATCTACTCTTCTCTGGGGAGACCCCACCTGGAGTACTGTGTCCAGCTCTGAGGCCTCAGCACAGAAGGACAAGACCCTGTTGGATTGAGTCCAGGGGAGGCCACAAAGATGATTAGAAAGATAGAGCACCTCTCCTTATGAAGAAAGGCTTAGAGAACTGAAATTGTTCAGCCTGGAGAAGAGATGGCTCTGGGGAAATCTTAAAGCAGCCTTCCAGTACCTAAAGGGGGCCTCTGAGAGAGCTGGAGAGGGACTTTTTACAAGGCCATGTAATGACAGGACAAGGGAGAATGGCTTTAAACTGAAAGAGGGGAGGTTGAGATTAGACATTAGAAAGAAATTCTTTACTGTGAGGGAAGCCAGACACTAGAGCAGGTTGTCCAGAGAAGTTGGGGATGCCCCATCCCTGGCAGTGTTCAAGGCCAGGTTGGATGGGGCTTGGAGAGCCTGGTCTATTGGAAAATGGTTGGAACCCAGTGATCTTTAAGATCCCTTCCTACACAAGCCATTCTATGATTCTATGACATCGTATATTGCCGTATGCACTTAACAACACAAATCTTGCACAAAACTCCTCATGAGATCTTCATTGTGTCCATTATATACACATATTTTGCATTTGTTTTTTTCAAATGTAATGATTAAAATTTTAATACCAATTTAAAGTGCATGCTGAAATAAAACAAAGCTGGAAAAGACTACTCTGAATGTCTGTTCTATAGAGAAAATCTTTATAAGCCATGACTAATCTTATCAAACAATTCAGCTCCAAAAAGGCCTATGAATCCCCAAAGTTCAACTTATACAAAATTTTTCACCAAACTGTGTTCAGAAATCTTTTTGAAAGCGAAGGACTAGATCAAAACACAAAAACTGTTTTGAACTAATGGTGTATTCTGAAACCACCTGAATTTCTGCTTTACTGTCATTGATAAAAAATACTTCCTTAAACAAATTAAATGCCTGCAAAGGAAGTAGCTTGTGGTTGATTGCTATCATAATTCCATATGTAAACCAGAGTTTGTAAAAAAACCCTGAATGATTCACGATTATAATAAAATTCTGCAAACATTCAAACATTTCAAAATTTTTGTTTTAAACTGTTTTTGTAGACAACAGCTAAAAAAATACACAATATATGCAATAATATTTCCCAAAGTCAGTTAGAAAATACAAACAGCTTATTGGATATGCTTACCTGTATGCCTGTAAGAACATGTCATACACACAAAGTAATCCACATTCTCAATTGCAGCCTCTGAAGGTGCAAAGAAGTTGATACAAAGGTGAAAGAGCATCATTAAACACTTAAAAAGTGCGAAAAGACCTTAACACAACAGATGAAGACTACTTGTGTGCAACTGTGTGCACACACACGCACACTTGAACCTTTACTTTAATGAAGCTTTGAATTGCATGAGATACCAGTCTATAATCCCCATAATTCAGTAAAGCACCAAGATATTTCCCAAGTGCATGGTTATATCACACTGCAAAGAGAATATGCTCTAAGAAATTGAAGGAGTATCCTTCATTTCTGCAGTAATAGTATGGTTTCAGATGAATCATACGGCTTTTAGCTCAGTCTTTCACACCACTGTAGCTGAGAAATAACAAAAGATTCGTGGTATGTTATAGGAAGGCAGCTAGGAGAGTCCACTTTGGAGAGTCACTGAACTCTCATTTTGACATTTGGAGATGGTAAAACATCCATAAACTTCACAGCTACTGGAAACAGGGGCAAATGTTTTCAGGGATAAAACGGATTAGAAGAAAACCTTTGAATTTCATGTAACACTTATGTGGAAGTCTTTCATGGCTACTGCAAATGGTATATCAGGTAGTGATTTGTATTTTGCCAGCTCCTGAAGACAGAAAGGACCAGTTGCTACTGGCTTTGTGCACATCTTGTGGAGAACTGGCTAATCCTTGTCATTCAGGAATAAAAATTCTCATCAACCAGCTTCACCAAAGTCCAGTATATGTAGATATTTCAGTAATGACAGGATGAATACAAGTTATGAGACACAAAACCACTACTGCAGCTAATGCAAGGAAGTAACTACTTCCTAGGCAACTTCTTTAATTCACAACACTGTAGCTAAGTAATAACCTTCCTGAGCCCCTTAATAATGCTTTGAGATTGCAATAAGCAACTCCCAACCCGACAAAAGATAAGTGCTTTACAGTTTCACTTTGTATGTTTTGAGAAAACATTTTTATTACACCGTTTCCCTCCACATATTTGATTTTATTTATAGTTTTGATTAACACCTACCCTGGCATTTTGCCACAGCCTGAAGTAACGAAACGTGACTGCATTTAGAAAGTGAGCTGAGTGGCTGTATTATCATTTGGGGAAGGCAGCATGCTTAGCAGATCTACTGTACTTCTAGAAATGTCTCTCATTTTACTCTGTACTTAACTCTCTGTTAACCAGGTGCATTTATCATTGCCATCAAAATTATGTGGTCTCTAAACTCCCCTCCTCTCCCAAGTCAATGTTTGATACAGACTTACAAAGTCCTCATCCTCATCTCACTGCTCATCACGGTAGCTGCAACTGTGCTAGGTAAACTCCTCCAGCCAGCTAAAGGAGTAGTGCTGACACTCCTGGGCACCTCCTGGTCTGCAGCCAGGTTCCTACTGCAAGCTGCTGGCAGGGCTTGCACAGAGATGTTCATCTCCCAGCTGCCCTGGCTTTGCTTGGAAGTCCCACCCTAACTAGATCTGGCCAATTTGTGCACTGTGCCAAGTGGCTTCGGCTTGGAGTGGTAATTGTGGGAGGAGTTAGCCTGACATGTGATGTTTGTCTCAAGGTGGATTTTCAACAGCTGCTTGAGTTGTGCTATCAAGAACTGCGGGAAGCAGTTTGTATTTTATTAAAAGGAATATACTAGACCTAAAATTCATAAATATCTCATAAAACCAATTTTTTGCCAGATTCCTATAGCACTCAAATTGCCATTATGTTCTAGATTCTTTGCAGAGATTTGAAATGTAAAATGGCTATGAATTTATTTTAACTGGCCATATAACCTGTAGTTATCCATGTTTCCATAACACTAGGTGACATAGCTCAGTCAGAGTTTGTCAATGAATATGGCTCTTCTATTTTTTTGGCTTATTGAAAACGATTGGTCAGCATTAATGCTGAGTTTTCTCCTGAGGTTGTTGAGAAAGAGATATTTATTCTGAAAGGAAGAGAGCAAGAAGGAAGGGAAACAGATTGGCTTTACAGCATTATGTTAGCAAATGCCATCGGATTACTGGCTGGCATTTAATGAACCCTTTCACAGAGAAACCTGTAGTGCTGTGAGAGTTTTGCCACTAACTAGGAATGTTATTATGGGTATACACATATGAAACCCAGCAGGGAACAAGTTTCAAGGGTGTACAGTGGGAAAGAAGAAAAGAAGGCAAGTTCCATATCTATTATCTACTGCCTGTAGTAAAAAATACATTAAGAACTTGATATGTTATTATCATATATATAACATACTGTTTGGTAGATTTCTAATGACCACTTCTTTGTCATTTACTTAAGCAGTATGTAACAGATTCCTTATTACAGCTGTTGCTTTCTGCAGCATGTTCAGACTCATCCCACTCAAGCAAACTGTATCAATAGGACAGATGTCTTTGGCTTTCCAGAGAGTATTAACACAGACAATTTGTCAATAGGATTTGACTCTCTCTTAAGGCTGCTTTGCATGTCACTCAAGACAGAAGGAGCATCTGTGTTGCTAAGCCAACTGCCCAGATCTTCTTCCTGGGCACAGGAATACCCTGGCTCCATCAGGCTCTTCAGATCAAGCACAGGTTGTTGAGACAGTAACACAACAGTGGTGCTGGGCTACCCAAGAGCAGCAAAACAGAGCAGCTGTCCTACAAGGGTCACTGATCAGACTGCTCCCATTTCAACAGGTGCTCTGTGCACAACACAGCAACATCTACTGAGCAGCGCAAAGGCGACCATGGTTTCACTCCCCTCTACAAAGCATTAATACCTGTGCACAATATAATTAAGCATAGTGACTGCAGCTCCTAAGGAACTGGACCTAAAATTCCACGGAGAGAGAAAGAAAAGTGTCTCTGGCTTTAACTTATCCTTCCTCCTAGCAATTAAGGAGGGGGGAAGGGGGGGGGAGGAAGGAACATAATCAAGCTGTAATTATGATGCTTTGGAGCCTAAGTTTTACAAGATGTTTGTAGAGCCATGAATTCTTACCAGCTGCAAGAAAAGGCTGATGTACCACGTAGATCTCAAACATTCCCAAAGAGTCCCTCTGACCAGACTCTGTCAGAAGCTCTGCACTCCCATCCTCTCACAAAAGATATGCATCACTCCAGTGGCAGCAAATTGTAAATTGTTGCTGACTTTATACTGGAAGTGCCAGCTCTACTACACCCAAAACTGTTTCTCCAGAAGAGTGTCTGCACCACCAGCTGTTTTCTCTGAGCAGCCTGTAATGCAGCTGTAAAAGGTGACCCTAGCTTTTTGTGATCCTTGCTGACAGATGGGACAAGTCAGCATGCCCATGGAGCACAACAGCCTTATTCCTGCCCCCTGGTTACTCTCAACAGAGTTGGGTTGCAATTAATTTGTTTTGAATAGTAACCTACTAAAATAGCATGTCATATATTCTGAAAAACATATTAACTTTAGCATTTCCCCCTTTACAAACAAAAAAATGCAATACAGTTTAATTTAAAAATATAATTATAGCAGGGTTTCGACAACAGAAGGTAAATGCAGACCCTACTGATTTCTGCTTTTTTGTTGTTGTTGTTTTCCCCCAGATCACAAAAATTAAGATTTTAATTTCTTCGCTAATAAACAGTTCTTCCCCATGAGGTGTTATTTGACATGGAAAACATTTAGCTGCAATATTATTGACTCTGTCACTAGCTGTGAGCAGCACCATTTTAAGAATAATCAATGTTCTGCTGAAACCACAGGATTTCAATAGCAAATCTTAATTAGGATTACTCCACAGCAATTCTTGGGGAAGGCTTGTCTTTATGCCCAGTTTTTGTCAAGTGACACTTACTCAAATTATTATCTAATCTCTAAATGCTTTTGTAGCAGAAATTCAATACTTTTTCCTTACAGTTAGTAAGGTAATCAAAATATGTCAGTTTGCAGAAGTACTGAGAGCTATTTTTGAGAGAAAACAAAGCACATTAGGGGTTAGGTTGTGCAGGATAGAAGGACAGAATATATTCATTGTATTGAAATCTGTCAATTGTTTAGGTACCTAAGTCAAGTATAAGATACGCTTCAAATATTTCTTTAATGAAGCTAACAAAATAACAGTGGTGGTGATGTGCTATGAACAAGGTTTGTAAGGCTGTTTCAGCATATACCTACAGCTAGACTGACTAGGAGAGGATGTTTCTTCATCTTTACTCTTTTTCTCAATTATATATTGCAAGAATAAGAGAAAGACTTCTCCCAGTCCTTTGAAAAACAAGTAATATTACAGAAAGTTTGCATCATCAAAAGTGTTGCAGAGCAGTGCTATTCATAATTTAATTGAATTTTAAAACCTCTCAGACATGTCACTAAGTGATAGAAACAAGTTTCACCCAATTCAGCCCTTCACTGTGTTAGCCATGCATTTTTTTAGATATTTTTCATAATAAAATAGCATAGAGTTGCACATCAGGTGCAATGGCCCTTTCCAAAACTATAATTTGGTCCAACCCCAATGATTGATACGTGGTCAGGTATAAACAAACAGGTGAACACAGTCACATTTTACTTAATTTTAATACCAAGTATCAAAATGTAAATTACCATTACAGTAATATGGAATCAATATTAGTGCTGCTTCTCTTACCACTTGCTCTTTGCCATTTTCTCTGTATCCTGGTATTTGATGGTGCTATTCCTCAGCATAATCCTTGCAAATTAATGAGGAAATGCCTCATATCTTCTGATTTCCAAAACAGTCTTGGGCTTTGAGAAAAGCAACATTGGGGGGAGCTTTGTGTTTTTGTTTTCTTTGTATTTATTACCTCTCCAGAAATAAATGCGTTCCAGAATTTACAGATTAACTTTAAAATGAGTTAAGGTGAAAGTTAAAGTGAGATATCAGAATGATTCCAGTACAACGAAAGTTCACATCCTTTATTTTAAAAGTTGGGGGAATAAATAAAGGATAAATACCAACATTAAAATATGGGAATATACCTAAAACCAAGTACCTTTACCAGCTGTCATTTAGGATTTTCTCCTAAGACACAACCTTGCCCATGGAGTCAAGACATTTGTATTGCAACAGCCCACCCCAAGCACTGCCTTTTAGGATCAATTCCCCCTCCTGCCTATCCTCTCCCGAAGGAAGGATGCCTACCTATATCTCACAGTCATGAGGCTTCCGGTATAAATTGAAAAACAATGCTGTTTCAAAATACGTCTTAAATGCCTACTTATTCTCTCCTAATCTGGGGAGGTTCGAGACAATGCAGCCTTGGATTGGCCACTTGCTGACTGAAAGAGCCCATGCAGATCCTTTTGCTTATAAGAGAGGGAGTGATATGTAAACAGCCTCTGAGTTCTTGCTCCTCTCCCCCAGGTGTACCCCCACTCTCATGGAAGGCAGTTGAACTGCATCTACAAGTTCACATGGCAAAATCTGGCAACATATTTCAATGTGTCTTCTTATTTACTAGTTAATTTTCACCTTTAACTTACTTATTTCAGGGGACATAAAGTGACACATTAGTACCTGGATGTCAAGTTGGCACCATCCTGCCTCCACAACTATACCTACACACGTATGCTGCAAAGCTGGGGGGGATGAGTGAAGAGAAAAAACATACACCAAGATAACAGCAATGTGTAGAACCCTCTTGCAATAAGTCACACTACTCTCACCACTTGGAAATTTAGCATATCTAAAAATGTAGATATTCAGAGACTAAGATTCTTCAGTATGAAAGAGGTGATAATTGTTCACTGCTGAAATATTCTGAAATAACTTTGTGACACCAGAAATACCCTTGTGCAATCAAAGTCCTGGACAGGAGATCTCAGGCAGACTGCACTGACTCCACCACATGTTTCTAGGACAAATCACAACCCTTGTATACCCCACTTTTTTCTCTACAGAACTAGTAAGGAAACTTCTTTTTAATCCATCCTTAGCTATCTGCTTAGACTTTAAGATCTTCAAAACAGACTTCCTTATCAAATATTTTCTCAGTACAGTAGATTTCAAATTTATGTTAGTGCATTTAGAAGCCTCTATAATACAGATAATAAATCCACTAACCATGTCATTGCCTGCAGCATTAAAAAAAAAAAAATCAAGGACTTGGATGGATTACTTTCTATCTCACCAAAATCAAATAAGCATGCAGAAAATAACAAGGTACGGACAGGTCTGCAAATATTTCAAATGCTTGATAATTCATTTTGAGTATCAAGATAGTAAGTCTTCCTCCTTCTGGAAGAAAACAGACTTTAAACATATTTCAGAAGTCAGATGCAACCTGATCTAGGCATCCGTGCTTTAGAGTTATAAAGCAGCCAGAGAAGGTCCCTGTGCTATGCAGGGTTTGCACTTTTGGTCATTAGACCAAAGATGAAGTATCAAGCAGAGGCAAGGACACAATTTAGCTTTATTGTTAAAGAAGGTATTCCTCTGACTGAAATTACTTGAAGTGTAGGAGACTCTGCATCCTTTCTCCAGTTCACTTCAAGTTTCATATTTTACCTTGGAAATAGAAATAGAAGTCAAATTTTCAGAAGGAGTCCAAAATTTGCATGCACATCTTTGAACTGTCTGACTTCCAGCACTGACACCTTGCTGTTTTAGACAGGTCTGAAGGGCTGGCAGGCCAGGGGATCTCCAAGGACCACTTGCAGCAACAGACAAATGATCAGGCAGGCTCACAGGGCCATAATCTGTGCTGCAGCTGCATCTGTGCTTGGTTATCACTAACAGCCAGGATTTATGATTGCCTGGGATCAGTGAAAGGCAACTCATCAGGGTCTTAGACACACACAGAGCCTTAAGAATATACTAGAGAAAAATTGCCTTTTATAAGTGTCTAAGATGACTGCCCCAGCAACCGAGGCATAACATTGTGCCATTCTGTCCACCTGCTACTGTACACAAAGGCTCCTTACTCAAAGGGGAAAGATGAGCAAAATGCTACAGCTAGGTATTGATAAGGGATGCTCCAAATATACACTGGTTATGACAATTTCCAGACACCTACCCCCCAGAGTGACATTTATAGACATGAATTAGGCCTTTACGTTTCCTATACAAAATCTGGGACTTTTAGGAACTTGAGACATTTTCAGGAGAAAAATTGAGTACAAATGTACACATTAAATCCCAGACTTCTCAAGGAAAACACATAAATCCTTCTCAATTCAAGAATGAAAATCCTAAGTAACTTGTTGGCATTAAATTCTAAGATATGCAGTTCAAGGATAGAGCAGGCACTGCCTAGGGAACGTCTGGCTTTAGTTCCTTTCTCCAAAGAGAATCAATTTAATTCTCATGAGAATGCCTTTTCCAACCAGAAACTATCTTGTACAAGGCATTCTTAAACTTGAAATTATGACTGAATTAAGCTAGAAAGAGTGATAGAATAACATTACTGTAGCGTATGGGCTAAGTACTTTCAAACCTTAAGTCCTGAATTCAGTTATCCACCTAAAAGGTTATTAGCAGACTTCATAAGAAGTCTCACACCAGGAATCAGGACTTGCAAAGAAGTTTCTTTTTCAGAAGAGTACAGATTTATGCTCTAAAAAGTAGCTGAGCCAGAGACAGAGAACTAAAACACCTTCACTGCCAAACACCGGTAACACTTGGTCCTACTTCCTAGAAGAGGTGAGGTGTAGAATAGAATTCCTTTTCCTAGCCCTCACAACACACACAGGGCAGAAAAATGAATCCAACACTTATCCCCTACAGGCTAAATGGTTCTAGAAACCACTGAACAGCTGTATAAATGTATAGATTTCTTTTTCTCTAGTTTAGAAAGCAAGAAGCAACTAGAGCAGATCTGATTGACTGAATCCATGAGAAGACTTGACACAAAAGCTGGGTTAGTTTGTATTTCTCATTTGGATTTAATAATGAATCAGGCACTAAAGCACTAGGTCTTGCCAAGAGTTGTCACATTTGATAGGTACCAAACCAGAAGTCTGTGCTTAAAGAGGTGGACACGAGCACAAGGATTACTTTTTGCGAACTTGTATTGTAATATCTAAATTTGCATGTAAAAGAAAAGTAATAAAGTCAGAATTGTCCCATAGTTGCAGCCATTTCTGAAACTCCAGCAATAACTGTGTGCCAGTTCTCAGATAAAAATTGATTAATTAACAAGACTTCCTGATCTCAGTTAATCTTCAATAAAAACTAGGTGACTGCAAAGTAGTCTGATATTGTTTGTGACAGAAGGTATGGCCTTGACCCTGTAAAACTCCAAAATTCCAAAAGAAAATAAGTAATGGTTATAAAGACACAAGTGAAGCTTCACAATGAATATGAAGCTAATCACATGGTGATCTGACTGCTATTGCATAAAACTCTGTTTTCTTTAAGCAAGGTAAAAAGTTACCAATGCACAGAAGGAATGTCTTGCATGTGGTTGGGAACAAAAGAGATCAACTCTGAAGATGAAATAAGGAAAATACAAGAAAACACAAAACAATATCTGAAACCCCAAGCTCTCAGTATCTAGTGTTTTCTAAATGTCCCCCTAACGGAAGATCTCAAACCACTTGTTTTCATACCTTGTTTCTTAACCACCAAAGCTCAGTTTTTAAACCAAAAGTGTTTAAAATTTAGGATAAAAGTTAATTTCTAATTTTAATTGCTTTCTATCTTAACCACTCCTAGCAATTATCTTTTTTTTTTCCCGGTAGTATCACTATCACTAATACAACAAAAAGGTAACACTTTCTATAAGATACTACTCTTTGTATACCAAGACAGTTTCTCACTTTTTTTTTTTTTGGCATAAAGAATTAAGAAAAAAGGTACAAAGAATACTGAAACATGTATAAATTATTCAGTTATGAGCAAAGAGCAACATTCTGACTTTAACACATTTAAACCTATCTCTCCAGCCCAAACAGGACAGGTTATGAAGCAGTAAAGCCTTGCCAATAGGTTTACACACCTACAGCTGATAACAGCTTGTACAATATTCAATAGTAATTTTATATTTATCAGCAAGATTTCCTGAATAATAATAGCTAATACTTTAACATCACTTCTGCTAACATGACCTTCAACTTATCACATCATATTCAGATAGGTACTTCACACATAAATGCATAGCAGACTCTTACAAAAGTTACTTCACTGAAACATGTGCTGTTGTATTTCAAAGCAACTATTTCATTATCTTTTAAAAAAAGCAATCTCTCTCCATACATATTTTTTCCATTTCTCTGCTCTAGTTAATATTCATCATGAACATCTCCTTAACTTCATATACTTTATTATTATCACTTTGGTTACAGTCACCTGACCGATAGCTGGTACAATATAATGCATCATGTATGATAAGCATGATTACAACACCATTCAATTGACTTAAAGACTGTGATTTAAAAGACGAGCTCAGGCCTCAGGATGGTTAATTATGTACTTAATGAACATGAACTGCATCTGGTTCCAGACATGGAAGTTTTCACTATGGTAGGAATCAGAAATATATTTGCTTTATCATATTGGGGTTTTTTCTTCACACCTGCAGCATCCTAGGTTCTAGGAGAACACTACTCTGATGGGAGTTTTATAAGTAAATAAAATTAAATAGAGCAAGTGGCCCCTTGAGCAATTAAATTAATATACAGACTTATTTCCTACAGATTTCTGTCTTATACTTCACAGGACCACTGACTGAAGCATCTTTTATGGAGAATTTGTAATTGCTTACACTCCCGTCATCCACACTCCCTGGTTTTAACAGTATTTGACAGGAAGCACAGCTTCCTTCCCACTGCAGCACCATTGGAGAACACCTAGAGATTCATTACTCTTACCTGGATGTTTGTAAAACTTTAGGGACAGGTTATATTTGGGATCATTCCCCTCTATCATATCTGGCTAAAATGAGCCAAAGGGGGGGAGGCAGGTAAACAGTGACTCATACAGACTCTCTTTCCATTAAGAAACTTTAAAAAACATACAGACCAACCTCCTATCCCAAAAGGATTTAAAAGTGAGCTAAAAGCCCCCCGTTTTTCAGGCAGAGACCTCATGACAATGTTACAGTTTTACACCATGCGCTCTCATTTCAGTCACCATGTTCACATCCTACACAAGATTTCCTCACTCCCTTCCCTGCCATGCAAAAGACCCTTCAGTAACAGAAGGGGGAACTCTGGCAAAACCAGTGCTGTATGGGCCAAAGCCAAAAAGATTATTTGCTCTTTCCAGTTCACAGTGTCATTTCTAGCGATGTCACATAAGACGTATTCAGGTTTCCATATTGTCTTACAAAGTACATTGTGCCCAGGTACTGGTATTTGCTCCTTCTCTTTTTATTTGAAGTTTTTAGAAAGAAAAGGCATTAGGAAGTTTGTTCGCAAGAGAACATTTTCAAGGCTTACAAGGAACTGTTTCCAGTAAGATCATATATTACACTCGCACACTGAGCAAATGCTAAACACTCAGAGCCAAATAGAAGGAATCCTTGTTCTGAGAGCATTTCTCCTCTGCTCCCTACCACCCCACTATGTTCTCAAAGTTTACAGTGAAATAACAGATTAACTAGTTGAGCAACTACCAAAGGTTGCTCAAATTATGTCATAAATTCATCTGTCCGGGTCCAGCGAAGGTTTATGACACCTGACAGAGCCCATTCCTGGTGCTAAAACCCCAGCAACAACAACAAAAGAATGATCTCATCAACAAGCAAGACTCCCACCGCTCTCCCACAGACCCCTCCAGAGCTAATTGGCGCCCAGTGCTCGGTTCCCTTCTCCGCCGAGCGGGCTGGGCGGGGGGCGCGGAGCCCCGCTGAGCTCCCCGCGCCGCCGCTGCCCAGCCCGGCCCGGCCCGCTGCCCGCCCCCGCACGCGTCCCGCCGCGCCGGGGCTCCCACCTGAAGAAAAGTTTGGAGAAGATGTTCGCCTTCTCCAGTGGAGACCTCTGCATGGTGAGGTGCGGTGAGCGGGGAACCGGAGGCAGCCGCTAATCGCTGACGCCTCTCTCACCCACTCCGCTCCTGCTGCTCTCCCACCTTATCCGCCCGGCCGCTCTGATGNTCCCCCACGGCTCTCGCCCAGCCCGTTACCTCCACCTGCCGACTCAGCTTCCCGAGTCACCCACCCCGGGTCTCCAGCCTCTCCCCAGCACTAAAACCCCTCTCCTGACCGAGTGCCGAAGCGGGGAAACCACCCCTCCAGACGGGCCTTCTGCCCTCGGTCCAGGGCAGCTGGGGCAGCGCAACGGGGACAGCGCAGCGAGAACAGCCTCGTCGGGGCGCGGACACCCCCTCGCCCTCCCGAGCGCGCAGCTCCTCACCGCAGAGCCCGTCCCAGTACACAGGGAGCCTGCTTGCAACCCACCGAGACCCGCGGGAGCCGAGGGCCAGAAGCCCCCGTCCACCGCCCCTCGCCTGTGCGCGGTCCCGCGGGCGAGCGCAGCGGCACAAGGGCTTAAGGGAGCGGGCGGGTGGTCAGCCCAGGGAAGGGTGCGAGGCAAGCGCGATCACACCTACTTTAAAATACACTTGCTTCAGTTTTTCAAGTTCTCTGTCAGGCCCTTACCTGAACCGAGAGGAACAGAAACAGAAGTTATATCTTCAGTAAGTTTAGCCCAAGCACCCAGATCTAACACTAAGGCTATTTCTGAAGCTTTATACGTGTGACACACAAACAAAATCACTGCTTTCATAGTGCACAGCAGAAAGCATACTTGAAAGAGACAAAGATGACAAGAAGCAAGAAAAAAGAACATGTGATTTAATTCTGCATAAGACTTAATTTTATTTGATGCTTTATTTGATATTTACACATTCCAGTGTCCTTTAATTTCTGTAACTTAAAACAATACGAATGGAAAACACCATGCTTTCTTACACGCAGCCGTTGTCCTCTACACTCGCTCTGTAAAGAAGCGAACGTACTTTCCTACGGACTTATAGCTTGCGCTACAATTTAACCAGCTGTTACTCTTTGCAAACTTTGCAGACACTTTTTATTTCACCGTTTCTCGCAACACCCCGCAGTGCTTTCACAAAGCATTTCGCTTTGCCTCGGCAATTCTTAGTCGTAGACTGCCGAGCCCAGAAGTGCCCTCTTACTCTGTCACCGTACCGGGCTCCTTTGTGTCTCAGACCTCCCTCGAATCCTTCCCGATTCTGCTTTATTAATGGCAAAACCAGTAAGAAACGCGGGGCAGGCAGGACTCCAGGAAACTGTCCGCATTTTATCATGTCCTCAGACAATACGTAGAGGCAGGGCTAAATCCGCCCGGGCTCCGGGACAGCAGCGCAGAGCCCTTCGGCATCCTGCCACCTAGTGGAGCCGGGCCCGGGGCGCCAGCCCATCCCGCACCGCACCGCACCGTAACGCTCCCTGCAGTGCACTGCGCACCGCACCGCACC
>VWZT01013810.1:328366-342625 GCA_013397055.1 Pachycephala philippinensis
AAAAAAAAGGCGGGATAATTACTCCCCCTAAAGATATCCAAGAATTTTGAGCTCACTGTGTGGGTAAAGGGGCAGACAGGGCTCCACACAGAGACGAAGGGCTGGGCAGCACACAGTCCCCTGTTTTCCATGTAGTTCTCTCGCATTCTCAGCCCACGTCCACCCCATTTCCAAAGGCCATGCTGAGATCCAGGTTAGTGGGTTAAAGCCCTGTGTTTAGTCAGGCTTCAGAAAACCAATAACCTTTTCAAGCACAAAAGAACAAGGATTGGGTCACTGACTGACATTTTCACAAAGGATTTTCTCCCAGCCAAAATGAGAAGTGATATTTTTTTTTTTTTCTAATGGCAGCTGTCAGCAGAATATCATGAGTTACTGAATTTAATCAAAAATATTTCACAGTGGACACAATGAAAAATTTACATGAGGTTAAAAGTTTCTCATCATGAGATCTTGAAACTACTTGTGCTAAGCCAAACAGGTACAGCAGTATTTTAAATAGTTAAGATTTTTGAGGCTAAAAGCAAGACATCTTGAAATTGGATAGATTTATGTCAAGCTGTGATTTACACAAGTGACAGACAGCAGGAGAAACCCATCATTATACAGCTATAGAAGATAACAGTCTTTTTTCCCCCTTTATTTACAAAATACCCTATGACTTTTCTGCAAGAAAAAAGTTTATATTACAGGATAAGAATCATGTTAGACAGGGTAAGAATCATGTTCGACAACCACAGCACAGTGGTGTTATCAGCGACAAAGCAGGCATCAGTCTTGAAGCTGTCCACAGAACTGGTTGATAAAAAAACTTATATCCTGAGATACAAGAATTACGATGACACTTTTTAATAAAAATTGCTAAATTGCCAGAACATAAAGTTTGATCATCAAGACCAGCCCGCCACTGCTGCAAGTAAACCTGCAGAGCAATTCAATCCTCTAGGTGATCCAGACAAAAATATACTTCCCAGGGCTCTAAGCAAATTAAGGCTTATTATAAAATACTGGCTATCACTGATAACACGGCAAAAATAAGGGAGCAAGCAATATAAGGGTATGTAAAGCAACTCAGGTCCCTAACTTTTGACTTATTTACAAAAAAAATCAAAACTTTGCATACTGATATAATAACTGAAATTAAAAGGAATAAAAAGCTGGTCAACCAAAGGTAGAGGTGCTTTGCAAAGACTTAAAAAACTGGTCATGAAGTTCATGTTTCACTGAGTTCTGCCCCTGAACGTGTGCTGCTATCTCCCATGCCTTGCAAGAGACCTACCTGAATGATCATTCTGAGATGAGTTTTCTGAGTTTGCTCTGCTAAAGCTATTTTACTTGAACACAGTCAAGCTCCCAGTCATGAGCTGCTTTGTGGAACCCAACTTGCAATCCTTTATTTGAACTCTACCTTTCAAATGAGGGACAATGTGGTATTTGGGCTTGTTTAGTTTTGTTTCTTTGGGGATTTTTTCTGAAAGGAAAGGTATTATTTGATAGAAGAAACACAAACAAACAAAACCAACCAAACAAACCACACTCATCAGGTGTCTCAGTTTCTTCCCACAGAAGAATGGAGAATGGATAATCTCAGTTTTCTTTGGCATGAGACTAGATAGATACGGTAATAATGGGTTTTGAGAGAAAATAAGAAAAAATGGACAAATTTAACAGCACTGAGCACTGAAATGACAGACTCAAACAGTTCTGAGGAGTTATTAGAGAAAGTATTTTCAGATTAGACCCCAGAATCTAAAAGGCTCTTTTAAAAGTTGTTCTATTTTCCTACCCAGGAGTTTCTATAATTACCTAGCTACAATTAGGACTATTCAGTTGGTCAATGTCAGTACAATACTTTTACAGAAGAGTTTAAAAAGCCAGGTATATACAAAAATTGTTATAACTAACAAACTGGGTTTATTACTTAGGAAATGGAACATATTTGCAGTTTTATTTCTAACTGCATTTATCACACAAATTAAAAAGAGGAATTTAATACTCTAGCCTTCCATAGACTTCTCCCTTGCTGGCTAACAAAAACTTAATTTACACTTCCCTGTGCCTGTGAAAGGAAAAATACGATCTATTCATGCACACTAATGGGTTATAAATTAGTATAACCATTGAGGGAAAGAACCTTCTGTGGGTCTAATTGTAGACGGCACAATGAAAAAGGAGTGGACAACACAAGGTGTAAGTTATGAGATAGAAACTAATAATTAAAATATTTAATTATATTGTACAGAAATGAAATTATTCCCCATCAAGTATTTGTTTCAGTCTCATTTATCTTTTCTCAGAACAATAACATAGAGGTTAGAGAACTTCTATGAAGAAATTATGTATTTGAAATAATACACAGGAAAGACAAACTATATCAAGGACTTCTGTTTACACTTTTGCATAATACATAAGTAAATGGAAATGCTTTTTCATTTGATGCATAGTTAAGCTGAGAAAGTCAATGACCCACGGCTTATAAAGACTCAGGACACAAACAGACATGGACATAGGAAGGGAAATATTTAATGCATTTACAATAATTGTTTATCAATATCTGAAATGGCTTTTTCTTAAGACAATCTACTTCTGTGAATTTAGGAGACAACATCTGGTATACACAGTTTATCACAAAACATCTCTGTTGCTTTACTTTTTTCACTGTCACAGCCTGTACAGGATCCTGGCTAGGGTTGGCAACCACAGTAGATAGGTCTGTCATATACATTTGGCAGCAGGAAACTAAAGAATTTTTTATTGACATAAACAAAGACAATTTCATGCTGACAAATATAATATGGCTTTAGACTCTTCTTTTAGAGCTGGAAAACAAGGAACATCATCTGAGCACTAGCAAGAAAACTAAATAATATGAACACTTGTGCATCTATTTGCTGTAAAATAATTTCATTTTGGAAATCAGAAATAAGAGATATCTTCTGTTTCTTTACTTCATTCCTTTATAACTTGTTTTCCCTACTATTGCAGTGCTACCTAAGGTCAGCTAAATCAGGATTCTAGTCTCTCTCCTCAAACCCCTTTCATTTTGAAGGTAAGATACAAAAAATAAGTGAGACAAACTTTCAGATTGTGAGAAAATCTGTAAAAAGAAGAGCCAGTAGCATGCATATTAAGGCTTCTCTTTAAGCTCACCCTTTACCCAACCTCAGCTACCTTTCTGCTTCTCTCAGTCAAGCAGACAAAACACACTTTTGAAAGAGCAGGTTCACCCAGTTATACCTGGGTGGGAAGAAGGTGGCCAGGGGTGCATAAGTGGAGAGAAGTCAGAAAGAGAAGTAGACGTTTATGAGTTTTAGAAAGAAGTAGTTAAACAGTAGTGTGGTGAGATTTCTAACTCCCTTCCTTAAGAGATGATTAAAAACACAAATAGAAAGACCAAAGCTAGAAAAAAAGTTGAAGGTTGTGTTTCCTGAATTCTAGATGCTAAGCTGAGAGTAGAAACACTGAAGGCTAGAAGAAAGAGAGTAACAGAAATAATTAAATTTTATTCTTCAAAGATTAAGCGAGGAAAGGAAATGAGAAGGGAATTTCTAAACAGATACCATGCTGAAAAATGTAGATATAACCACTGGTATGGCTGACACACCTCATTTTATATATGTATTGATGAAAAAAAAAAAAAAAATCCCTAACAACAAAATGGAAAAGAAGATATCTGTCTTGAGACATATCATAAGAATTCTGAACCGTGAGTATATGAGGGGGCAGCTTTCCTAAGCAATGAGACCTTTCTTTACCATTCCAGCACCTTCTCGTCTAACTATAAATGTGTTTATTCTACTGCAAATGCCTGGGGAAAAGCTCCCTCTCAATAAAGAGGCTAGAACACCAAGTTCCTACACCCAGTCTAGCACATTCTTTATAGCCAATGAGCTTGAGTGGGTAGCTTGTCACAAATAGTCCGCTTGGGCAGACAGGAACAGCAAACAGATTCCATTGCAAAAAAGCAGACTTTTAAAAAGGAAGCACAGAAAGAATAACCTACACCTAACCAGACATAGCTGACCCCCAGCAACAACCTTGTTAACACCAGAATAAAAGATGATCTATAGAACAGTGAAGAAGGAATATCCTCCATGTAACAGAGCTCATGAGAAGGGGGTGCTAAAATTTTCTGTGTCAGTATATCAGTTGTACACACATAGAGACCAACTCATTTCCAGATGGGATATCCCCCAGCAACATATTCATGAGAAATTAAATTAAAACAGGAGTGGACCAGTGCTGCCCCAGCAAGAGAGCAACTACTTGGTGATATTTCCCTGCATGATCCATGATTTTCAGGTACTGAGTTTCTATTAAAAAAAAATCTCCTTTGTGTTTTTCTAGGAGGTTTTTTTGAATCATTTAGCCTAACCCAAGCCAGGATCCACACCCATCAGAGACTTGCAAAACCCAGAATGCTTCAGATATCATTTACCTAAAAAGAGCCCTTAGGTCTCACTTCCTGCAANGCAGAGGAAGGTAAACAGTAGCTCAACCAAACCAAGTGGGATGTTTCTTAGGTTTCCACTGCAACTCAGTAACAGAGAAAGCATGTGATCCAAACCCAGCCTGATCAATCAAAAATCTCTTTTTCCCTTTTAATCATCTCTGGATCAATTAGATGTACTATTCCCACATGCTTATGGTTAAATTTATTTTCAAACAGCAGTTTCAATGCTATTAACTGAATGCTACATTACCAAATGCCTTTCCTTATACTTAATCCACTGTTCTCATTATACTTCTGTCATTGCTGTTTTGATCATTAACTGTATCACTAGAAGTGGCTTAATAATTACTCATTGCTTCTAGAAGCCTTAGTAAAAAATTCTTCCTGATTGCCCAGGTTTTCTGGAAAAAAAATTTCTTTTTTTATACCATTACCTGTTAAAAACTTTTAACACTATTTCAAGAGTAGTTGCAGTTTTTAACATTCTCCTAAAAGTATTGCTAAAACAAGTACAGCAGTGAGAGTAACAGTTCAGTAGAGCAATTGGATGTTCGTAACACAATCACTACAAGAATCCATCTGTAATGAAAAGCAGTCCTTCCCCGGAGTCCTCCCAAATTACAGTGTAATGAATCACATACTACTACTGTTTTGCAGAAAAACTCCCCAAACCAAGATCTGTATTTATCATCTTATGCTCAAACTTAACACAGTTCCTCAGCACCTGCTGGCAATATATTAGACAGGTTCACAGGTTGTGAACTTTTTCTTCCATGACTCTAAATTTCAGAGACATTTAGACAAAAAGAAGTTGTGTAGGAATTAAAGCTATGTGCCTCTGCACGAAAGTGAGAGGCCACTCACTTGAGCAAGACAAGGCAGAAGACTTCCTGTTGGCAGTATTCAAATAAACTAAGTTATGTCAGCAAAAACTACAATCAAGAAAAATTTTCCTTGATCCAAAAAGATTGTTTATTGCATTTTCTCAAATGAAAATGAGAAGTCTGAAATCAGACAGTATGGGTACTAGAACCAAGCACTCCCACTAGAAACCATCTAGGAACCATTACTTAAGAGGGATCCTGCCCTTCAAGCACACCGTGCCCTGTCAATCATAAATGCCTCACCCTTACCCCGACATTGTATTCACTGCACCACCTTCTGTCTCATAGATCTGGAGAACAGATGAAAGAAAAATATCTTGGTACCAATTCAGGAAAGTGCTTCTGACAGATCTAAAGAGACACGTAAGAAGTGGAGTTGTAACGACTTATTGTGTGAATATACATTCTCAATACCTACTCGTACACATTATGGTCCCCGAGTTATCTGGGGCTCTGGCCAGTTAATTGCCAGTTAATAGCCACAACATGACAAGATGTGACTCCCTGTTGACTGTGATACTCTTTTCCACACAGTGACTCGCAGCTTTGTAACCTCAAAGCTGTAACATCGGAACCTGTCGCAAACTGATCAGCAGTGTCACGGGCAGGTAAAACAAAAGACTATTTTGCTCATGCATACAAATAAAGAGGCCAGAATAACAAGTAGATGTTAAACAGAAGTCATATTTACATACCAAAAGTAGAAACAATGTAAGCGGGAGAAAAAAGATAAATTATTTGAAAGCACAGACAACCTTAACATTGCAACCAAATGTAATGAATAAATCGAATTCCTTTTTTCCAGGCTAATGCTCTTCAAGCTAAAATAAGCTTAAAAGGTCACATTAATTCCTTTAAAATTAATTAAGAAAGTTGTTTCTTTCAACACTCAAAGCAGCTACAGATTTATTTGTAAATACTCATGCTATAGTGTTTAGGTAATGTAGATGAGACTTCGATGACGTTTGTCCTATTTAACACTTCTGTGACGTAGAACATCAAATATACATACAAAAAATTACAAACCCTAAATTAAACTGATGAAAAAGAGTCCTGAAAAGGGTCAGGGCTTATGGAAAAATAGAACTTCGTGCAAGCTTAACAGGTATTGTATCATTAACACAGCTTTCTTTCTTGGTGTGATACTTTCAGCTCCTGGTAAAACTAAGCAAGATCAACTGTAGAGGCAGCAAAATCTCCCGTGCAAAGGAGGAAGTGGAAAAGTATGCCTTGTTCTTCAGAGCTGGAATGGAAAGGATGGTTAAAAGTAGGAATAAACAGGGAAGCAGACTAGGTAAAAGCAAAGTGAAAAAGCAGTGTATTTGTATCTCTGCTGAAGTCTTCTGATTTACTATTTGCATATACAGTGTTGCCTTTGAAAAATGCCAAGCCTAGTAAGAACTAGAATATAAACACTTCTAAAACCTGTGTAGTAAATATGTGAATATTGCAAAGAAAACATTCAAAGAACAAGCACACTGAAGTCCTTTTTTTTTTCTCCACAGCACTATGATACAGCCTTTCATTGTGCTGTTACCTCATCTAAACCTGTCCATCCTAGTCCAGATAGCAGAAACCAAGTAAGTCTAACAAAAAGAAAACCAAACGGAACAAACAAAAAAAGATGCTAGCTAGAACCATTAATTCCCCAAGGACTCTCCTAAACTCAAAATCAAAGGTTAGATATCCTGACACCCATATGAAATTTCCATGTACCAGGAAAATCTTATTTAAAAGCACGCTGTCTTTTGTCTGTTCTTCTAAATGCTGACAATAATAAGAATCCCACCAGTGTCACTGCTGCAAGTTAATTCTATTACATCATGAATTATTTGAGTCACCAGCAAATTATGAAGCAGGTTGGTGGGAATATTTGCCTGTTACAAAATCCTATCTACTTGAAATGACCAGTCAGAGCTTGCTGCCAAAGGAGAATGTGGAGATTTTTCAGAAAGTTAGCCAAGAGGTTAATTGGAGGTTTGTTACAATTAGCTGATGTGGACAAGGAAATCTATGATCATGGATCATTAATGCAAGCCATATGGTCCATTTTTCCCCCATATACATCTGGATTTCAGATACATTCCATGATGACTCTGGATGACCTGGTAAAAGAAATGAGTATGTCAAGGAGGAACACAGAAAAGAACTACATGGGACAGAGGCAAATTTGTTTATTGCAGAGCCTCACAGGCAATCAGGACTCTACAACTTTAGCGCAAGTTAAGTTTTGTAGGAAAGCGTTATGAGAAAGAAATCTAGATCAAACAGCTGTTGGCAGCTTATACAGCTGCATCAGCAAAGAAGGAGCTATCTTAAATAACCTGGACAGTTCTGGTATATAGGATGATTAGGACTCAGAGCACTCAAAGCAGTTTACAGTATGATCACTGATAGGAACTGCTGAGTATTTTACTGCACAAATTAGACAGAAGGGATATTTTTTAATATACTGGTGCCTGTTGATTTCACGCACTGAAACTAATGAGGTTTTTGTAACAAGGGAATGTTATATCTGTGGCAACAGCAACTTGAATGAAGGAGTTATATCAGTGATTAGAGACTTAGGGAGATTAGCTGCAGATACATATACAGGATGCTATGTAAAAACATGATTCTATATGAGCACACACGAAGCTGGACTATAGCCATTTAAATATTAGGGATTTACTAGAGGGAAGGAACCTTTTACTGTAAGTTCGATTACCATTGCTTTAGAGTCATAGAATTGTTACAGTTGGAAAAGATCACTGAGTCCAGCCATTAACCCAGCACCACCACCTTGTTTACCACTAAACCATATTCCCAAATACCACATCCACATGCCTTTTGAACACTACAGAGATGGTGTTTCTACCACTCCCCTGGGCAGCCTGTTCCAAAGCTTGTCCACCCTTTCAGCAAAAAAAATTTTCCTAATATCTAATCTGAGGCTTCCCTGGTGCATCTTGAGGCCATTTCCTCTCATCCTATCACTTGTTACTTGGGAGAGGAGACTGAACCCCACCTTGCTACAACCTCCTGTCAAACAGTTGTAAAGAGCAATAAGGTCTCCCCTGAGCCTCCTTTTTTTCCAGGCTAGGCAACCACAGTTTCCTCAGCCACTCCTTACAAGACTTCTGCCCCAGACACTTCACCAGCTTTGTTGCCCTTCTCTGGATATGCTCCAGTACCTCAATGTCTTTCTTGCAGTAAAGGGCCAAAACTAAACACAGGATTTGAGGCCTCACCAGTACCAAGTACAGAGGGACAATCATCGCCCTAATCCTGCTGGCCACATTACTTCTGATCCAAGCCAGGATGCCACTGGCCTTCTTGGCTACGTGGGCAAACTGTTTGGTCACATTCAGTCTGCTGTCAACCAAAGACAATCAGGGCATCCCCAGTGCATACCTGCTCCCATATGGCAAATAAGGAAGATTTATGATTTCATGTTACTTGGACCAGCTGTGACAGAATAGCTCAAATTATCATAAAAGTCTCTTCCACAGGTAGACACTTCTGCACATAAGTTTGGAGAGTAGCATAAGAATGCAGCTCTAGACAGGTAGACAGCTAAGACAGCTGGAAAACAGTACAACATCTTCGAATGGTTTCCCCACACAGTATTTTCTCATGATTCAACTGTTGGCATTTGTAACAACTTTAGTTTATACCACTGGGGATGTGGATGGTATCACAACTACTCTTGAAGAGAAGACCTTAAAGCAGATGTAAAGGAGATGCTGACTTTGCTGGAAGAGATGAATGAGATAAAAGGAATCAGTAGCAAAGTCCAGCTGGCACACCCTAGAAATTCAGTGAGGGGCTGAACAGTTCCTCCCAGAAAAGAAACTGAGATTTTAGGAGCTCTGAATTACTAGTATTACGTCGGAGAGCCAGAATCATAGACAATAACGTAAAATACCATCCTGACTTAACAAACTCAAACAAAACAAGTCCAGGACGACGATTTATGTGTGGGAGTTGTCACAATGCCCAGAGACTACTGGTAAGCAGCCCTAGCAGCTGTAAAAGTAAGAAATAACCAAAGACTTAATATCCTGTGGTAAACCTATGATAGCAAGGCCATTCAGTATGCAGAAGTGACAGTTAGATTGTATGCTTTGCTAACAAAAGAAAAGAAAGAGAAAAAAACAATACAAACCACCAAACATGATACAACAAAACCAGTTTTTGATTCAAAACCACTCCCTTTTCCAAGAAGCTATATTCCTTTCACATTGGTCAAAGCAAAATAAGAATATGGCAACCAATAAAAATATTACATATATTGATATACTGAAATACGTGGATAACCTTCAATCTTGATAAAAGGGGTAAGACAAAGTGATATATCAGAATAGAAGGTAAATGGTGTAGAAAGCTCAAAGCACCACTTGATCATTATAAACTGCCATTAGAAAATTCAAACATTTGAGTTTCTAAGAGACAGGCAATACTATTACAAGTGGTTGCCTGAGTACCAGCAGAGAGTCAACAGGCTGAAACAAGTAGGTACTCACCGTGATAACGAAGTGGGAGTACTGCCAGTTAAGATTAAGGGGACGAAGTAGCGTAGAACAGAGTAGAGATAGTGGAGGAATGAGGAATTTTTAATAGAGAGGTTGCATCTAGTAATATCAGGAATCGTTCTGACATGGACTTGCTACACAGACCAAAGCTTCTAGGTTATACAGAAAGAAGCTAAAAATCTGCCTGAGTGACACTAAAATAAAAGAAAATATCTTCAACATCCTAATTTTTGTTCTAGTCTTTTTTATACATTACTGTGATAATAAGAGATATTTTCACAACAGGATTCAGGTTTATATCATGTCCATGAATTCCCCACCTAGTATGGGGAATTTTGACAATGGTTTAAGGCTTCTACCAGAAAACAAATTTTACAAACAGAAAACCAGTTGGTATGCAACTTATGTGCTTGGCAGCAGATTGAAAGTTTTACATCATATCCCATCCAGATAGATTTGGTAAAATGGACAGGATGAACACAGCAGTAAAAAATGAATTATAAACAAAGCGGATAAAATGAAATGCTTTCTACCTTCTGTAAGTCCATTAGAATGATGATCGAAATAATTATGAATAACTCAATTTGCTGCAGTGCAGCAGCTCATACGAAAATTTCAGGATGGCAAAACTAAAACTGATTTAACACAAAGGGTGATTTCAGATCACAGAAAGAACACAGACCACTTAAGGGCTTTTCAGAGAATAAATATCCATCTTTATACTTGAAATACCTTAAAAATATATTTACAAGTCAGCTGAAAATTCCTCCAGGACAATATAAACTACTTTGTTTCCCATTTTTTTTCATGAATGTGACCTGTTAAATTGAAATCACTTTTGCTACTTTATGGGACTTTTTTCAAATCATGCAAATTTCTGCATGTCCTGCTCTTAACCAAGGTCCTGGTACAGCTGTTAGTTCACCATCTCCCAATTGAACATTTACTGGTAATTTGTCAGTTCTGTAGACCCAGAGCTACTAAGCCTCTCTGGGAATGAGGATCTCTTACAATTACTAAGTCTTTTCTTTCTGGAGTAGCCATTGTTTGCACAAGGTCTTCTTTCTTCCTCTGCACAAATAAATCAGGAGAACATGAAAGGAATGAGTTCAAGATGTTTTATCATCATACCATAGCAGGCTTGAGTTTTGTCAAAGTAACTAACACAATCTAGCTAACACTAAAATAAAGAATCACTGAGCTTTTATTCTAAACAATATTACCACAGACGAAAATTGTACAAGAATACTGAAAGTATAGATTCAAACCAGTAGCTGTGATAGAGAACTATCACAGAATGTAGAATTCCACTAAAATGCTATTGCCATTGAACCTCTTAAGTATTGGCTGCTGTGTTGTTAGTACTATGTTATTAGTTGATTTAAGCTTTATAGAGTCACTCTCTTTAAACATTTACCAGTTCTGATTCTCCTCCCAAGAACTTCAGCAACGTCAACATCCTTATGTATTTGCTGATTCAGCCTTTTGGTCTGAAACACACAAAACTGAACCAGTTAAAATATTCTGCAATATTCTGGCAACCATGTTTGAATAAAAATTCTTAGCTATGCATTTATCAATTCCACATAAGATAAAACATGAGGTACAGATAAAAATTCAGAAGAAATTCAACTAATTAAATCTATTTAGTACCAGATGTAACCAGAAAAGGTTAAAAGTCAGCTGACGAATAAAAATCTAAAAAATCTAAAATATCTAAATGCAAGTATGGCCAGCAAGGAGGATGGCTAAAGAGAGACAGGAATTGTATTAAGGAAGTTCTATTACTCAGAGTAAAACCAGGTTCTTACAAGAATACTGTTATTTACTGCAGCCAGTGTCTGCTATCCTTATTCACTGTATTTTTAACACGTATATTTAGTATAGGGTGGCATGCAAGTACACGAAGATAGGCTACACATAGATTAGGTACTTATTTAAGAGTAGGCCTTCAGTGCTTATTCTGATACCCCTTGTGATACAGGAAATTATTCTGTTTTTCCCAGCTTGAGCCATTCTACAATCGCCTCCTGCATGTAAAATGAGTACTGTACAGCAACAGGGAAAAGATGTTGCGAAGTGTTCATATCAGACTAAGTAAAAACACACTGATATTTGGCAAATATGGATGACAGCCAGGACTTACCATGCTGTCAACCAAAATAAGTCTGCCTAGCTGAAAAATGAAGACAGACTTCAAGGTCACAAGTAAGCTGGAGTAAGAAAAATGTGAAAAAGAAGTACGAGAGTCTACATCAACAGTAATGTCTGATTTACAGGAGCAAGCAAACGCAAAAGGAGAGATCACCTGCTACCAGCTTCTGCATGATTGTCTTATTCACATTTGAAACAGTTATTGAGTACATTGGCTGCAAGGTTCTTCTACACTGCGAGCCTTTGAAAGGAGTTGGGATTTTTTTTTAACACTGGGTACTATCAGGCCTGTTACTGAAAATGACCTTCCTGAAGAGTGGTGCCCTTTGAGAAAGCAGCAGCGTGCAGGTTGCATTTGAAGTGTCTGCTGTGACATTTTAATTTGGATGGGATATAATGCAGAGAAAAGGAAAAAAAATCACAAACAAACCAACCAACCATCTTCGACTGTGAAACCTGAACCAGTACAAATAAATCACAACTGTCAAATACTAAACAATTGGTAGTGTATTAAAGGTAATGCATCTATTGATAGTAACAGCACCAGTTAGAAATAACCCTTTTGGAACACGTGATGCCAGCTATAAAAGGTCACACTTAGTTGTCTTTAGAGTTTAGCAGCTAGCAAGTCCATCTTTGGTAACACAGCTGAGCTAAATGAATAATAATATGGAAGCTGGATTCTGGTTATGAAGACTATTATCAAGTCGAGTACTGGTAGATTCAATACAGATACAAAGGAACTATACAAAAATGGCATAAATTCTACTTTTCCTCTGCAGACAGAAATAAGACATAAAACATATTCACAAGAAATATTCAGGCCAGTAATAAATAACCCTGAAAACTGAGAATAAAAGTTACAATTTTATAAGAACTGACATGCCTACAAAAACATTAAATTATTACACATGGTAAACATTATATCTTCATTACCAAAATAATTTAAACAGAGGTTTAGTCTATACAGGTAAATCCAAAATAAGCATATAAAGCTAAGCCTTTGTATAGAAGTATTACAGTTGACTCAATTTTAGCAACCCTTGCTCTAGGGAGGCTGTGTGAAAAGAAGGGGGTTTGCATTTCTATCAAGTTTCCAGTACTGGAAGTTTCTCTCATGGGAGTTCATTTAAAATGTTCACCTAGTTCTTACACCAGAGTTCCTCGTTGCTAATAATCTTTCATTATACTTTAATGCAAACAGGCTGTCATATTTAACAGACAAGCAAAAAAATCCAGAAAATGCAGCTATTAAAAATGTCAAGCGTGCACAATTGAAATATGCAGACCATGCAGGTTTCTTTTTTCATAAGTGCGATTTTTATAGCACTTGATATGTTCCGAGCATAACCCTAGCTACCCTGCAAATCCCAACATGGTAAAAGTTGCCTTACATACTGCATTTCATCAAGAAACAAAACAAAAGTTAAACAAAAAAAATAACTCTATAAATAAATAAATAAGAAATCTTTCACAGCCACCTTCTGATCAAGATTAGGGTATCATTTCTTTAAAATTAACTTCGCAAAATTACATTTTTAGTGTCATGGGCACAAGGACTACACTTACCACCTTGTACTCTTCTCCAGGACCAAACTCCTCTTCTGTCAGTGGATGCTCAATTTCATTTCAGCCTGGGGCAAGGTCTGAGATGAGCTCAAAGAGCAATGTTGCCTGTGGATGAAACACAGAACATCGCTCCTCATTTGTGCTTCAAAGCATACACGTGAACCTTGTGATGGATGAGATATTATTGTCTGTCATTAGAAAGAACTCTAACCACAGTTCTGAAATTGAAAGTAATGCCCTGCGTAGCCAGGCTGAAGGTCGAAAGTCTGGCTCACTGTGTGCGGCTGCTGCTCAGCTTTCCCACGCCAGTGTCCCCACCGCAGGCCCGGGCTATGTGACACTGCGTGTACACACACGAGTGACGTCACTGGCTGCTGCTACGTGACGTGGCGTGCAAAGAGCATGCTAATGACGTCAGCAATGAAAGAGAGGAACCTGTATCTTTTACCTCGAATCTCCACATTTATATCACCCACAGATCTAAAGATACAACCTCACACGTCGCTCTGCTGCGTCTCCAAGCACCCGCAAAGCAGCAGAGCCACGAGTGCGCTGTGTCACAACCCCACGTGCCTAGAGCATCACTGTCAGTGATTTCTCGTACCTGGCGCCGCGACGCCATGCCCGGCACGGAGCACGAGCACGAGCACGAGCACGAGCACGAGCACGAGCACGAGCACGAGCA
>VWZT01013810.1:342659-366340 GCA_013397055.1 Pachycephala philippinensis
GCCATGGCCGCGGTGGTGTGCGCGTCCGGCGTCGTGGCGGGTGGCGACGAGGGCAGCGACAGCGATGACGGCGACTGGGACATTGGCGTCGTGCGGCAGGAGCCGCAGGTGGGGCTGAGGCTCTCTGCGCCTGCTGCCCGCCAGCCGTGGCCGGGTGGCTCGGGGTGGGGGGCGGCCTCGGCTTGAAACCGTGAGGGGAGCGGAGCGGAGCGCGGTGGGTCCCAGAGGAGGATGCGGCTGGTGCTTCCTCATAGGCTCTTTCCCACCAGGGTAATGCTGGTGTACCCTCAATCCAGTAAATGAAACCCGAATTGTAGAGGTTTATCTTATTACATAAACCCATAATGTTTATTTAAAAGTGCATTCTCCCCTTAAGTAGCAGACCCTAGTCCTAATTATATTTCAGCATGAGAGTAGATTTGAAAGTGGTCGAAGGCCTGTAAAGCTGTTTTATATCTTAAATCTCTTGAGAATGTTTCTTGCTAACTTGAAGATTTCAGTAGTTTTATTATATCTAACAGGTGTGAAGTATCCATTAGTGTGAGGTAGATGCTGTGAGGCTTTTCAAGTGTGGGTTTGTCTCATGACCAGAATTGAAAAATGGAAGTGTAACTGAATTCTTGAAGTCTCAGGCTAAAGGTTATAGCCAGTGTTTTAGGGGCCTTGATCTTTAAATAGAGGTTCCTATCCAAAGATGTCCGTTATTTGAAAATTGTTGTCTGAGTAGAATAAAAATAGGGCTAAATTGTTGTATTGACTGTTTCTCACCTTTGGTTCTCTAGACACTTGTTAGTCTTTACAAAAGTTATTGCAAAGATGCACTACAATATGCTGTAAAAGTTGTATATTTCTAAGTTATCATGTTGGGAGTTAAAAACTTTTGATAAAAGACAATTTTGTTTCATACCTACTTCTGTCTCTAAGGAAACTAGTGAATAATCATCCTCTGCTTACCAGTGTATGTAAATGTTTTGTACACTTGAGATAGCTCCAGCAGCAATCTTCATCTGCATCTGCAGCTTTAATAGAGAACACATCTATGATGCTTTTGAAGAGAAATTGGGCAGCTGTCTGGTGCATAAACTAGTCTTTTGGTCAGTGCATTTTTCAGCCGGAACGTTTATGATGCAGCACTACAAATGCCTCTGTCACTGCAGAATTAGGATGACAGAGGAACTACAACTCTTCACAGCAGTGGACTTGTGCTGTTAGGGCAGACAGCTAGTCAGTGAGGTCCCTTGACTCCAGCTCAAACTTTCATATTGATAGTTGTATTTTTTAACGTTGTACTTCACAATATGTGAAGTCTACAAAAAAAAAGGTACATAGATGCATTGCAAAGTTTTTCTAGTGTCATAAGATGAAAAAGAATCTTAATTGAAATCAAATTGTGGTAAGAAAAATTGAGAGCAGTGTGGGAGGATAGCAAGTCTGTTGAGAAAGAAGAGATTTCCATTTTCAGAGAATGGAACCTCTCAGAAAAATTGATTTTAAAACAGGCTTTATAGTAGACCCTGAACAGATCTACAGAGATGGAAGAACAAAAGTTGTACGTTGCTCTTTGCCCTCTCCTTCTGTGCTATGTCCTTTCAGAGATTATTAATGCTTTTATACTGAAACCACGCTATATTGTTTTTGCCTTGAAACGGTCTCCAGGTTTTACTTAATTTCTCTTTGTTTATCTAGCAGTTGGATCAAATGTTGCAGGTGGACAAGAATGAGGCGTTAAAGAAGGCTCTGTTTCGTGGTGATATGTCATTAATTGAAGAACTCCTAAACTCGGGTGAGGAAAGTCAGTTACAAAGTTGAATATTTTTAATTGCGCTTGGCAAGAATACTAAACTTTCTCATTTAAAATAAGACTTTATATCCTTTACCGGAAACCTTCAAATGTCCCTACCTGCACTCAACACATTATTTTGAAAGATTATATTACTTTTTGCGTGACTCAGATTCAGTATTCCAGTCCATTCCTTCTAATTTATGTTTCTTTTGTCAGTCAGAAGCCCTGAAAATTGAGAAAACTGTAATGTTTGAACTATAGAATAAGATGTTTCTTTGTTTTCAGATGCATCTTTAACATGCAAATAGCAATTACAAACACTGAATTAGAGGTGGCTTAAATTGAGGGGGGGAATTCAGGGGGTGGTCTTACTTTGGTGTTGAAGGTTGTACAGCATGGAGTAAGAAGGGGAGGCTAGCCTTTTTTATTTTAATGTTCCCCCAGTTTGGAAATTCCTTTTTTTTTTTTTTTTTTTTTTTCCTTCACAGCACTGTTAAGTTTCTGGTATGTGCGCTATGTAATACTGCTGTCCTGGCAACATCAGCTGAACAAAGATTTTGTGATTCTGAAAGGTCTAACAGGCTTTATGTGGCATTTGTCACTGAAAAGTAGTCTGTTTTAACACTGAAAGCCTTTTTCCCTGTTCTGTTACTCAGTATTTGTCTTCAATGTGTTTGTTAATCAGTGTTAGGAAGATTGGATCACTTATTGAAGCATCCAGGGCAATCAGAAACTGCATAGCTGAGTTGACCTGCCTAGTGATAATTGTCAGGAAGTTCTGCTTCAGCAAGCAAGGAGAATATAGTAACCAGGAGCTTGTTCTCTGAGGAAAATCTGTCTTAAGGAAGAAAGTAGTTTCATGGTTAGCAATGGGCTTTTCTGAGTTTTGAAACAATGACATTATTTGCCCTTTTAGAAGCCAACTGTTTCTCACCACAATGGCGGAATAGTTTTCTTTTTAAATTAAGCAAAACTATTGCATGGACTGAAACACATGAAGTGCAGTACAAGAGTGAAATACATCTGTCTTGCTTTGAGAAAATATATTCTTATTTATGGGTAGAGTTTTTAGTGATGTCTATGCATCAGATTGCTTAATTGTTTTGCTACACCGTCCATTTTTAATTGTACTGCAGTCAAACTGCAACAGTTCACTTTCTGTGCTACACAGTGGACAGTTCTGTGCTGTTGGAAGATGATAATAGGTTTCTGTAAGAGCATAGGTTCAGGCTGAGGATTCACGTAGTCTAGTTTCCTGTCTCCTGAAATGAACAAGGCAGTATCATAAAAGAATCTATAATTTCCTTAAAATGGGATCAACAGTAAATTCTGACCCATCCAATACTGTTCTGCAAAGCAGCAGAACACAATGCCTATCATGGAGGTCTTTCTGAAGAAAAGTAACATTGTCCTTCAGAGGATCTGTGCTCAGATTAAATCTTTGCCTCCAGAATTACATTTAATGTATGTTTTGTAGAGCTTGTAGGAGGCTCACTACCAGCAGTCAGCCAAACTCAAGATCTGTGTTGAAAGTGGATTTCCTAGCAACAGCTGGGGCTATTCCTTCAAGTAGCGTGAGACCATGTTGTCTTCTGGTGGTTAGATGTTGCTTTAGTGTTTTTGATGCTGAGGCAGTTTTGCAGAACTCCTTTAGGAGCTGGACAAGCACCGTGGTTTTCCTTACCACTTCTGTTAAATGGCAACTTAAGAAATGTTTCTGAAGTGCATGTCACAAAAAGTAATGCAAGCAAGTAATGCCTTCAAAGATGACTTGAACATTTTGGTCTGCTTTAGGAGTAAAATACTTAACACCATGTAATTCATGTGTTCCATTTACTAAAATGGAATTAAAAGTTATGACCTCATGACATTTTATGTTGATTAAAGGTATAGCTACAGTCAAATCCTCTGTTTTCCTTCAACAGTATGTTTCACTTATATTTTTGAATGAGTGCTGGAGCTCCTCTCATCTTTTGTGAGTGAGTTCAGGGAATTATAAGTAGTAGTAAACTACAGGAAAGGGAGGGTGCCTAGTGTGTGAGAATTAATTTCTCAGCCAGTTTAGGACTCTGAACTCTGAGTCAGGTGACCACCATAGCTGGCCCAGCAGAGGGAGACATCAGCAGCTCTAATATGACCCAGCTTTAAGGTCATGTGGGAACAGACCTAAGTGCTGACAGACTTAAAAGAAATCAATACTTCTACTACACAAAAGTCTTAGAGAATCAAGCATTTTAGAAATTTCCCTCAGGAAAATGGTGTCTGAATGTGAATGGATTCCAATACTAGGAGCTGTTCTTAAACTGAATGAAAGTGAAGACCTCATATTTTTGGTGTCAAACATGGAATTATTTAGCAGAGTTACATTTTTCTCTATAAATACAGCCCTTCCACCATAGCTATTATTAGCCACACTCAAGAAAGTATCTGAAAGGTATATGGGGGAAACAGTGATAGTCACAAAAAGAATGTAATTCTTCCTTTGCTGTTCTTTTGCTTCACTATTATTCATATTCTTCACGTAGTTTCTGCTGTAGAGCTTGTCTGTGGCCAGAATGTATTTCTGCCCTTTGCTGCTTAACTAGGAAGATATTTATCTGTAACTCAGATTTTAAGGAAGAATGTTGCATCTGGTTTGTCTCCTAGCTGAGGCCATGTAGCTGAAAAGCTCCTGTGCTCATACCTACAGAGGGACACAGAAAATGGCTGGTGGGGGAGCCCAAATAATGCCCTAGTCCAGCTCCTCCCAGGCCCATTGTGGAAGCTAGTAGCCTATCAGAGGCCCACCTGTGCAGTCTCAGAGAAACAGAGAAGCCCATGGGCAGGCAAATTACAGACTCAGAGCAAGGGACTCCCAGGACTGTAGCATAAGGTCCTTGTGCCTGGGGGCCAAGCAGCTGTAGAGACAGGAGTGAGTGAAAGCTGTGCCAGTCACTGGGATGGGACCAGAGGTCAGAGGCCCATGTGTCAGTGATGCCAGCAGCTGGAGGGGATAGATGACAGGATGATACTCGTGCTGCTGTGTTTATAAGAGTGCTCTGTTTGTGTTGATCGCTGTGGCCAGTGGGATGTGTAGGTGTGGGTGTGTGCCTGCTGGGAATACATGCTCAGCATCAATACAGGTTGGACCTGGGGTTGCAGAGCTGCAGCAGCCTCATTTCTCTCTGGCTGTTGGATCTGGCCTGATTTTTCACGAAAAAGTTTTTTTCTGTGCTTCACTGTTTTATACGATTTCTTAAGGGCCATTTTAAATGCTGAACTAACACTGCATACTTCAATTACAGCTCATGTAATGAGAGTAATAACCTATTTGAGTAGGTGAGACATTTCTGGTTCAATCAACAACTCCTATAACCAAACAGCCAAGAAGCCACATCACTTTTCCTGTTTCAGTTGTCCTTTCTTTGTCTTCCTCTGGGATTACAGCTTGTTTGTGTTGGGACTTTCACACTGGGTGGTACTTCAAGGCAGTCATTACCAAGATGGTAGGAGACTGTACAGGACAAACAACATGTTGCCAAATAGACCATTCTACTTTTAGAACTTAGAAAAAGCACCAGCATCATGACAGATACTGGCTGCTGTACATGTAAAGAAAGCATTGGGGGAAATGCCTTCTCAAGAGTTTTAATAAGTCTCTATATAACTGCCAAATAGATAATTTGTCACTACTGTCCTGATGTGCATTAAAGTAAAAAGCTCTAGATGGGAGCTGTAGTTACATGGACTGCTTTTCTTCTTATGAGGAAAAGAGACTTTTTAAGACTGACAGGGTGACAGTTCTTGGCTTTTTTTTTTCTTGCTAGTATTACTTCAGTGGGATGTTGAATATCAGACTTGCTAAATTCTTGAAGAGACTACAAGGAAGTTCTGATATGACTGCTAAAACTTCTGTGGGCTTCAATGAAAAGTTTTGTACGCTGCAGACAGACCAGTGTGCTGGGACATTAACTACAGCTAGAATGTATACATTGCTAAGGAGATTTGACTGACATTCTGTGACATGCAGGTGTTAAAATGCTTCAACACATGGCTGTCATTGAATTGCTACCTCTTTATTGATTCTACAATTCCAGTGATCTTAAGAAATTAAAGTCAATCCAAGAGCAGTGACCTGTTAGTCCCTCAGCTTTAATGACTTTATATTGCAACACTGAACACATCTTTGACATAGTACCAAGACAGGGAAGTACACATTTTACATGAAAAAGTATGCATGTAGCTTAACTGTCACAAATTTCTTAGGATAGTTTAGGGTGTTTTTTCGGAGTGTTTTTTCCTAAAGAAGTATTTTTGATTATCCATAGTCATCGTAGGACTAATATGGAACGAGCTGATGGAAACTTTTCTAGAGGAAGTAATATTTGTTGAAGGATTAAAAAATGCATAGAGGTTTTTGATGAGTGTCTCAGTCTGGTACTTGTTTCTCAGTGCATTTGGGAGGGCTGGGCTGTCTGGCAGGCATTCTTCTCGCCACTTTAGTCATTCTGGCCATTATAAAGAGTAACAAACAATTCTGGTGATCATCTTTGAACCTTGCATAGTCTCCTATTTCTTCTTTTTAGTGAGATAATATTTTGTTAGTACTGAACGCAAATCTGCTAGGTAACTATCTTGCGGGACAGAGAATAAAAGGAGCTGTGAAGCAGGAAACCCTAGACATTGCAATCTGAATTGCCTGGCAAGCAGTTTGCTTCCGCAGCAGTCCTCTTGGCTTGGCAAGAGTCAAAATTTTTCATTTTGATTGAAGAAAGCTATTGCACAGAAGTAGAGAAAACAGATTCTGTGCGCTTATAAGAAATTACTTTTGCAGCTAAATGTTTGAGGTTTTTTAATGTAGTCTTTCTGTGGTACTTAACTGCTTTGATTTAGAACTGGGCTTCATTGATGTCTGTTTGAAAACTTGTTTTCTCATGTTCTAAATAAAGATGAATTAAAAGAAAGAAAACGCCATAAGAGATTTTTCTCCCTTGTACTAAATGCAGACAGGATGTAACCTTTGTAATGATGCATACTGAGAGTAAGTTTTATAAAAAGCATGTTTGTTGTGATGCAGTTTTATGATTTTAATTTCTTAAATTTTGACAGGAATCAGCATAGAAACTAACTTCCGGTTTGGATGGACTCCCCTGATGTGTGCAGCCAGTGTGGCTAACTTTGCAGTAGTACGTCTTCTTCTGGACAGAGGTGCTAATGTATGTTTTGAAATAGGTAAGAAGGGAATGAAAAATACTGGCTGGTAATACTTGGTACCAGACATTGTCCCTATCCTTATTCTCTTGTTTACATATGCAGGGAAAATATCAAAAGTTCGCAGTGGAACTGGGACCTGCTCTACCTTTCACAGTTTTGAAGGAAAACTAGTAGTTTTAAAATAAAAATTGTGTTCTTGGAATTGATCTGGAATCACAATCACTTGATGGGTTTTCTTGTTCTTTCTCAATTCCGTTTTCTCCCACACCTCCCAAACACCAAATACTTTTTAAAAAAGTGTTTGGAAGTACTTGCTCAAAAATTGTAGTATAAAGTTGTACAGGTTAAACTTCCTTTATTTGATCCTGTTATGAAGTATGTACATGCAGAAACCAGATACCATCTCAAACAACATGAATAGCTTTCTAGTTCACGGGAAAGTCATGTGGACTTCTCTAAAACTACAGTGCAATTTTTCTATTTTCTATTAAGAAAACTGTTCTTCAGTGTGTTGCTGGATCACCTTTTTCTGCAAGAGTTCAGTGTAGCTTCTAAATAGTATCAGTTCCTCTGTCAATTTTTATGGCATAGTAATAACTATTTTTCTACTTAAATTGTGATTATTTTCAGTCTCTTCCATTGCCTTGGAATATTTATCCCACAATACTGCCAAGTGCATAAAAGCAGTGATCATATTTTCCAGTAACTTGCCAGTATTTGCAGTAGTAGTGGACTAAAATGCAGATGATACAAATCTAGCTCTGAAAATTTTCTCTAACCTCTTAGCAGTTGATCAAAGTATGAGATTAGAATAGATTGCCTACACCAAAAGCAGTTGTGCCACCTTCTAATCACTGTCCTTGTAGCCAGTTTCAGAGAACTTCTATATGTCTGCCTACAGCTCATACCTGTTCCTTGTTTATGGCTATAGAAAGCTATAAATGGGGCAAAAACTGCTACGGGCAGTGGTTTAGGCTGACCAGGTAACCAAATGAATAGCATTTTTTCATTTGTATGACCAACTGTCTTTGCCCAAAGTGGCACCTTGCTAGGATCAGTTTCCTTGGCTTGTTTCCCTGTTAGACTGTGTAGGGAAACTGTAACTAGGGCATATGGGCAGCATAGTACTGTCCAGCCAGGAGCAGTCTTGTAAGTCATTGATTTGGGTCAGGCCACGTGTGTTCAGTAAAGCTGTGCTATCCTAAGGGGGTACTAAATCTCACCAGTCCTGCTATTTTTTACGTCGGCAGGCAACCATACAAGTGATCCAATAATACTTAGCCTCTAACGCTTATTATCCTAATAAACAGCTATACTGTTAATCACCTTGAGTCACTCTTCAGTCATTCTTTATAAGTAGTTACTCAATTTTACCCTTTTTGGTAGTTGACAAGAACCAATATATCATTCACTGTGTGATGGGTTCAAAATGTTGCATCCTTGAGGAATAATTTCACCAGATCTACTGGGTTTTTCGTCTAGACTGAACATAAACATCTATTTTGCAGTCTTTTAGCAATTTTTCTCTGCAAAAGAGAAATCTAAGACTTCCAAGGTGTTTCTTCTCTTCTGTCACTTGGTCACGTGTATGAGCTATAGGTAGGCTAACAGAAATTAATTTCCCACTCTTTATCACTACCTGAGATAATGAATACAAATGTAACTGCAGATTCCTCCCAAATATCATTCCCAGATTAACAGTGCTTTATTTAAAGTCCTTTTTAAGGACTTTAAATCTTTCCATTCATGTTCTAGTTGATAACCAGGTTAAACATTTTGAGTAACAATTTGTCAGCATATCAAGTAATTTCTTCATGAAGCAGTTGAAAATTAAAAGATGGTGTATTAAAAAACCAGATGAATTCAAATGCAGAACTAAGTTGTAGAGGTGGGGGGCAAGAAGTGGTAAGAGATAAAGAGAGCAGTGGTGGTAAAGTACATAACAAACTTTTCATGCTTAAATATAATGAAATCTGACCTCATTAAAGAATGAATATGTTAATCATACACATTCTTAAGATTTCTACAAGAAAATTAGAAAATGCATTGTAACACTTGATAGGATGTGAAATAGGTACAGCTAATATTATACTTCTTAAATGGATGAAGGCGTGCTGGAACTTTTGAACAAGTTTGTGCAATACAAAAAATGGGCAGTTACTCAAATGGCAGTCTTCTGAGTGACGCTGGGGCCAACTAACTTCCTAAGGTCTTTGAGGTGTTATGTTTCCCACATGGAAACTGTGGTAATCACGGGAAAGGAGGTCTCCTGCGTTCTGTGGGCGAACAGCAGTTGTACACTTTTGATTTGTGAGCTAAGGTGGCAGTAACACCCAGCTGGTTTCAGAGCTGGAGTAGTAAATATGCTGGTATTCTTACCTATTGTGTAGATGCTCTTTAAATCTGCATCTAAACCAATACTTTAAATACTCCTACTGCCACTACTGGACCATAGTAAGTTAATAAACTTAATTCTTCCTCCTTAAGACCTATCATAAAGCCCTTTTCCTTCAACTGTCCTTTGTATGGGCCCCTGTTCTCCCCAGAATTGGTGTCCTGTGTGTTTATAAATGGTCCTTTTTCTATCTATTGCAGTTAACTTCCTGTCAGCAGTTACTTCCTTTTACTGGAGGGAAGGAACAGGGAGTGAATCTACTGGTGTGGAATGTGTTTTGAGAAATAAGTATCTGTAGTTAAGCTCCTACTGTAGTTTTGGAGTACTTGCGAAGTATTTTAAACTTCAGTAGAAATAGATGCTTTACCACTGCAATTCACTCTCATCTTTCTGAGTATCTCGTCAGGTGCCTTTGTCTTACCTGATCATTCTAGTGATTTTCACAAACAGGAAAACAAGATTGTTAGCCATTTCCAAATATCATAGAGTATCAAAACCTGATAACAACTCTAGCAAATATAAAGACTTATAAAGGAACTTCTGGATTAGCATGGTATTTACATTTACATATATAATTCTCTAACTGCAAATTTCCAAACAGATAAATACACTGTGTTGATGGCAGCATGTACTGCACAAGCTTCAGAGGAGAATGTCTTGAACACTGTCGAACTGCTTCTGTCAAGGAATGCTGACCCTAACCTTACTTGCAGGTATCAAAAACCCCAAATCTGTGAGTACAGTATGAAATTTAATATTACTATACAGAGACGTGTTTATAGACACAGCTGTTGTTCGTGGTTAAGGTGAAGTATACGTACTTCTTGTAATTTCACTACTGTTTGTGTAAGAAAAGATAAGTGCTCAGATACTTATATCTCTTAATACAGTTGTTAATCTGAGTAAGTAAGACTGTGATCAGCTTTGTCAAATTGTAAATGTTCTTCAGCTGAACAGAATATAAATTAATCTTAATTATTCACTTGACTGAAGTTTAAGGGCAAGAAATATGTTCTCTGCCTTTCCTAAATCATACTGCCTCTTCTGCATAGGGATGGAAGTTAAATCAGTTCATTCTTTATTTAAATTCATGTCCTACTTTAGAGATTTTTGTGGATATCTGGATATATTCTTTTTGCAGAGTGCTTCCTGTGGAAAACAAAGTTCTGTAAATAAAATACATTTATTCCACTGCAATCTGGAGTAATTCAGATTGAGATTAAGCTCCTGCTATAAACTAGTAATAACGTCCTTCTTCAATTATAACTTTGTGTCTGAGCAGTTTGAAGCAGGGCATTGTGAGATGTCTGTAGTTGCGCAGTCTGATGAAATGTTTCATTTTACATCAAAAAGAAATAAATTCTGGACTGAGCTCAGGATAAACTGTCTTGCCTCTGCTAAAAAAAATGCTGTTTAGGTCAACTGGTTTTTCAACTAACTGAATTTTTTATACCACACCTCTTTCATTACGTTACCTGGGATATATAGACTGAGTAGCTCTCTAAAAAGAATAGAATTGAAGGCCTTTGGTTTTCCTGAGTAGAACGCAATTACTCAAGGCCCTGAACCTCACTGTGAGCATAGTGCTGATAGACAAGGAGGAAACAGAGTTCTGCTGAAGTGCAACTGATTACTGGTACCAAGTTTAAATGCCATTCTTTTATTCTTACCAGAGAGACTAGAAATTGTTCCTGAGAAAAGGGAAAGCTACATACTCTGAAATAATTACATATTGTTGCTGTCAGATAGCTGGGTGTTAGAATAAACATCCTACTTCAAAAAATATGGGAAGTCTTTGCATTATTAACTTTGTCTTGGGTGTTTAAAATGTAAGCGAGAGTGCAAAGCTGCGGGTTTGCATTTGGACAGGCTTTTGGCTAAACTTTGGGGGAAAAGTAAGTATGAATGCTGACACGAGGTAGGAATTCTAATTTTTAAATTTTATTTATAAACTTAGAGTATGTTTTGCATGGTTGATCTTTATATACAAATATTAATTTACTATCTTTTTGTGTCCTTAGACCTTGTGCTAACATGAGTTATTCATTCATGCAGCAGATATGGATGTGGCTTTTTCACTTTTGCAGGAATAGACTTTCTCAAATTAAAAGATAAATTAAGTGACAATCAGAAATGTCATATTTGTGCCAAATAAAAGCAGAGGCTTAAAAAATCCAGATCTTGTCATCTCAAATCTTCAAGCTGCCTTTATGCCTTTCCAGTATTTGACATCTGTGCATGCCACTCCATTATTGGGTCTGCTCAGGTAGCAGCTGCTGTTTCTCGTGGACTTCTTGCTCTTGTGTTCAGAAATGAGAATGAAGCACAATAAACTGGCTTATGTAATGATAAGGGATCAAACAGCCCCTCTCTGTGGCACTGCAGTCCCATTTCACCTGTTTCGTTAGAGCAGGCAAGATGTTCTGTGGGAGTGATCACAACTGTCAGTGAGTTGAGATTATTGTGAAAGTACTTCCTGTGTGATCAGCTTACCACAGGTGTTAGTGAAGAACTAAGATTCTCATTATTTGGCTTCCTCAGCATGTAACAACCAGAATGATTCTAGGAAGCTTCTCTTGCATCCACCAACCACTGGAATGTATGTGAATGCAAAGCAGGATACTTAATGTTCATGTAAGGCAGGGTTTAGTGTTTATCCTTTTTCTGTTGCAATGTCAGGGCAACCAGTAGACTCTTTCATTTCGTGTCATCTGGAGGTGATACACAGAAACTTGGGGGGTTGGGTGTAACTTTTTAAGTGTGTGTGGAGGTGGGAAGGACTAGTGGAAAAGAGACTGATTTTTGAAATGCAAAGAAAGAAGGTGAGTTCAGGAATGGGTAGATAGATGGTTTCTTTGCAAGGGGATACAGTACTGAAAAGAAAGTATTCAGTAGCGTAACTTACGATATTTTTGCTAAATCAAAATTGGAAACATTTAAGTGAATGCTACCTTGAGAAATTTGTTTTGCTTATGTCATCTCCAAATGTAAATTATATACTTTATCCCTTTGTAAGGCCTGGAAATCTTTAAGTAGTGGTTTTTAAAATCTTCTTTTAACCTGCAGTGCTTTCTTAAAGTTATACTAAAGTATGTTCTTCCAATATTACTTTTTATATAGGGTTTCCCACTTCATCCTTAAATCCCACTAAGCCAGAAAATGGGCAAATAGATTATCTTCTGTTGCTGTGAACATACTGTTGCCACCTAATTTCTCAGTTCCAGGCTTAATGTGCAACAGTGGAGTGGTGAAACTGGCTCCAAAAGCTTCTGAAGATGCTTCCGGTTTGTCTGAAGCACTGTTCAGTTTACAGATCAATAGACTAAAATAGTGTCTTGCAGCATCATTTCCTTGGTTTGGGATCTCAATAAGAAAAGATTGACGCTAAACTCAGGGTAAAATTGTTTTCTACCTGCTGAATTTTTTCTAGTATTATTGATACACTGGTCTAGTTAATAAACATCTGGTTATGAGACTTTACTTACAACTTGTCAAGTTCACCAACTTGAAATACTGAATTTTCTGTAGATGTCTCCCCAGTGGAAAGAAACCTGTGTGTAAATAGGAGACATCTCTCCTTCCTCTTATGAAATTTTCCAGGAAGGTGAACTTGTCTTGCTTGAGATCATGATGCCAAACATAACCACATTTATCTGTCAAGTGTGGTAAATTCTGCACCACAGATTCAGTTTAGTGACAGCTATTCAATACATTTTTGAGTCAGATAGCTTGCCATCTAGGAGATAAAACTTTATCACCACTTCTGTCATGGCTCCTGATTATCCAGGGTAGGCAGCTTCAGGGTAATAGGGCTGTTCTACTCAGCTAGTTGTCTTGTGATTTAAATTTTGCCTCATTTTTTCCACAAGGTGAAGTGAGCCTGTAAGAACTTCTGGTTGTATCTTTGTGTGCACATCACATACAAAGTTTTGGATGGCCCTAAAAACTGAAAAAGCTTCTGGTTTTGCCTTTTTCTCCAGTCTTAATATAAAAGCAGGGAGACTTAGAGCACAAAGCTGTGTTAGAGGACATTTACGTTGGATGTTAGGAAAAGGCTCTTCTGCCAGAGGGTAGTTGGGCATGGGAACAAGCTCTGCAGGAGAATGGTCATAGCACCAAGTGTGACAGAGCTCAAGAAGCATTTGGACAGTGCTCTCAACCATGTGGTGTGATTCTTGGGCTTGTCATGTCCAGGGCCAGGAGCTGGACTCTGTAATCCCTGTGGGTCCCTTCCAACTCAGAATTTTTTGTGATCCTAAAGATAAAAACAAATAAACAAAAATCTCTCTTCATTTGCATGAGACCCTGCTTCTTATGTAGGTGCTGCAAAGCTGGAAGCCAGCATGGTTAGATGTTTAATTACTAAATTGCTTATATGCCTTTTAAGATTTTATTTATTTACTATGACTTGAGTATCATATTGAATATGGACAAATGTCATGTGGTAAATTGTACCATACAAAAGGACTCAATGGGTGTTTAGGCAAGAAGGTCATCTGCAAGCCAGACTGCTGAAACTCAGCAGTTCCTCAAAATAATGAAAGGATTCTTAAGATCTTCTGTCTGGATGATTATCACTACACTCTCTATGAAAATTTTTAGATTGCACTAAGATGTTCCAGTAAATTTAGTTTCTCTTCAACTTAAGCAGGAAACAGTGGATTTGCCACGTTAAAGCTTGCTGTTGTGGTTGTGGGGGTTCATTGCAGGGTTAGGAAAACAAGGTTTGTTTTACCCAATGCTCTTGTCTCCCTCCTGTGGCCATACATGTAAATGGACTCTGCTTTCATGGGGTGGCTCAGGGCATCTCCCCGCATGTAGAGGTGCAAATTTGTGCAGCAGTGTATGTGTTTCTACCCTGAAACAGCTTGTAGCCTTTGAAATTAAAACTCAAGCATTAAAATGGCATGCTTGCAGTACTAATTGCACAGTCACATTGATGGACCTTTTAAGTGCTGTATTTATTGAGTTCTACTTCTTTGAAAAAAAGAAGTTTTTTCAGTGTCTTTAATGTCATTGAGTTGTTGGCTTGATTTCAGATATCATGCCTGCAGTACTGTACAGCTGTAACTACATCATATTCTTTGGAGAAAAGACTATTCTGTAGCCTCAGGGCTTTTGTTTAGTATTTTTCCTTTGAAAAGGCAGAAAGTAACTGAAATAGTATCAAAATTTCAAAAAAAAAAAGGTTGAGAGCGGGAGAAATGAAAATGAAATCAGACGTGATTGGACTGTTTTTGCAGTCAGATGTAAATACTTCAAAGGTGGTAGCTTGGGAAGTTCATCAGAGGCTAGCTACCACTGAAAGGAAATAAGCATGGGAGTGTCCACGTTGGGCAAGTAAGTTTGAATTTTGTTGCTACAAATTACTAGGATATAATCAACTTCTGCTCATTCTTTAAAATATAGATATCTGTATATGTCTCTCTATAGATATCTCTATGGAGACATATGGAGATTGTGAGATATATAGATACCAGTTATTAAGTTGAAGAGGGAGATTATAGTTTTCCTCTATTTTTGTAGTAATCTTCATAGGTTCACAGGGTATTTCAGGTCAGAAGGCGTTTCAGGAGGTTTCTAGTCCAACTTCCTTAAAGCTACCTCAGTTGTGAAATTGGACTAGGTTGCCATCTGCTCTTGAAACCCGCTAAAGATCGAGACCAAAAAACTTCTCTGAGCAACCAGTTCTACTGATTGACTGTGCCCCATGGCTGAATATCTCCTCTCATTGAGTCAAAACTTCTGCTTTTGTAGTGTTGATGAACTAAATTAGTTCTAGACTGATGCAAGTCTTTTTGCTTCATTAACAGGTTCCTTTACTTTGTTGACTGTGTGTCTTGAAGGTCTGATTGCCTTTAATTTTGCTTATCTCTGTGTAATTGACCTTTTTCCCTTAGCATGAGGTTGTTTCAAATTTGTAACGTTACTGGATTTCATTCAGTACAATTTTAACTGTGTTTTCATAAGACAAAACATTTTCCTCATATGAATGATAAAAACCAAAGAAAGATGTGCAAAGCCTTAGTTCTAGCAATAGTCTCTGGAAAGAGGGAGAAATTTTAAGGCAGTTGCTTTAAGACATATGCGTTTTGGGATCCCTCTAGTGGTCGAGGAACTTAGTATTAAGAAACCCAATATTGAAGAGCAGTCCTCCCCTCAGGTATATCCTAGCAAAACAGAATAATCTTTAGAAAGCAGTTTTTTTGACATGGAGCTATACATTACAAGCAATAAATAATATTTTTCATTAAAAACTATTGCTTTTTAAAATACAATAGATATTAATTAAACAACAGTAGTAAAATATTTTAGCTTAAATCTGGTTATTTAGTAGCAACCAGAAACTCCACAATCTTTCTCCTCCAATACTGCCTTTTTTTTTTTTTCTTTAATTCTGCAATCTTACTCCACCAAAGAATGGGTCAGGCATCTGGAAAGATACTTTGCACACAGAAACTTCTGAGCAATATTTCACAATGGCTTCATCTTGTAAGCATCTCTAGAAGCGTAAGATCCTGTCTTGGTATGAGACAATTCAAAGGAGAACACTCTGGAATGAGTCATCTCCTTTAAGGCTTAATCCCTTTCCACCAATAAGAAATGAATACTAATAGATGAAAGTGAAAAAACAATGGTTTATTAACAAACAATGCCGAAAGGCATGGGCAAAAAAAGTAAAAGAACTGCTAGATATCAAACTGGTAGACCTCGTGCCCCACTGGAGCAAAGAGAGACCTGAAATGCTGGAAACTACCCATTCCTGAAATGGGCCTGCCAGGAGGACCTCAGGCTTTGTAGGACAAAGTGACAAGATGGCATGAGATCCCTCTCTGGAAGGCAGGAGCCTCACAGAGCCGTTCCAGCAGCAGACAAAGAGCTTTCCCACGGCAAGGCATGGCAGAGTGGGCACAGCAGGCAAAACAGCTGGGCTGGAGCCACTCAGAGCATCCTCTCCCCAACTCAGCACAGTAACAGCGGCTTGGGCAGGAGCAGGGTGCCTCTGCTTCACTTCTGCCAGTGCAATGTCCCCCCCCAGTTTTTCAGACAGGCAGCTGCAGAATTCACCCTCAAGGTAGCTCAAAGATCACTACTGCAGCTTCTCTAAGCCAAGGGAAAAAAAAAANTTTCCCACGGCAAGGCATGGCAGAGTGGGCACAGCAGGCAAAACAGCTGGGCTGGAGCCACTCAGAGCATCCTCTCCCCAACTCAGCACAGTAAGAGCGGCTTGGGCAGGAGCAGGGTGCCTCTGCTTCACTTCTGCCAGTGCAATGTCCCCCCCCAGTTTTTCAGACAGGCAGCTGCAGAATTCACCCTCAAGGTAGCTCAAAGATCACTACTGCAGCTTCTAAAACAAAAGAAAAAAAAAAACCCTGAAAGAAAAAACATTACCTGAGCAAAGATCAAGCAGCCAGCGATGCAAATACCACGCTGCAAAGAGCCCTGAGAAACCTCGCTGGAGAGCTTTTAAAAACTCCTGCGCAAAAGCAACCCACACACACACACACACACACACACACACACACACAGGGTCCCCTGCTTCAGGGTCTTAAAGATACAGGAACCATTCTGGGGCACAGATGATTATGGGGTATTGGGATATCATTACAAATCACCCTAAGACAGATCAGTAGACTGTTGTCCTCATGGTTTTGGGATATAAAAAAGCAGAGTAAAGGGAAGGATGGTGTCTAAGTACTCCTTCAGCAACTGTAAGAAACAGTAATCTGTGTTGGAGAAAAGTTAGCAACAGATATACTTCATAGAATCATAGAATCAGCAAGGTTGGAAGAGACCTTCAAGATTGTGTGGTTTGACCATCAACCTGGCACCACCATAACCACCCCTAAACTATATATCAAAGTGCCACATCCAGACCCCTCTTGAGCACTTCCAGAGAAAGTAACTCTACCACCTCCCTGGGCAACTCTTCCATGCCTAACCACTCGTTCAGTGGGAAAAAAAAGAAAATTCTAATATCTAATCTGAACCTTCTCTGGTGCAGCTTCTGGGAACAGAAGACAAAAATGGGATAAAGGACAAAAATACTACGATTGTGTTTAGTTTTAGTACTTGAAAAGTTAAGATCTTCAGTATGATCTGTATATGTAATTCCTAGGAGAAGACTTCTCTTGGGCGTACTCAGGGTGGGGGTGGTCCTGACTGTTGGTAGTAGGTGTGCAGCCTCTGCTATTGCATCACACCTCTGCACAGCAGTAAGAGCTGTATGACCTGTGATTCTTTTGCTTACACTGATTCTACCAGAGAGGGTTTTGCATTTATGAACATAGTTGTTGTTTTTAATATTCTTTCTCTTAAGTATTCCGTTGTGATTTACATCTTATCCTCCGTGAAACTGCATATTTTTTTCCAAACTTGATTGAAATTGATCTGTATGTAGAATGCATCACTTAGGCTGTGTCTTTTAAAAATAATTTTTTAAATGAAAATAGGAGTGTGCCACCTTTTTTTTTTTCTTTTTGCATTTTGACATACTTTTTTTCACGTGGCACCTTTTCTTTCAGGAAACAAATGACTGCACTGATGTATGCAGCTAGAAAAGGCTATCCTCGGGTTGTTGCCTTTCTTGTTGCTCATGGATCACATATAAATGCCCAAGATGCAAATGGATATACAGTAAGTGATTTATTTTGTGTGTTATATTTATGATAAAAAATTTAAAGAGGGAGTACCCACTAGCTTGTTTCAAAGTACAGCATATTGAGAAACATTCTTCAGAATTTTCTGCTTTAGCACCCCTTTTGAGATCCTTTTGCATTAATTGACTTTGTTTCCAGATTGGGCTGTGCTTTATTGATTGAAACTGTGGGGTTTTGCTCCATATGTAAAATTAGTAAAACGAAGTTGTTCTTTGCAGGCATTAATATGGGCAGCACAGAATGGACATAGAAGTGTAATTTTGAAGCTGCTTGAGCTAGGAGCTGACAAAAATCTACAGACGAAGGATGAAAAAACAGCAGCAGATCTAGCAAAAATCAATAAACATTCTGAGGTATTTCATTTCTCTTAGAAATGCAAATTCTGTGTTTTTCCTCAAAAATCTGTTCATTAATTCTGTATAATTTTCTGTAGAAATATTACTGATAACTACATTATAGCAGCTAGTTGAATATTAGTGCTGTTACATTTATGTTTATAACAGACTATTTTCTGTTATATCACAGCTTTTCACAGTGCTGTAAAGGTTATATAGTGGTGTTTTGGAAACCTTTTTTCTTTATTCTTTCAGAATCATTGACTTCAGATGTAGAATACAAAACAAGGGATTATTTATGTTTGCAGTGTTGATATGAGAAGTAGAAAAATGTGTTGTTTTTTATCTATCTGCCAAAGTATGTGGGAGAATGCAGGTATCAAACTGATTTGTAGAGTATAGTTTCTCATTGAGTCTGGATGTGAAAAGACTAAAGTCAAAAAGAAGAGGTACTGGCCATTTTCAAAATCTATTCTCCGAAGGAAGGTGTAAAATAAGGTAAATTTGCCATCAGATTATGGAAAGAGTGGCCACTAATTATCAATGTAGAGAGCTACTGAAGACAGCATGTATTCTCCTAAAATAAATATATTTACTGCTGTTATCAGGTGATACGTGGTGAATCAGTCAGACCATATTCCTGTGGTTTTGTTTTGAGTTGCTCTTACCAATGATGTGACTTTTTACAGTGGCTCTTCAAAAATGTATAATTCACTATTAGGAATTGTAATGTAAAGCTTCTTTTTCTTACCTCTTTTTTTTTTTTCGCTGCCAGACTCAAGGGCTAGGCAGGAGCAAAAATGATAACTATGCACAGAGCTGTCAGTGGAAGCTAGCAAGAGCTGTGTCTGAGGCTCAGTGATCTGCTAGGTCAGGTTACTGAGAAGGTTACAAATGCTTTCTGCCTCTGATAAACAACTTGTTCAACAGGTTGCAGCCATATAATCTTATAATATGACTTTCTCTGACATGGAGGGAATACAGGCTCATCACACTTGAGAGATGGCTCTTGCCTCTTGACTTGCAGTGCTGACTTTCACATAATTGGTGCAAAATCTTGCAGATGGTATTGTGATATTTAATGGTCATGAGCTTCTTCCAGCTTCAGGGTCTGCTCTTCAGGCTGTTCATAACCCAAAGGGGCTGTCATATAGACTATGTCTGCAGAAACTATTTCTGGGAGGGAAAACATTTTTCTTTTGTATTACTCTGGATTTGACTGGGAGTTATTTTTCTTCCAAACAGCCTGTATGGTGCTGTGTTTTAGAATTGTGACCAAAACAGTATTGATAACACACCAGTGTTTTAGCTATTGCTGAGCAGTGTTTGTGCAGAATCAAGGCCATCGTTGTTTCTCACTCTGCTCCCCATCTCTAGCAAGTAGGCTGAGAGTGAGCAAGAGGTTGGGAGGGGGCACAGCTGCTCATTCCAGCTGACACAAGGGGTATTCCATGCCCTTTAACATCATGCTGAGCAATAAAATTGGGGAGTGCCTGGGCACTGGTCTGCTGGTGGGAGGTGGTAAGTGCCTGCCTTTGCATCATTTAGCTTTTTGGGTTTGGTTTTTTTTTCCCCTTCACGTATCAAATTGTATTGTCTCAGTCCATGGAAAGTTTTCTCACTTTTACCCCTCTCATTCTTCCCCATCCTGCTGGCCTCAATAGGGGCTTATTTGCCAGCCAGGATCAACCCACATACATGTGTATATGTATATGTGTATAAAACTGGCGAGTCACCTGAATTCCACGCAAGTGGTTTCACCATTCATTTAGCTTTATTGAGATGCTTCTTCTTTTGCTGAATTTTCTTGCAGCTGTCTCAAAACCCACACAGAGGCAGTTCAATGTCTGGAATCCATCACTGCTGCATTGTGATGCCTAGCAGAAGGCTTCTTCTTTAATCAGTTGAAAGAATCCCTGTCTGTTAGATATAGTTAACTTAGATTGTCAGTTGTAAATTGATAAATGTTACATTTATATATGCGCTGGAAATGGAGATGTTAAAAGAGTCATATGCCTTGTGCCCTTTAGAGAACTTACTGCACTGAGTTTGCAGAACTCTGGTCTACAAGCAGCAAAAATGACTATGTTGGTGTTTGGCTTTTTCTGTAGTGGCAGATTTTTTTTTAGATCATGTGATAGGCACCATTGTGCTCTATGTCAGTTCCATCACTGTGCTGGAATTTGCTTAATTCAGAAACGCTCTTGGTAAACTCTAGTCTTAACTTCTCATTATAGATGTATGCTTTAGAGAAGTAGCAGATGTTTCATGTTCCCTGTAAGTAGTAATTGGTTGTAATCTTACTCCCATATATTTTTTATGCATTTTGTGTTTTAATAATAATTAATTCATTTTGGCTCTTCCAGATATTTAGTTTGCTCTCTTTGGCTGCAAATCGCGTGCAAGGGAGATACTGTAAAACAGTTGAGCAAGAGGCTATCTGTGAATTTCTGACAGCTGTCTCTGACCACAGAGTTGGGTAAATACAGTTATAGTGTAATTTTAACCTATAAACATTCCTAAGAGATTGTATTTGTTCATATCAATGATTAAGTTGTTCTAATACATAATGTGTCTAGATTGGAGTGCTACCAAGAGTCTGCAGTAAGTGTATTAATGTACTATCAATTTTTCAAGATTGCAAAGTTCCTTGGCAATATAAACAAAGAGCATGCTCTAGATTTTTCTTTCATTTAGTGTAACGTATGGGAGAGCCAGGGTCCAGTGTCACTTCAGTTCATTTCAGCTCTGTTAAATTTGTATGTTCCCCTGTTGCACACTCCTTGTTCTGTGCTTATCTTCATTTGATATTAAATTTTTGGTGCTTTCGCTGGATGCCTATTTTGAGCTTCATTGCCACCAAGAAGAGCTATGTCCTTTTCTTTTTTCCTGAATCAACTGGAGAGTCAAAATTAAGTATGAACTCCAGTGAAGCTCTGGAAGTTTTGGCAGAGTGCACCCCTGGCCCTGAGGCTTGAAGGTGCCCTATGCCTGAAATCAGCACTTGCTTCAGCAACTTCAGAGATCCCTGATAGGATTTTGTGCAAGAACTTGGCTAAGAAGTCCTCAACAAACTATCCATTTGCATCCTTCAGCTTGAGTTGCGTGGTCTTAAAAAGACAGCTTGCAGTGCCCATGGCCGGTTCTGATTGACCAGATTGCCCCTGCTCAGCCTGGTCCTGCTGAATTTGGAATGCTCTAGTTCTGTAGCATTAGGCTGATGGCAGTTCACAGGGTAGCAGTTCACAGTGAAGTAGTCTCAGAGTACTTCAGACAGAACCTCACCAGATTCTGTTGTTAGAATCCTAGAATAATTTAGGTTGGAAAACACGTCCATCGAGGCCAACCCTTGACCAAACACTACCATGTCAACTAAACCTTAATACTAAGTGCCACGTCTAGTCATTTCTTGAACACTTCTAGGGACTCAACCACCTCCCTGGGCAGCCTGTTCCAATGCTTGACCACCCTTTCAGTGAAGAAATTCCTCCAGATGTCTAACCTGAACCTCCCTTGTGACAGCTCTCGTCCCTTTGCTACTTGCCTGGGAGAAGAGGCCAGCCCCCACATGGCCACAGCCTCCTTTCAGGCAGTTGTAGAGTGATAAGGTCTCCCCTGAGCCTCTTTTTCCCCATGCTGAAGAACCCCAGCTCCCTCAGCCGCTCCTCACTGGACTCGCTCTCTAGACCCTTCACCAGCTCCGTTGCCCTTCTCTGGGCATGCTCCAGCCCCTCCATGTCTTTCTTGTAGTGAGGGGCCCAGAACTGGTCACAGAACTTGAGGTGTGGCCTCACCAGTGCTGAGTACAGGGGGACAGTCTCTTCCCTGGTCATGCTGGCCACACAATTTCTGATCCAAGCCAGGGTGCTATCGGCCTTGGCCGCCTGGGCGCACTGCTGGCTCATGTTCAGCTGTCAATGAGCACCCGAAGGTCCTTTTCTGCCGGGCCACCTTCCAGACACTCTTCCCCCAGCCTGCAGCGCTGCTAGGGGGTTGTTGTGACCAAAGGGCAGCACCCAACTCTTTGCCTTGTTGAACCTGATACAGTTGGCCTTGGCCCATTGATCCAGCCTGTCCAGATCCCTCTGCAGAGCCTTCTAACTCTCCAGCAGATCAACATTCTCACCTTGCTTAGTGTCATGTGTGAACTTACTCAGGGTACCCTTGATCCCCTCATCCAGATCATCAATAAACTATTAAACAGGACTGGCCCCAACACTGAGCCCTGGGGAATATCACCAGTGACTGGCCACTAGCTGGATGTAACTCCATTCACCACCACTCTCTGGGCCTGGGCATGCAGCCAGTTTTTAACCCAGTGGGCTGCCGGCTTCTTCAGGAGAATGCTCTGGGAGACAGTATTGGAGGCTTTACTGAAGTCCAGATGGACAACATCCACAACCTTTTCCCTCTTCTGCTAGGTGGGTCACTTAGTCTTAAAAAGGAGGTCATGTTGGTCTAGCAAGACCCGTCTTTCCTAAACCTATGCTGGCTGGTCCCAATTCCCTGGCTGTCCTGTACATGCCGTGTGATGGCACTCAAGGTGCTCTTTCAGTCTTTGAGGGGGAGAGGAGGCAGGCCTTTATTTCAGGGCCTACAGCAAGAAAGAGCAATGTATGTTATAACTCGGGATTTTGGCAAAAGATTCATTGTAGCAAATGCAGTAGTCCTTCCAAGATTTTGTAGGATTTCCTCTTCGGTGTAATTCTTTTCATTACAGTTCATCTGATTGTTGAAAGCTTTTTAATTGTTTTTCCTCTTTTTTATCCCTTGGCAGAGTGGGGAATCAAAATTGATATTTTATATTTGTTTATGAAAGTTAAACTCTGAACCTGCAGTTCAGTGTTAACTACTTCCTCAGACTGCCTTCTGAACAGTAGTCTTCTGACAAGTTTCTTCGTGGAGTAATTTCCACTATCTTTGATTACGGATGGTCCTGTTTTCTTGATAACCTTTTTTGGCTTAACTGGAACCAGAAGGATGCCAGTTGTGGACTGAATCCAATTAATACGAATGTTACCTGATAAGAATACACAGTTATCTTCCTTAACCCCACTTCCACATTTTTCAGGCATTTGTGACCCAACTTTAAGGTTCATTTGGAATGTTTTGTGACTTAAAATGACCTTTATGTATCAAAGTTGTCCCCTTTAGGTTCAATTCAACTTACTAGACAGAAAAGGCATCTATGAATTTTTGATAGATTAAGTTGTGTGCTTATAAGGTACTTTTGTCATCAGCAGGTGTGTGCAACTTCAGGTTGCTCCCAAGTGCTTTGTCTGGGGAGCTTTTCTGTAACATTTTGATCTGTATGT
>VWZT01013810.1:366350-549125 GCA_013397055.1 Pachycephala philippinensis
TTTTTTTTTTTTTTTTCTTTTTTTTTTTTTTTTTTTTTTAAATTTCCCCTGTTTTTAACTCCAATCTCATTAATTATCTTTACAGTTCCTATTCAGCTTTTGACGACATGGAAGTGTTTTTACATGGTCTTGATCTAGAACACATTAGAGGAGTATTGAAGGTAATTTTGTGATGTATCTGCTACCTGTGAAGTAATCCGTGAAAGCAAAATGCACCTACTGCATAATAAAAAAGTTCAATCGCTATTAATATATTAATTCAAATAAATTTATTAAACAGAAATTTATTTATAAAATGGGAAGTTAAACTGCAATGCACTAAATTGAATTTCTTGATTATGTGCATTAGTCACAACATTTGATGTTTCTAAATTAGACAGATCTTTCATTGCTTCAATAATAGTATTTTGTAGCTGGTTTTGTTCCTGAAAACTGATGTAAAACAGGGAAGAAAATCAAGTTAAAACTGTTTTATTCTGAAATTCTTTTTGATGTCAGAAACCCCTTTGTTTTATACAGGAGCAAGATATAGCTTTAAGACAACTGCTGACCATGCAAAAAGATGACTTAATACAGGTCAGTTGACTAGTTTAGAACTTAATTTAATTTTGTCCTCTTTTTTTAATGTTTTTAATGTCTTAACTTCTTGTTATAAATGTCTAACCTTGCAAGAATTCTTTCAGCATCTTCTGCAACTTCTTGAATTTTAATGTGAATATACACAGGCTTTTTCTGAAGTATGTAATCTCACAGATCAATGATTTATCAGGGGTGGGCAGGAAATAGTGCTAGTTTAAATTTTAGTTGTTACCATTTTTAGTTTTTAGTTCTGATTTCTCAGAAAGGAAGTCAGTGCTAGGATTAGCAGTAGGTGGTACTAAACAACTACTTTAGAAGTGGTCCTCCTTTGTGAGGTGGTAATTTTTGTTGGAGAAAGAAGAGCTGTCTTATATTAGAATTTCTTACATTGTAGAATCTCATATTCCACTCAGGTTTGTATAACTTTATCCCAAAAGAAAAGGGAAAAGAGAGAAGATTTTGTTTCTTACAGTTTACTGCAGCTGGGAAGGTTGGTCTTTTGCTGTTTGCAAAGGTTGGTCTTTTGACCAAGTGATGCATTATTACGAGGCTTCAGTTCTCAGCTGAGATTTGGTGGTTGCTTTTCTTTAGTCTTTGCTGGAATTTTTCCTGTGGGAAATGAAAGGACTTTCTGTGCTTACAGGAGGATGCTATGATAAAATCCAATTACAGGAGTCCCATTGGAGCAACATAAGTACTTCAGGCTGTGGGATTCTTCTGAGCACTCTGTACTGGGGAGCTTTGGAATCTCTGGTCTGGGATTCCAAAGACGCTTCATAAAAACAGCTGCTTCAAGACTGCTCCCTGCTACTGGCACAAGCCATGTCCTTAGTGTCAGCTTTTTTTCTCCTTATCCTGGTACCAAGGAGGTCTGTGTTCTAGCAGCTGGATCCAATGCTGTATTCCTTTAGAGTGGATGTCAACAAGGATTGTTCTGCTTGAAGTTTTGTCTTATAACTGAGTAGAGTTAATTTTTCTGACAGAACTCACAAGTAATTCTGTATTCTCAGGGGGTGCTAATGCAGGGAGCTTTGTCAATGAATAGTGTTTTAAGAATTCATCTAGTACAAAATATTATAAGGCATATCAGTGTGTTTTGATGTTACTGCTTTTCTGAAGCCTCAGGATCATTGGGCAACAGCATCCTGGTGTCCTGGGATTTTTAGAACTCTAAAGCCCCTATTGATAGTAGTTTTGTCCTTTAAGGAGATTCTTAAGGATTTCTTCTCATTACTGTGTGAGCTACTGTGTTGGTCATGATTGCATTAAACGGTAAATCTGTCCAAGTGTATGTTCATAATGATCACTTGCTTTGGTATTGTAGTCATTGCTTGTTTTTGTCCAGGGAACACTGGGGGAAGAGGAGAGAATGGTGGACTTCAGTAAATGGCTAAGCTTTATGGTTCCTTTTCTAAAGAGGTGTAATTTCACTCAAAATCATAGCTTCTGTTTCAGTGTTCTAAATTGTTTGAGGCTCCCTATTATAAAAGCTTTGAACAAACTGAAATAACTACATGGATCAGCTGCTTCTACACAGGAAGCTATTATCTGTAAGAATTTAATTGCTTTGTCTCTTAACTTTGCAACAGCAGGAAACAGTTCCTGAAAAATAAGTCATGCTTTGTGCATGGACATAAATTAATTAGTGAGTCTTCAGCTGAGGAGTTAAAAAATGGCATAACACTCCTGGCTTATTAGCACTTCATAAGTTATCCTTAATTCCTGATGCAGTCTAGTTTTAGAGCTCTGCTAACGATTTCTCCCCACGCTGCTGATAGAACAAATCTAATCTGTTTCCTTGTGACTTCAGAGTTGAAAGTTTTTACTGTGATGGCAGACTTTCAGCTAACAGCCAGCTGTTTTAAATAGCCTGGATCTTATTACTACAAAGATTAATGATGACCTCTGATGGATGCCTCTGAACCAAGCTGCTTTGTATCCAGAGAACCAGGGAGAAATCCTGTCATTAACATGATATGCTTTCCTCCATCAAACAATATCAGGAAGATATTTTCTCTGTAAATATCTTTATCTGTATTCTACAACAGTGCCTAAACAATGAGTCTTTCAAGCTGAAATCCTTGCATTCCTTAAGCTTATAAACTGTTCCATTCTGGAAAAAATGTGTTCAGTATGCTGGGACATGTCTATTCAACATTTGGAGGTTCTTGTTTGCACTATTTATGACACTCATATTTTTTATTTTGTTTTAAGCATTTTTCTCATAAGATAGCAACAGAAGTAATTTTGCTTCTGGATGCATTTAGGACTAAAAAGGTTTCTTTCTCATATTTTATTTAGTTTAGAATAAGATAAATTAGCATGTTGTTTTGGATTTGAGAATGTATAATGACAAGTTGACACCTCAAAGTTCAAAATATAATCCAGAAATTTAACTACATAACTAGATAATTATCTGGTCTATGTACTTCTGTGTCACAGTTCTAGGACTCATTTCTCTGCCCCCATTCCCTGAGAAAGGCATTTAATATTTGACAGAAATGTGTCAGGTTGTTAAAATTAGTGGCTACTTGGCAAAGCGGCATTGATATAAGAGTTTGTGCATAGCTTCACTGGTTTTATCTGTGCAGGATATCATCTTTTATGCATTGAGGCAATCTTATTCACCTCTTGTCACGTTCATGCTGGAGTGTGAGCTCGGGGCTTGGATTTTGAGGGGCTGTTTTCTATGTATTTAAGTATAGAATAAAATAGATGTTTCTAGAGGTCATCTGGCTAAAATTGAGAGTGCTTATAGTCTGTTTTACAGATATAAGCAAGTTCTTGTACAGCACTTGCACATTCTTAAACATGGCCACTTCACAATAATACTTGCATAATTTGGACTGCAAAGTGCAAGTGAACCAACACCAACTTAAAAATTCACTTACCCTTCAAGAAGGGCTTATTGCACTGTGGTTGTTGCATGCATTCATTATTGCATGAACAGTCAGGTTCTGGATCACTTCATGTTCTTGCAGAGATGATCTAGAAATTGGGAGATAGTTTGGACTGATCCATCAACCTTGTGTCTCTAAGTTCTGTACCTTTTACCTCTAAATGCAGAATTACTGTGGTGGTAGAAGGCTTTATCTGTGGTGACATTTATCCCATTCTTTACTTCCTGACACATATTTTCAAGATGTGGTGGTTCTCAGTGATTCATTTGCAGAAGAACAAAGTGATGTTTTATTTCTAAGGAAACAAAGTACAACATCTTCCTGATATGCTGATCAGAAAGCTGCATCCTGATTTGCTGGTTTCAGGAATGAGAAGGTGGAGTCAAAAGCAAAGGCAGTCTTCCCAATAGTTCCTACTTTAAACCAGATAGTTTTAATCCTCAAGAATAACTGCTATTGTATAAATCAGCTTACTTATTCGTGATGAAATGACTGCTGTAATGCTTTGTAAGCCTTAAGAAAATACTAGTTCATTACAGATAGAGCTCCACAAGGCAAACCTGAGAACTAATGAATTGAGCAAACTTACAGTTTAACACAAGTGAAGCAGATTATTTACAGGAAACCCAGATCTTTCTATCTTAAGGCTGCTAGTGGTATTTGCTAAAAAGACTTCAGTAAAATCTATTCAGGTACCCATGGAAAGCTATTAGAAACTCAAAAGTTCTTGACACATGTAGTTAAGTTCCCAATTAATCTTGTTGGGATTTTGCATTACTGAAGAACTTACTTTTCTATGAACTTAACATGGTTTTGAAATGTTTAAAGGCACACTTATGAGCCCATAATTATTTGTTACCTGTAGTTGGTGGAGAACCTGGAGGACAGTTTAATGCAGTCACAATGAACACTGGGTGTCAGAACATTGGGTCTCAGAAAAAAGCAAGCATTTCCCTAGTCACCATCTCTTCCCTAGAATTTCGATCTGATGTGGGTTGTCAGCTGTTCATTTAAAATTCTTTCTGACAGAAATCTGGGAGACTGCAAACACTAACATCTTCCAGATTTCTGAGGGTGCACAAGGTAACTTCAAGTCCTCAGAATATCAGTGAGGGCCCCTTTATAGCCTAGCTTTGGAGACTCTGAGATCCTTGCAGTCTCAAATGCCAGTGGTCTACTCCTTTTGAGTTAGGTACTCAGCTGGTGCCTTAGGAACAAAGTCAAGAGGTTTTTCACTTGTGTGGAGGAGCATCTTAGGGCTGCTAACACTGTTAAGTCCTGTGTTGCACAGCAGCCTGTCAGATGAGCAAGGAAAAGTATTGAATGTGCCACAGAAGCATTTCCCTTTTAACAGATGAGCTATTATTTTTCTTTAAGTGTTCTGCAAGAAAACTCTCAGCCTAAGATTTAAATACGATTTAAAATTTAATCTGAGATACTTGACGGATAGCACAGCTGCTAGTATTTTCTGTTCCAGGCATCACTTGGAGAATCTCAGTTGCATAGTATATATCTTTTTCCTTCAGTTAAAAAAGATGTCTTCCTGTAAAATTCTCTATTTGATGCTGATTTGATAGTTTCCACTCTTTCTTTCTGAGTTAATGCTGTATCACAATCATGATGGTTCATTATCTTGCTGTCAGAGATGATTCTGAAATGGAAAGCCTAACATCCTAACAACAGCGGGGTACTTAGGCAAACTGTTTTTTTTTTTTTTTTTTTTTTTTTTTTTTTTTTTTAAATAAACCCTAAACAGATTTTCTGAGTATCCTGTGCAATTTCAGTTTGGCAGTTCCTCATCTCTTGTCATTTTGTTCTGCATCATTGAATATTTTCTGTGGTTTTATTTTTTCCTTTGTCACTTCCATACATTGTAGCTGGTTGCAATAACTTAAAACAACTTCTTTTGAATCTTAATATTTAGAAGCCTGTGCAATAAGTGTTACTGTACTGTTATGTCTAGTAAGTTTAAAAGTAAATAATATTCGGAATTACTCTTTGAATTTAGATCGGCATTACAGATCCTGGAGATCAACAGAAACTCCTAGATGCTATTAAGGAGATGCAAGTGGAAGAAAAAAAGATTGAAGATATCTCTGAAATTATGAAGCTGGAATTGAGGTATTAACAGTATATCTAAGGAACTGGAAGTGAAATATTAACTATTTAAGGTGCCCATGTTATTTTCTGTGGCTCAAAGGTAAAATTGTGTCACACCTTATCCCTTAAAGCATAACATTCATGAGAACATGCGAGTTAGTGGATTATGACAGCTGGTGGTGGGTGTGTTTTGCGCAAAGAAAGTTGGAAGTGTAGACAAGGTAGACTCTGTTAGTCTTCCAATCAAATCTGTCTGATTGTAAGATGCAATAAAAAAAGTGCAGGAGGGAGAGATGCATATGACTTCTGCACAGGCCTTTAATTTTCAACTTGTAATATAATATCTTGTACATGTGTATCTGAAATCATAAATGCTACTTCTGTTTAGATACCAGATTTCTTCCTTGTTTTTCTCTTCCACTGGAAGCAGTTTTAACTGGCTTCTGAAATACCGCCTTTTTTTTTTTGTCTTTCCAATTAAGCAGTTTAGAAGCTATTTTCCTTATCATAGGTTATATGTATCAGTAGGTTTATAAGGAGGCTTTTTAAAGAAAGTGTTACTCCTTCAGACTTCCATTCCAACTTGATATTTTTTCCCATTATAGTATTTAAGCATCAGCTCTGCAACACCTCTCATACTTTTAGTATAGTCTTGTGCAGTATCATGGAAGCCAGGCCTGAGCTGAGAGGTACGTCCCTCAGCAACCTTATTAAACTTAGTAAGTTCCCTAAACACTGCTAGAGCACTCCACATCCAGCACAAAATGAAAAATGGAGGATATAGTAAGTACAAAGGAGCCTTAAGATTTCTGAAATCTCTTAACCTTTATGTGTAAGTACATCGTTTTTTTCTGGAAGACACACCTAGACTTCAGTTTAAATTCCATGCTCATATCTTTCTTCTTCTTAGTTCCCAAACTTACAGAAGAATAGCTACTAAAAATGGATTAGATAGTAAGGGTTCAGTTCCTCTTTGAAGTGTATCTCCCTCTTGACTAGTGATCTGACAGCTGTACTGGTACTCTGCTAGATACTACTTCCCTCTCCAAAATACTAGGGAGAACTGTCTGTATTATTTGAATGCTGTAAGCTAGAGTTCCTGTTAATGTTGTTCATTGGCCCAAAGAATATGCTTGGCTTCAAATTCAATCTGTACGTGTCTCCATGCTTCAGAGGCAACTGAATTGTACTGACACTGTGCATTAGCAGTCATGTCATGATGTGATCCTGCCATAGTGCTGTCTTTAGAGTCCCAGTTCCATGAGACTGTCTAGCATGTATTCCACTCCTAACCACTCATTCATACACTGATTGCTCCCAGTGCTGGTGCTATGCTGATATCTTTATCCATTACTGCGTTTATGAAAAAGAGACTTTGCGGCCTGCTTGAGGAATGCTTTTGCAGCACAATGCCAAGTTTGGGCTGTAGGACATGGGAGGACATGCAAGGCGTTTGAGGAAGCCCTTGAAAGACTGAGATGGCCTGGAAGAGTGGGGTGTTCATGTCCTGATAGAGGATTTGATGTTGCTTCTGGTCTGTGAGGAGATTTCATTCAGAGACCACTCAGAGATAAGGAATTGGCTGGGTATTCACACTGGGCAAGACTTGTGGGCAACGGCTCAATGTCCAAATGAAGTAACAAGTGACACTACTCAGGGGCTGGTGTTGGGGTTGGTGCTGTTTAACATCTTTACTGGTGACATGGAGACTGGGATTGGATACACCCTCGGTATGTGTGCCAATAACACAGAGCTGTGTGGTGTGCTGGAGGGAAGGGATACCATCCAGGCAGACCTTGACAGGCTTGAGTGGTGGGTGCATGAAGTTCAGCAAGGCCGAGTGCAATGTCCTGGGTCAGGGTAATCCCTAGCGCAAGGACAGGCTGGACAGAGAATCAACTGAGAGCAGCCCTGAGTAGAAGGACTTGGGGGTGTTGGTTGATAAGAATCATAGAAACACAGAATATCCTGAGTTGGAAGGGACCCACAAGGATCATCAAATCCAACTCCTGGAAGAAGCTCAACATGACCCAGTGAATGTCCACTTGCAGCTCAGAAGGCCAATCGTATCCTGGGCTGCATCCAAAGAGGAGTGGCCAGCAGGTCAAGAGGGAATTCTTCCTGTCTACTCCGCTCTGATGACACTTCACCTGGACTACTGCAACCAGCTCCGAGGCCCCCAGCGTAAGAAGGACATCAACCTGGAGGGAGTTAAGAGGAGAGCCACAAAGATGACCAAGAGGGCTGGAGCACCAGTCCTATGAAGACAGGCTGACAGACTTGGGAGTGTTCAGCCTGGAGGAGAGAGGACTGTGGGGAGACCTTAGAGAGACCTAAAAGCTCTCCTACCAGAGAGCTGGAGAAAGACTTTTTACGAGGGCATGTAGTGATAGGACAAGGGGGCATGGCTTCAAACTGATGGAGGGCGGGTTTAGATAAGAAGTAAGGAAGAAATTCTCTACCGTGAAGGTGTTGAGATATTGGAATAAGTTGCCCAGAAAAGCTATGGATGTCCCATTCTTAGAAATGTTCAAGGCCAGGTTGGATGGGACTTTCAGCAACCTGGTCTAGTGAAAGGTGTCCCTATCAGTGGTGGAGGGTTTGGAACTAAATGATCTGTAAGGTCCTTTCCAACCCAGACTGTTCTATGATTCTGTAATTCTCCATCAAAACAAGTGTGTACTTTCACAAGAAGAGAATCCTGCAAACTTGTCCATGTGCTGCAATACTGAAGAACTAAAGTTCCAGCATGCATGAGGGTATAAACCAGTATGATAGAGATACACCATAAATACTTTAACAGCATCTGAGCCATTTGTATTAAAATAGAGGCTTTGCAGCTGAGCTGAGGTGGTAGGCCAGGAATCTGTTAGGTGCCTTTGGAAATGGATGTTGACTCTTCAGCAAGTGAAAATTAGCTACGGTTTAAGGGGACTTTGCCCAGTTTAAGCTTTATGCATTTTTATGTTAAAATGTGTGCTTTTTTCAGATTGTTCCACAGTAGTGTTTAGTACATACATTCAAGCAGAGCAGTTTAAAAGTTTGAACAGAGGGAGTAAGGGAAGAAATAGAAAACATTATCCATTCACCGTGTGTGGCCAAATACAATAAAATACCCACATGGTATCTGGTGCAATCTCACACACCAGTGACATATCTTACTCCTAGTATAGTGTGGGTTTAGATTATATGTAGTTCCCCAAACCAGAAAATAATTGATTGATTAAAGATCGAAGTACACAAAATATGACAGCACTTCAGTTATGTCAAGCACTGCATAGTTCTCTAGAAAATTGCCTGACATGTATTCTAGGAATCTGACCTTGAGACTAAAATCTTAGGCTATGTTTACATGCTATTATATAAAGATTTTACTTCCCTCTTGTTCAAAGTCATTCTGTGAGAAGGAGAATCAGTCATTAAGTCATAGAAAAACTAACATAGTAGAAAATCTTGAACTGATTGATTATAAACTTACGGAGTGTCTAGGACTGTTTAGCCACTGATGTTTTGACAGCCATTAATTGTTTTTAAAAGTGATCATTTTTTGAAAACATTATTTCCATTTCTAAATATGAAAACATGTCACTGCAACAGGTATAAAATTCTATGAAAATAAGGAGTTTTTTAAGAACTATGGTGTAGTGAAGTAGTATGATAGATTAAATGTTTTCCTTTTTTTCCCCTCCCTAATTCAAACCCATGGCATACTTTATATTTGCTGAGAATCCTTCCAGAATTCCAAAAGATCATTTCCTTTGTGTTGAAACACAAAAGGTGCTGTAACTGATCCCAGCCAGCTAAAAAGTTATCTTTCTAAGTAGAAGAAAATATTTGTGATTATGGCTTGACTATAGTAATGTGGGAGGAACTTTCAGAATATCTCCAGATATTTAGTTGTTTGAGTTCTTTACCTGAAATACTCAGTCCAATTACATTGTTCTGAAACAAGCAATAGTTTATTTTATGAAAACAAACTAATAGGCTTTCATACTTCTGCATCTTCATGGAAAAAACCATGTGCAGTATTGGGTTTTAAACCTCCAGCATACCTACTAATGCTTCTATATAGTTGTGTTTTAAGTGTTGAAGTTTTAATAGTTCAGCACTATTGCAAATCACAGATGTCCTGAGCAGTGGTGGAAATTTTACTCCCTAATGATCATGTGCCCAAAGTTGAAGGAAAGCACTCTATTGACACTCTATGGCCTAAATTCCATCTCCATTTAGATGCTTGCACTGCATTGGCATGTAGCTTAGTTTGGCTGTTTAACAAATTTCATGGATACCTTTTTGCCCTCAGAAGCAAGAAGCAAGTGGTGTGAGTATGTTGCATTTAGGTTTAATAGCAGATTGCCTAGGGAATGGAGGAATGTTGGAGTCTGAATTAGTTTATTCAGATCGTATGGATCTGCAGAACAGGAAGATCTGCAGTATGAACTTGTAATTGTCTCTTGTTTTGGCCCTGCCTTTTATTCACCCAAATAGCTAAGAGTTAACAGAAACTTTCCCACTGTAGATACGGACACTTGTCAGGATTTTCAGGGTTTGAGAGCTCACTTGGTAGAAACAATTGGATTATCTTCCTTGCCCTCTTTCCCTCTTCCTGGTGAGTGGCAACAAATTTCTGGCCAGCACCATGACTTAAGACTAAAATTCTCTGACACTTCTGGTAAAGTTGAGTCAGTGTCATGTGGAAGCTCTAGAAACTTAAAGTTGAAAATAAACCGTTAAATTTTTCTATCATTCTCACCACTTTTTAGAGACACGGATCAAACTAATTTTGAGAGTTGTCTTCCTGCTTGTATTTGAGCACCAAGTAAAAATTTTCTTCAAAAAGATAACATCAGATATTCTAGGTTCTGAGGTATATGTTTCCAGATCCAAGGGCCAAGCCAATATTACTGAATTCTTATGTTCTTCCACTCTGGGAGACTAAATGACCCTAAACCTAGTCATTTCAGTACTAGCTCCAAAGGACAAACCAGACTTTTTCTCTCGCATCTACCTCAAAAATGTAAGCTGCAGGTCAGAAATATTGTCCTTCCAAAATAAGGCGGGGGAGGGAGGGGATGGGATGGGACAAACAAGGGGAAAAAAACTCAAACTTGCTAAGATGTTAAATGTCTTCAACTACTCACTGTTAAAATGATACTGGGTTTTTTGTATGTTATGAAACTGCATGTCTAACTCACTAGCCAGTGTTGGAAATCCATAGGTATTATTTGGCTTGCAAAAAGTTACAGCATTTGACAAATAACAAAATACCATTTTATTTTTCTAGTGAAGATGAATTCTTCAAGTTTCTTCAGAAGTTGAATAAAGAGTGTAGTAAGCTGATCATTCCTGTGCAGACCATGAATAACCATTTCCTCAAAAATTCTCACAAGGTATTCAACCAAACAGAAGATTGATATAGTGTATTATTCCACCTTGAAAAATGAAAGCTATGGATATTGATGAACCGTCTTGTTAATTACATAATTCTATAAAGCTGTCCAATGATCTTTCTCTTAAGGACACTTCTTAAAAATAATTTCTTTTAAAGAGTTAAGCCACACAACTAAAGGAGATAGATTTGTTTCTTCATGTTTCTACTGATAGGAGAGTTAAGGTGACAAAAGTTTCCAACTAAGGCTGCTAGGGAGTAGTAGCTTGTGCATAAATCATACAATTAAAACCCAACATAACTGCAGTTATAAACTTTTTCTGGCACTGTCTTTGGTGATACATTAACTGTAGAATATTAAATTATGATCTACAATTATGTAATTATGGCAAATAACTGTAATTATTAACAGATGGTACTGCAGTGGGCACCAACTGAATGTTATATTGAAGTCTGCAAAGACTTGATTTGCAGTGTTAACAAGTTGGGAGAAGAAGTTGGCAAACTGAAGGACCTCGTGGTGGAGGTGGGTGTGTGTTTGTGTTAAATACTGTGTACAAGTTTCTGATGCAACCTCAAATGTGGCATCCATCAGGGAAATGTTTCATACTGTGGTCTGCCAAAGGCTGTTTAGCTTTAGCTTGGGCATTGCATCGATCTTTCCCCCTTCCACCTTTTCATGGACAGAATGAGAAATAATCTCTAATATTCCACGGCAATGTGGAGAATCTCCAAAAGAAAGCACAATCTACCTGTGGAGAATCTCCAAAAGAAAGCACAATCTGCCTTTTTCTTTCTACGGCACTAAAGAATTAATTGGAATGTATCCCTGTGCTCTTGGACAACCGCTGTGGCATAGATGCCATGCTCAATACTTACACTCTTACTTTTTAATTAAGGAATCTTTTGTTTGGAATTATTGACTCACAAGGAAGATACTAAGGTTTTATGGATTGAATGGGAGGCATCCCAGATAACTCTGCAGAGTGACAAAAGAAGAGGGTGGGAGAGGTCAAGGCTAGATGTTAGCACCACATCAGTCATTCTCAAACCAACACAGTGACACTCTCTTGTCAGATGGGGTCATTTAAAGTAATAGGCTGGTAAAATGAATGGCCGCTGGGGTAGGGTAAATGGAGCATCAGTGTCAGAAAGGAATCTGTTGCTGAATGAAGCCATGTGGAACTGAGACCTTGAGTATAATGCTACTAATTCAATTTCCTGTAGTTTAAGCAAATTTAATGTAGTATAACAGCCTTCTCCCAATAAATCACTTAGCACCAAATACATGAAGAGGTAGAGACTGTGGCAAAGAACTTATTAGCTATTTATTCCTTTTTTTGCATGTGCAATCATCAATTTTGTATATATTTGCCTCCTGTATATGCAGGCCAGTTGTAACGGCTGGGAGGGTTCCAAGTTTGGTGCCACTTGACTTTATCTATACATAAGGTTTAGTAGCTGTCAAGATGAAGCATGGTGTCTTTGTATCCTGTGTGAAATAGCCTTCTAATTACTTCAAAAATGCAATTCCTTTTTAAAATCCTGTTATGTTTTATGAATTTCACTTACAAATACTTTAATACAAGACATTTCTGTGCTACTTAATTTATAATGGAGCACTTTCGAATGTAGAGCACCCAAGCATTTATTATGAACATGTGAATCTAAGTGAAATAGTTAAACCTCTTACATAAAATGTTTGTATAAATTCCGTTGAAGTCTTCAGTACTGTTTGCTAAGCTTAATCATTACAAGACTTTGCCAGCAGTACATGTCTGTAGCATATAATTTTTGAAAGTGCAGTAAATGAGATGGCCTTCCAAGCATTGTGAACTAAGGTAGGAAATAAGAACCTAACCATGCTGTCCTTTATGACAAGGCTCCACTCAGGTTCAACATGTGTTTGAGTAGGCACTTGTAAGGCACTTTCTGCTCTCCCTTTAATTTCAAGAAAGTCTAATCTGTTACATATTTAACTTCCTTTTTAAATAAACAGTTGTTTTAGTAATTAAATGGCAGAAGTTCTAGTTAAAACATTTGACAGTTGGAGTTCAATTGTTTTGTTTTTAGATTTTTGTAGCATCTCATAATAGCAGTGTTTTACTCCTGAGTAATTAAGTTTGTAAATGAACAGCTTGTTTTTGTAATATATGTTACAGAATGATAGAACATCAGATAAGATGAAGGTTTACACACATCTATTTCAAATTAAGTAGGACAGAGACAGAAAGAAGTAATATCAATCCTAGATGCATGCAGATTCTTAGGACTGGGCACTTTATAATCTACTTAAGAAGCTTTCACACTAACTTTTTTTTTTTCACTTTTTACCTGGATTTAACATCTGCCTCAGTATGAAGAGAAGAATGAACCTAACAGAGTGAAACTTCCAGGAAAAGCAGCCAGCTTGGAAAAAAGATTAGTAAAAATGGGAGTGGTAACATTGCTTGGGTTTGGTTTTTTTTTATTTACAGTTAAATTAGTAGCAAAGAGAACTCAAATTTAGGTTTAGTGCTGTTTCTCATCATATCTGTAGTATTTGTATTTAGTAGGTACTTGGATCTAAAAATAAAGTTATTAAAAATTAAAATTGTTACTTAAGAGTATCCTAGGATTTTATTTTGAAACTTCATTCAATAGCTTTGTTAGACCTACATTCTATACCAACAATGTATAGAAATTGTCAAAGCTGCTTTTCTTTTTTTGGCATAAAGCTGTGATTGTTGCTTACTAATTACTAGTTTTTGGTTTTTTACCTTTACCTGTTCAGAGGTCAACATAACCAAATTCTGACTATGTATCACATGTTTGTATTTAAGATTATAAGGCAGATGTGTTTTGGGGGTTGGGATGGTTTAAAATATTTGAAGTACCACATTCAATTTTAACTTGATAAAGATCTTTTCTCTTGCAGAGAGATACGCGTGGTTTTTTTTGTTTTCACGATTGAGAGAACTGTGGTGATTTTGTTACATATTGCCTAAAAAGTCATTTCCCACTGAACTATGATACTTATATTATGCCTGAAATCTGCTTCCTTAGGGATACTCACCTCTATTAAGAGTTTCATCACATCTATTAAAAGGATTATAGTAGTCCTCTGCTATAAGAATGCAGACAACTTAGAAGGCATAGTAGCTTGTTTTGTCTTGGTCTGGTCTTTCACTACAAATTTTTTCTTAATATTTTCTCCACTTAAAAAGGTGTTTGTAATCCCACAGTGAAACATTTATGACTAGTTTTGATCTGCTTACCAAAACAGCTATGTTGGGGAAAAAGGGAGTTGGTGTAAGTGAATTCAAACGAGTTATGTTTTAGCAGGTTTCAGTAAACATCTGTAAAAATGTTGAGTATTTTGGAAGGGACATTTTTCTTTCAAAATGAAACAAAAGGAGTCTAAAAAAACATAAACCTAAATGGGTGTGTGAAACTTTTGGTCTCTGAGTTTTCAGAAATGTTGTGCGGAATCTTAACCTTTGATATTCGCTCTAGAGACTAGTAAGGAGAAGATAAAAAGTTGAGTGCTATTCCAATCACTGTTACCGCTGTTTTCTGCTTTTTTGTTTTAGAGAATTGCATTGGGTGTTAGTGTGTTTCCTTGTTACTGCAATTGTTTTACCTCCTTTCATCCTTCAATGCCAGGAACATCCTACAGAGTGATGAGGCCCGAAGCAAAAACAACCTAAGTTGGGGGGTTTTTTCCTGGTTTTTTCTGCTGCCAGACTGGTGTCAGAGGGGATAAGCTGTATTCACCACCACCATCTACCAGAAGTGGAAGTGAACATTCTATCAGCATGAACAAAGTATAGAAAAGAAAATACTTTAAAAGTAGTTCTCTGTTTCTTCATATTACCTTAGAATTAATCCTAAACTAACAGGGTGCATATTGTGAAAGGAAAAACCTTTTATATACATACCACTCCTCCTTTAATCAGCTCGAAATATGGTTCAATTGCAGTTGCTCAGTGATGGGATGGCTCACAGGTAGTACTAAACTTTGGTACCTAATGTCTTTTGGGAGTCTGTTGGGTGAAGGTGTTCGGGGTTTTTGGGTTGATAGTGGAGGGGGAGTGGCCAGGCATGTTGTTCAGACTATGTTTCCTACATGGACTTTTGCATTAGTTAAATGGAATTATTTCAACCACTAGTAAGCTTTCTGCCCTTCAAAAGATTCTGCTTCTTAGCCCTTGCTTCTCCACCTTAGTGACAATTTGCATTAACAAAGCCCCTTCAAAGGACACTGAATATAGCTTCCATTTCAAGAGATGCGTTTTCTGCCACTAGTAGATCTTGACATTTGAGGCAATAAAAGTTTAAACTTTTTTTCCATCAATTTGAAAAAAAGGTCTGGTCAGATGGAGACCTTTTAAGCTTAACATGGAGCTCTTGCAGTTGAACAGAAAATCTACTCCAGAAAAGCTTTGTTAGTATTTACCTAAATTATTATGCCTTTGGTGTAAAATACTTAGGAGGGAAAAAGTAACGCGTGGTAGTTGCTGGTATTTTTTTTTCCTAGTGTGAAAGTTACAATAAAATGATTTTGCAGAAGCAAGTCAAAGGTCTGAACTTCAGGAGATGACCTCTAAAATAGGTTTGGAAGAAGCTGGTCCTTTTAAATTATCTTATGGATCATCTGTTTCTGATGCTTATAGTCATAATTGCAAACACATGTGAACATAATTTGGCACAAAACATAAGCTTTGTGCCAGCAGCATCCTTGGCATCCTGCACTGTTCAAGTATAGTGTTCAAAATTCCATAAACCACACACAAGAAGCAAGGGTCTTGGAGTAACCACTTTAGGCTGTTTTCATTAATTGATCAATCAGAAACTGCGCTGCATGAGGAGGACATTTTAAGAGCCGAGTGGACAAGGAATATTTTAACATACTGTATCATTAAAAAAAAAAAATTTCATTTACCTTCTTGGATTCCAAACTCAGGCTTAAACAATGCATTTAAAGGTCCTTTATTCACTTTCATGTTGTTGCAGTGCCTCTTTCAAATTCTCTGACAAGATGTCACAATATGGTAGTGATAGGGCAGGAAGCAAAGAAAAAGTTTCCTTCAACATCTGGTCCCTGAGCTACACTGTCAGAATTCTTACCCCCACCAGCACCTCCTAAGGGAGCCTTCATATGAAAACGTCCCTGCTGTGAGGCCTTCCTTCTGCAAGTCATCAAATTGCAGTCATTATCCCACAACAGTAAGAATACAATGATTTGCACATCTATGAGGGGATTGGAGGAGAATGCTAAAGAGCTTTGCATGTATTAAACAGGTAAGCTGTGCAGCCCTGCTGCTGTTGTTCTCCTCCTACAGTAGTGCAAATTGAGATGCTGAGGATTGAGTGAATTGGACTTCGGGCCAAATCCTTCCTTCGGGATACCTAGTTGCTTAAAGATGCAGTGAGGTTCCTACTTGCAATGTTATTGGATACCTAACTTGTCTTCATAGGGATGGCTGTTCATACAATGGCCTTTTCTGAATCTTTAGACTGTTAGGTGAAATTAGGGGCTTGGGTGATCCCGTGGAGATCTGAAAGAACTGCACGATTTATTTTTTTTTTTAATTTTCCTGTCTAAGGTACGCTGTGGCTTGTGTGTCCTGTGTCTCTCGTCTGTGCCTTGGGATTTGCCCTGCTCTTTAAATTTGACTTGTGCAGTACCTGGCCTGTCATAAGGCATTACCCTTAATTATTCTTGTTAGCCAATTACAAGTAATTAAGAGTAGTTTGGGGTATGTTTATTCTTAAATTGAGAAAGAGTGAGCTTTTTTTTCCTATTCTCCATTGACTTTAGTATGTGTTTGGTTTATCTTTTATTTCATCCAAGTGCCTTGTTGAGGACAAGATTTAAAATGTGCAATTTATTCTTTCGTTTTCTTTGAACCCTTTCAGGTGTTCCCCAAAGCTATCCCTTCCTCATAAGTGTGAGTAGGTGTTTGTTTGCATTTGCCTTCTCTGTTTCACCAATTCTGCAAAAGCTACAGGTCGTCTTTCCCAAATAAAACTCCTGTGTTACTAGTGAAGTACTACAAATGTTGCTTTGGATCTTTAAGTACAGAGACTACAGTTCTGATGCCTGTTAGTAGGTAGCAAAGCTACAAAGCCTTGAAGGTATCAGAACTGGAGATTTTTGCTTTTAAAGACATGTACTGTCATTTCTTTGTTCTGGAGGCAGGTGGGAAGTGTATATTTGAAAATTTACATTTCCCTATTCCAGAAATAGGAATTTCAAGGTAATGGGACTATATTGAGAAATGAGTGAGATATGACATGGGGTATTACTGACATGAGATGAACTACGTGATGGGTATCCTCAACAGTTTCAATAGCTGATAAATTCTAGTTTTTATCCTGATCCAAATGGTGTAGTTTCATATAGTATAGAGCCATAGTCCCTGGAAGTGGGACTTACAGAGATAACACTGGGGAAGGATTTTTGGGATTTTTTAAGATGTGCTACTGGCTGTAATATATATCGGAAAATGTGTTCTACTTAAGAGTTTGGTGGGGTTTTTCTTTAAAAAAATTGTGAAATGAGCCTTCCATGCCTTCAGCTTTTCTGAAAACAGTCTTTATTTGAATGTAGAAATACAGGTTTAACGATGTTATTTTCATTATTGTATTGAAAAACCTCAGCTCGATTTCAGAAGGTATGCAGAAAACAGGGCTTTCAGTGCTCTGGCTACTCCACTGTCATTTGTATTGCACATGGCATGATTTCTTAACTGTGTGAGAAACTGTGCACATAATACTTGTTGAAGATACCTACAGATTTCTAGTAGATTCAGTCTGTTCTTGCAACAAGGGAGGCCAGCAGCCTCTCCAGGGCTGCGTCAGGAACCAGCACTCCCTCTCATGAGAGACAGTCCTCCATGAACTTCTTCAATGTGAGTCCTTTCCACAGGCTGTAGTTCTTCACAAACTGCTCCAGTGTAACCCTCCTCTCCCCCGCTCCATGGGGTGCAGTCCTTCAGGAACAGACTGCTCCTTTGTGCGTCTCCAGTAGGGCACAAATCCTGCTAGGAGCCTACTCTAGCATGGGCTTCCCACAGGGTCACAGCCTCCTTCAACCCAGCATGGGGTTCTCCACAGGCTGCAGGTGGATCTCTGCTCCACCATGGATCTCTGTCGGCTGCAGGAGGGCAGCCTGACTCACCTTGGTCTGCTTGGGAATCTGCCCCGGCAGCTGGAGCACCATCTCCCCCTTGTTCATGGGCCTGGGTGTCTCCACAGCTGTTCCTCTCACATTGTCTAACACTCTCTTTAGTACAATTGCTGTTGCAGAGGGGTTTTTCACATTATCAAATAGTGGTCCCATAGGTGCAACTATCACCACTGATAGGCTTGACCTTGGCCAGTGGCAGGTTTGTCTTGGAGCTGGCTGACATTGGCTCTGTCAGACATGTGGGAAGCTTCTGGCACCTTCTCACAGAAACCACCCCTGTAGCCCCCCTGCTACCTAAACCTGGCCATGCAAACCCAGTGTGGTCCCCCAGGTTCCTTTCCAAATTTGCGTGTTTTGTCATTCTCTATAAGAAGAGGATAGTTGTTAGTAGAAATAATGGATCCAAGGTGAACTTGTGTAGGGCCAGCACAAATTGGAGGGCTTGGACAAAGAATCTGAATAGCAATAAGGCTGGAATGCAGATGTGGTAAATGAGTTATGGAGAAGAGAAGAACATCATGGATAAGCCACTCATGCAGTAGCCACAGGTAAAGGAGCTTCTGTTAATACAGAAGGGTATAAGAAATTCTAAGTCAGCTTTTTACTGCAAGCCTGAGAAAGGTGGTAGCAGGGAGGATTGTAGCCTCTATTTGTACGGGTCTAAAACACTGCTGGAATTTGCTGTCCTCTCACTGGTGTTTCTCTGCTCTGCTAATTGATCCAAAGTGTATTGTAAATATAAGACATAAGTTGGCCAGAAGCTAAAAATTGGAGCGTTTTTACACACTGATTACATTTTATCAAATAGATGCTGAATGCTCATCTGTTGCTTTTAAGACCTGCTGTAGTTAGGAAGAGGAGCTGTAGTTGCATCTGGGCAAGTAGTACTGTTGGAGAAGCATTCATGTGTCTCAAGCTTCAATTACTCAGTAGTCTGCAGTTCAAAGGTTTTGACATTGCAGTGTGGGTGGGTGTTGGTTTCTGGGGGTTATTTGGGGTATTTTTTTCAGGTTAAGTTGGTAAACGGCTGAATGTTACCACCTCAAAACTTCACATGATTCTACCTTTTGCATTTTCTTTCTGAAATGGTATGTGCTTACATCTAGTGCTGTGTCTGTAATCTTGAGAAGTTGCACTGAGGAACAGGAGAATGGCTGTAATATGCTGCCTAAAGAACAGCTCTTAAAGGGTGCTTCCTAGCTTGCTCTTCCAGGATTTTTCACCTGGCGTTGACAACTGCAGGCTTCTTTTAACAGAGCTGTGTAGTCCCTAACTCACTTAGCAACCTTGGGCATTTGTCTTTTTTCAGCCAACGAGTGCTGTCTTGGAAGTGGGACATCTCCAGCTTGATAATGAGGGTTTGTTATTTGGAATGTGTTACCCTGTATTTGCTTGGCAGAGATGACACGAAGTACAAAAGTTGCCAAATCACTTATTCTTGAGTTTGCTTCCAGCCCCGGTCGCATCGTCCCTCTCTCGGGCGGGGTCCGCCAGTCGCCTCTCGGGCCGGGGAGCGGTGCGGCGGCAGCGGATACCCCCATCCCTGGATTCAAGCGCGATGGGGCGTGTAGCCCGTCCTCCTGTCGGAGCCCATGGGCCGGGCCGGGGTGCGGGGCTGCGCAGGGACGCCCGGGGCGAGGGGAGGCGGCCGGGCGGTGTCCACCCCATACCGAGACTGCTCTGGTTCTCTGCTTCTCTCGCACCGAATCGCGGTTCGGTTCCGTTCCGTTCCGTGCTCGGTGTTCGCGGATGCGCGTACCGAGCCGTGAAGTGCCGTCGTGCCAAGCCCCGAGAAGTACCAAGTGCTGTCGGTCTGTAACAGCCCGCCGGGGCCGTCGCCGGCTCCTCACCAGGTCGTGTAGCATCTGCTGGCGGGTTTGAAATCACTGTCTGCTTGTAGGGTTATTGGAAAGCAACTGGCTCCTCGGGATTCCTTGCCTAATCAGAGGTGTTACCTCCTCCTCTTCCCCCAGTGTCTCTTGACATCATTTCATCCATCAGAGTTTCAGAGGAAAAAAAAACACCAACCAAAGCAGAACCCACCCAGTCTGAGAGCAGCCCACACCAGCCCCTCAGTTTTGCCGTGACTGCAGGAAAGAGCTGGATCGGGGCAGAGATGAAGGATGGGAGCGGGGCTGAGCTCCATGTCCTGAGGGATTTGGTGCGGGGCGAACCGAGAGGAATCCAGGGCGATGCACCAAACGGCATCCCCCGTATCCCGGCAGGGGATCTATAAACCCCGCTATCGCGCATGGGGATGCGAAGGCGCTTGACCCACGGGAAAGAAGTAGCACCCTTTCAAGGTGCGTTTGCCCCTGCGGGTCATTGTTGCTCCATGGGATTTCTTCTGCCCCTCACAACTGACCTGATGTGGACCGAAGCGTTTCTAACATGAACTTTCTCCCTGGGATCTGGTGGTCTCTTCCGTTGGTCTTGGTCTGGGCGACCCCACCAGTCACCTCCTCATGGTGGTAAGTTGTGCAATTCCAGAAATTTTTATTTGCTCTTGGGGAAGGTGGGGTCGGATTAATTGTGAATTAGGGGAGGTGGGGAAAGCCTCTCCCTCTCAGTCTCGCAGAAGAGGAGCTCACTGCTGCCAGCTGCTCCGGTCCAGAAAGTCCGGCCTTAAAGCGAGCGGATTTAGACGGTCCCGGGACCTCCTTCCACACCCCGTCCCCGCTCCCCGACCTCCTTCTCCGCATAAGCAGAGCGCAACTGCGGGGGCTACCCGGGGCTTTTGGCAGCGGTGCGGGGGGACCCGGCCCGGCGAGGGCAGCGGGCACCGCCCGGCCGGCGCTGCTCGGGGCGGCGGGGCCGCGGAGGGAGCGGGAGGAGGGCAGGGAGGCGGGCGGGGAATACGCCCGAGGGGCGCGGGCGAAGCGCTGCTGCTGGCGGCCGGCCCTCCGCGTCCCGGCGGCGCTGGGAATTGGCTACAGCAGCGCTATTTTTAAAATTATTAATTTATTTTTCTCCTTCTTCCTCGCCCTCCCCCGCCCCTCCCTCCTTCACAGTTTCTCCTCGCTGAACTGCAAACTGCCAGGGCAGAGGGCTGAGAGCCCTGCGGGCAGCGCAGGGCCCGACTTCAAGTGATAGTTGATGGTGCGTGGGGCGTCTCAGGCAGCTCGCTGCGAAACGGGTTAGAATGGAAACATAAACCTACCCCTCAAACTGGGGACCCAAACAAGTCCAGGCTGTAAAGTCTTGGTGTAGGAAAGGGATTAAACCCCTTCTTATAATCCTGGGGAACACGTTTAACCTTGACACTGGCTGACGCGCGATCAAAGCCTGATTTATCAGACTGAGCATGTTTCAATAAAATGACTATCTGTGTCCTTAGCCATATAAATGTTATTTATTGCGATGGCTTTTTGTCATGGTGTCTTCTAAATGCCACTTAACTATATATTTTTTGGAAGTCACGGCTTTAACGATTTTATGATCGTATAAAATAAAGAAAATACAAGAAAAGGACATTTTCTTCTGTTTGATCCCTTCAAAAGACACCTATAGAAGTTTGGGTTTTATGAAAGGTACCTTTCGAAACGTTTCAGGACTAATAGAGACCATCTGGATAGAGATGATGTAATTTAATTTTTGTCAAGGTTTTTTTTTTGTTTTTTTTTTTTTTTTTAAGTACTGTACGGAGCTGCAATAACGGGGCCTGGGGTTCTCCTGAATGCTTTACGTTATTAAAAGAATACAGTGTCGATGACTAATTGTAAAGGATTTCCAGCAAAAAGGCAGAGGTAGCTGCAGCTCTGGGCCCGCCAGGGGAAGGCTCCGGGGCGCTGAGGACCCTCCTTCCCCCGGAGTCGGTGCCCGGAGGTCGGCGCGGGCCCCCGGTGCTGCCCTGCCCCTTCCCTCCCGCAGGTACATGGGCGCCGTGGGCTCGTCGCGGGTGATGTGCGACAACGTGCCGGGCCTGGTGAGCCGGCAGCGGCAGCTGTGCCGGCGGCACCCCGAGGCGATGCTCTCCATCGGCCGCGGCGTGGCCGCCTGGACGGCCGAGTGCCAGCACCAGTTCCGCCGGCACCGCTGGGACTGCAACGCCCTGGAGCGGGGGCAGCGCCTCCTCGGCCGCGTCCTGCTGCGCAGTGAGTCCCGCGGGCCTCGCCGGGATGCGGGAGGGGCTTCCCGCGGGCTTGGGTGGGGCGTGCAGCCTCCGCGCCTACGGACCGAGGGTAAAATGGTGTTTAGAGAGTCGGTGTGAGGGTACAAGTGTTCCTCGCAAGGGTAACGGGCTGTTTTGAGGCCGACGCCCCCTGGGCAGCGTTCGGGAACGATGGGAAGCTGTGGCCATCCTCCTGTATCTTTGGTCTTAGAAAGGGTGAAGCTTGGTTTTGTATTTCAGGAGGAAGGGAAGGGCAAATGCAAAGTTATTTTAGGGTCTCATGGACAGCGGAACAGCATATATGATAACGGGAAGAGCTGTATTGCTTAAAAACCTGTATTAAATCAGGGAGACAATGTGGCGTTTTGGCATATCAGGGGCTGGCTCCGCAGTTCCCGACTTTTCTCCTTTTTTTGGCGCATAATGGATTCCAACCCACAAATTAAGGCCTACAGGGAAATTGAGGCATCAGAATGTCACCAGCAGGACATAAGACTTTCCATCACAGCCCAGCCTCAGAATACCAGTACTCTGGATAGGGCCTGCTGAAAGGGGCAGCTCACGTGCAAACAGGAGCCCATTGCGTTGGGATGGCAGACGACAATCCCTCCTGCAGGCCGATTCCTGCTGGAGCATTTCGCTGGGAAAGTGCAGAAGCAGGTTGCAGTCCCTCCAGGACTGCGCTGTCTGCAGGGTGTGGGGTCTGCGCCGATGCGGGGGCAGCACTGCCCTCCAGGCACTGCTACATTTCAGATCAGGCTCCGGGGGACAGAGAGGCCGGGCACACACATCTGATAGAGGCGAGCCAGGCTTGTGCAGACCCCAAGCAGCTGAGGACTACATTGTGCTTCCCACCCTGAGGGAAGATGGTTAAACAGGGTGGTGGTGTCATCTAAAGGTTGGACTAAGGCATCTAGTGACTCTTCGCATCTCAAATCTGGCCCTTTTGACTCAAAGAAATGCCTGGGATCTGTTACTGTGCCAGAATGACCGTACCCGAGTCACAAACGTTCTGGGTTTCTTGGTAACTGCAGCTCTTTCCACCAAGTGCCACACCCTGGGCGCATGCCCTTGGCGCACAGCCAGTGGGGCTGACCCTGGCCTGGCGCTTTTGTCCCTGGAATGTCCCCGGCACCATGCTAAGCTGTAAGGTGATGACTGCAAGGAGGGGAGTAGGAAAGTACCCTGGGGCTATTGCCCCACTGGTGGGGATGGAGAGGAGGATGGCAGACACTGGGCACGCTGACTCAAGCAGGGGGATTTTCATTCTGTGTTAGGTTCTGCTGCTGGTAAGAGGCTGGTTTCTGTAACCAGCTTCATGTTCCCTTAGCAATTATTTGTGAGTAACCAGTAACGTCACCCATAGGCTGAAGTTTTCAGTGAGGTTTGTCTGATATTCAGGAAAACATGTCTGGCAGAACATAGCCTAATAATGAAGAGGCTATTTAATATAAAAAGTAAAAATGCAGTTTTTCCAAAAGTGAAGTTTTCACTGTTGGCTCATGTGAGAGAATGACAGCAGCAGGCTTCTGAGCTCTACACTGAGCCTGATCAGGCTGTGATTGCCATGGAAATGTAGCTTGATAGTGCTCTAATAAAACTGATTAGTTCAATAAACTCAAATAAAACATTCCTCTTGATCAATATCAAGTGTTTCTTTTTAATTAACACTTTACAAACTTTTGATATTTCTGAATAAGTTTTCTCAGAAATAAGTCTTCAAAAGAGCGTGATTTGTAACAAACCGTGGTAACTTCTGCATGATTTTGAAAGCAGGGCGAGGAAGGCACGTTTTGCCGAGTCCTTTTGTAAGCTTTTAGTTGCCATTTGCAAAAGGCTTGCACAGCACATGGAAGTTCAGGGCCCATTTGTAAGTGAAACATATTGGTGCTACTGGAATTGAAATACTAAATAATAACTTACATGGTGTAATTCTGCCGCTACAAAAAATTCACAGTTAACATTTGTCTTTGGGGTCCCGTTTTACTGTGATAACATTACTTGAGGCTTACAAGCCCTGCAAAGATGTCTGTCTCACTGCAAGATATTGCACAAAAATCTACTTGTCACTCTTCCTATACTAAAACTTTAAAAGTAGGAAAATATTCCATTACCATGAATAGATTTGTGGCAGCGTAATGTAGCTCTGTATTGTAAACTACTACATCTTAAAATAAAAGCAATTATCACATTGAGATGTGTACCTAATAGCCTATGAGTAGGCATAGTCTAGAAATTCACATAATCTCTGGTATAATAAAGTGTCTTGATTAGGAGATGGGAAAGCTGCCAGAGCAGCTGGCATGAAGAAGTCACAGCTGCCAGACCAAATCCTGCCTCAAGCATGACACAAGCGGTGCCATTGATTTAATGGAACTTATTTGTGTGAATTACAGTTACGGGCTTGATTCTAGGCAGAAGACCTAATATTAACTTATTTTTCAGAAAATAACGCTCAAGTTTTCTCCCTACCACATTTTAAGCAGGAAAGTCTGTTCCAAGAGCTTCAGGAGAGGAAAATCTAGTTTCAAGAATTACTTGCAGTATTTTGCAACGTACATGTTGTTTTAGTGTCCCTATTTAATAATTTCTTAAACTTATCTCTCAAATAGCACTTCATATATTCTTTTAAATTCATGAAACATGATAGGAATACCAGCTGTCCTATTCACATATCTGTACAGAACAACTGATCCATGAAAGTATATTAATCAATATCAGAAGCAAATGTTTAACGTTTTCCAACTCTAACACTATATTGATGAGTTTTACCAGGGAGGGGTCCAAGTTTAAGCCATGACTAATTCTGGCTCCAGGGAATGTGCATTTGTGTGATTTCAGCCTAGTTTATCTTTTGCTCTGCAAAATTCCAGGCTAACTGTCTGGATATAGGACAGCCACTCAAACTAGCTACCCTAATGATATTTAAAGTGACTTTTTTGTTTCAGGTAGTCGAGAATCCGCTTTTGTACACGCCATCTCCTCTGCTGGAGTCGTTTTTGCCATCACCAGGGCATGTAGCCAAGGGGAGCTGAAATCCTGCTCCTGTGATCCCAAGAAGAAAGGCTCTGCCAAGGACAGCAAGGGCCATTTTGACTGGGGTGGCTGCAGCGATAACATTGACTATGGCATTAAATTTGCCAGAGCCTTTGTGGATGCCAAAGAACGGAAAGGAAAAGATGCCAGGGCACTGATGAACCTTCACAACAACAGAGCTGGAAGGAAGGTGAGTCTCCAGCCAATAGATGCCTAGAGATGTTCTTGGACAACTCTCTTATGTCTGGGGCAGTTAATGTTTGGCCCTTGCTGTCTGGTCTCAGCAGTTAGGAAGAAATACAGGAAGAGCAGGAGCCTGAGCTGCTGTTTCTATCTCCCCTGGAGGTTCAGTGTGACAGAGATATCCAAACAGACTGAATTCAACTGCCTAACAGTATTCCTGTTGGAGTCAGTTCGGTCTCTCCTTGTGTGGGAAGTTAAGCAGGAGTCTAAGCTGCAGGATCAGTTTGGATGGAGGTTTTGTTTTGAGCCTAATTCTTGTATAACCAGGAGTTTTAGTTTTGGTCAATACAGAATACAAATTCCTAAGAGAGGCTGAAGATCACACTGAAAAACAGGCTTGAGAAAGAGCAAATTCGAAATAACACTTGAGAAAAAACGCATTCTGTCCATTTCTCTATGCATATGGTAAACTTAATCACAAAGTGAGCAGAGATAAAATGTAATTACTTCACTCCTTAAGAAAATAAATCCAAAATACATGGCCCTCCAAAAGGCAATGGCCTTGGAGCATGACCTGCTCTAAACAAACCCCTTTCCTAAACATTGTATGAAAATACCATTCCTGAATTTCAACTAAAAGAGTCTTTACTTTCACATTGTAGGTGAGTAGAAGGAGTAGTTGCCAGGTGTATTGCCCACCTCTGGTGCAAGGGCTGAGGAATATGTACACTAACATTTTGTGGTGCTAGCTATAAAAAGTAAGAATAGTGCATGAGACTGGAATACGCAGTTTCATTATTTAAAACATGTTAAAAATTCGCTGCTCCTACAACATGTGAAATAATACAGAAAAAAAATTTATTGTGCTAGACCAAGCACTTCTGGAATTACTTGTAGAGACTCTTTGTTTCTTATCTCTGGTTTTCCTTAGTGCATATTTAGTAGTAAGTAAATTGTCTGTATTCTGATCTTTTTGTGTACTGCAAGTAGATGATTTTCCTGACAGATTTTTGTTCTTCAGCATCTTTCCTCCACCTGTTTATTGCCAGCAGGTGTAATTAATATGTAATGTAGGCAGATGAGGCTATTCAGATCAGTGATAGGCAGATGCAGTACTGTGGTCATGTTTCTGTTACTGTCCAAAAGAGGCTGAAGTCTACAAAACAAACAAAGATTTTTTTTTAGGAGCAAGTAAGTTCCATGATGGGAAGTACTTTCTGTAATATTTGAGCATCTTATTAAGTTTTAAAAAATACCTCTGCCAAATTCTAAGGCAGTACTGGTAAGCAGGTAGATTTTTTAGAAAAAGATCAAGAGATTTTAATAAATATATTCAATTAAAAATAATGAATACATTCTCTAGGACCTGCTTTATGGACAGGGATGCTGTTTTGTATCCACAGTGCAGTAGTGTAGGTTTAGCTTTGCAGGGATCTCACCACCTCAGCTGCCCCAAAGCCTGGCATTTTGACCTGGGTAAGACCACCTGTGCCCTTGGTTTTTCTTGCCCCCAAAAGGGGTGTTGATAGATTTCTTTTAAAACTAGACTATTCCAACTGTGTTAATTAAAGAATAAATAGAATAAATATTTATAATATTCCCATATGAATCATAGAAAATAATATTCTGTATATCAGTATAGGAACATCACTGACAAAAAAAAGAGACCTGCATTCCTATGTGCTTCTTCCACTATTCCAGCAAGTTGTTTTAAACATACAAGTAGTTAAATTGAGTTCTACTCAGATAATTAAAACCAAGCATCTGCTTAAATCCCAGATCTGTGATATGGCTATGAAGTGGGGCTGTGGGAATGCCAGTGACTTCTTTGAAGTAGTCATACCATTTGCAAGTTGGAAAGAAAATTAGAAGTCCTTTGGTTTCATAATACATTCTCACTTTATTACTAAGTGCTTGACTGAAAAATGCTGTTCTTCTGTGCATCAATCTCACGTCTAATCATGGAGCTTTCCTCTCTCTTACCTTCCTCCCATGATGACATTCCTCTTGTACAAACTCATATTTCATGAACTCTTAAGGCATAATATTTATAGATCAAATATCCGTGTCTACATAATTAGGAATGAATTATTTATTGTCTATGAAGCCATCTGTTGTTCTCCAACATCATACAGATAGTTTAAATGTCTGAGATGAAGCTGAAATGGCTTTAATGCTATCCAGATGTTAAATTAATGATAAGGGTGATCTCTCCAATGCAAACTAATGAAGGTCTTATTCTAAAATGTTTGTTAAAATGTGTATAGGCATTTTAAGTATATTGTATTTTAAAATTCTGCATAGATCTGATGCCTAGCACAGGTACAATGTCTTTACACAGCCTTTTAAAAATAATATAAATATGAAATGCCTGTGAATTTCTGGGCAATATTTGAAACACTGTTTAGGGCAAAGGGCAACTTCATGAAGATGAGCTAGAGAGGGTCAGCACGACCATCCTGCAGCTGGAACAATGGGGAAAGGGGGTGCCTTTGCCTCCCAAGTGGCCAAATGATTCTGGCCATTTCTGATCATTTCCTCCTGTCCAGTCTGTGTCCTAGCACTACAGACCACATCGATCCTTGGGATGACTGGCAGGAGCAGGAAGGTAAGCCCATCAGCCGGAGGATTGTGTGTACCGTGAGTCAAACAACCAGAGCAGACCAGCCACATGGGGATGACTTGATGCTACCAGTGGGTGTCACTACAGACCGTAATTTGGAGGCCCATCGCAGGCCTGGCACTACAGGATGGATGGAAAAGGGCCGAGAAGCAATTAATTGCAGTTTGTTTTACCTGTGTCATTTCTAAACAGGCCGTAAAGCGGTTTTTGAAACAGGAGTGCAAATGTCACGGTGTGAGTGGATCGTGCACTCTAAGGACCTGCTGGCTGGCCATGGCAGACTTTAGGAAAACAGGAGATTATCTGTGGAAGAAATACAATGGAGCGATTCAGGTGGTCATGAATCAAGATGGCACGGGTTTCACTGTGGCTAATAAGAAATTTAAGAAGCCAACTAAGAATGACCTGGTATACTTTGAAAGCTCTCCAGACTACTGTATCCGGGACAGGGATGTCGGTAAGCCTCTATCATTATACATGAATGGTTTTATTTAAGATGTTTGTACTTCAAAGGTCAAAACTTTTGTTGAGTGTGTGTGTAGATAGATAGATAGATATAAAAATATAAATCCATGCATGTAACCAGCAGGAAACAGGAAAGAAGATGTTTTAGGAGGACTCAGTACAAGAGCAACAGTTCCTCGATGACTCTAGGTGTACAACAGCCAGTTGTTCTAATATAATTCAGCAGTTTCTGCCAGATGCTATGGAGCCCTGGAGATGCTGTAAGGCAAAGCTGCTTTCAGTACAAGTTTGAGTTGTGCACTGGAGGCAGATCCATAGCGGGCACAGCCACACTCACTCTTGTGTCACACAGCTCACTCCAGAACTGCCCCAAGTCCCGTGATGTCCCTGTGATGCCACCTCCTGTTGCACTGCTTTGCTTCCATGTTGTTATGCTACTGCTGTGGTATTATCTGCTCGTTCCCACAGCTCACTGTGGCTGTGGACCCCAGTCGTAGACACGCCTGTCCCCATCTAATGTGGGAGGTACAGCTTGTGACAATCCAACTCTGCTTGCACCGGTCAAGGCAGCTGTGGGTGACGTGGGGTGAGGGAGCTGGAGAACGTGCAGGTGGATGAAAGAGTAGAGGTGGGTGGGACACAGCACGCCGGGCTGAGTGACACAGCTGTTGATTCCTCTTTACGAGGCAGTGTTGGCTCTGTCCATGACAACTATCACATTTGCTGAAGAGCTGTGCCAGCCCCTGTGGGAAGAGATAAAGTGTTGGTGCTGCTATTCACACTGGATTTTCCTGCTTCAGGGATTCAATAGAGACACACTTAACAGTATTACAGAATTCAAGGCATTGCCAAGCACCAGGAATCCTGCTAATGGTTCTTGACCCGTGGATAGTATTTCCTGATGTGGCAATTAAAAACTGGCAACTAGAAAACCAGAAATTTGGAAAAGAGAGTCAGACTGAGTAATGTATGAGAGAAGTTGTGGAACTAATTATTAGGTTGTATAATAGACCAGATTGCACCCCATATGACAAATCCATAAGTATCTGGATAGCAACACAGCTCAACTCTTTTTGGCACTGCTGCATATTTACAATCCAAGTTTGCTTGGAATAAACATTGCAAAACAGCTGTACTTAAATAAGAACAAGATGTGAGTTCCTGGTCATGTACTATTGACTTCAATGAACCCAGAATTTCATCCAGTACAATTACATTGTATGGTGTTTCTGGTTAATTTGGTCGTCACTGTAATTTTAAATGTTATTTATTATTTTGGCAGGCGATGTTTATTACCTGCATGAGCACATACTGTTCCTTGAATAGTGGCCGATACTGTAACGTCTAATGCTTTAATCCAAGTGAATAAATGGGCATGTTGTGGCATTGTGCAGAGATTAACTTTGCAGACTAGCAAAATGTTTTTTCAAAACATTTATCTCTTGACATTGCCTCATTCATTGTCAAACCCGTGATTCCTTTTTGCCTGGAAGGAGAATCCGTACACTACCCAATTCTATATCAAAAAGCCATTTAATGATCTCTTTGTACTAAGCCTAATCTCATCTATCAGTCTTGTTACTGTGGAGGAGCGTGGGCATTTTTCACCACAGTGTATTATGTGCATTTGCCAGGCACTGACAAGCCTACCCGGAGATGGCAAAGTCTGACATGTACTTTGGCTCAGCTCAAGAAAAGGCTGCAGCTGAGGTGGTGTTTCTTTGCTGCCCAGAATTCAGAGAATGTGGCTGTTTGGAAGAGCATATTTTTAGCAAACCTTTGATGGGGTGTGGAATGCCCTGCTGCTTGCATGGAGCAAAGAAAAAACAAAACCCCCCCCCAAAAACCCTGACCTGATCTGGCTTTGAGGGAGATGATTTTGGCAGCTGAACAACATTTTTTTCATTTTTTTGGTTTGCCCTGTTGAGCATTGCATAGTGCCAGCCCTGTTAAATGACTGCAAATGAAATGAGATTATGGAAGTCTGAGTCTGGAAGTAGGTGGGGAGCATCTCAGTGTCAGCTGAATCTAATACCACAGTGCTTTAGTATGTCCTTGAATACAAAATTCAATACAAATGTACTTGAATTCAAGTGATTCAGTACTTCAGGAAAGAAAAAATAATCTGGAGGTTGGTTAGTATTGGGGCTGAACGAAGGATTCACAGAGCAAATCTTATGAAGCATCATGACTTGACCAGGAGACAACTCCACAAACTGCAAAATGTTCAAGCCAGTGTCCTCTGTGGCTTGATTGTGCTAACATATAGGAACCAGTGAGTTAAAGGTGCTCAAGAGTTCTGCCATCACCCAAAAAAAAGCAGATACCTTCTCTTCTCCCACTGGAGCTTCCACCCTGGGTCTGCCTGTGTGTGGGGCCACATTCCTGGGTTGCAGTGCCCATCTCCTGTGTCCCCAACAGGCAGATAGGGTGCGTTTGAGGACCCACCAGCAGTGGTCTCTTTGTGCAAAGCACTGTGGAGAGCCATGTACAGCGCTACCTGCAGCCCTCTGGAGCTGTGTGCTGGGTGACAGATCACCTGCCCAGGGTGACCTGCTTTGGGTACTTCACAGGATTGTTTTTGTGTTCTTTTCCCCTTGCTGCCCCACGTAAGCCATTTGCTGCATTTTTGAGTGGAATGAGGCCAAGTCCAGAGTGTAGCCTGCAATTTAAAGTGTGATCTGCGAGTCCTGGTGTTATATAAGATGTGTTAGTGCTTGAGGTGTGTAACCCATGGAGGGAAACCAATCGTGATCTATGTCAAACACTTGTCACTGAGGTTGGCTGCATACAGGCAGTCCCCGTGTGACTTTTTGGCCTGTATCTCCCAATTTGCGCATCGCAAACACGCTGGTGGGCGTGCTTGCAATGGCTTCCCATCAGGGCAGCTCTCCTCCAAGCACCGCCTGGCAAGGGAGCAGTGCCATCACCCCAAGAGCCTCTGGGGGCTGCGGGCTTAGGAACGCTCTCAGTGGCTACGGGAATTAGAACAAGACACCTTTACTCGAAACTGGATCTAGATAAGCTGTTTTTATCAATACATTGCCATCTCTTCTGCGCTGGCCTGGGAAATCCCAGCCCCTCCAGACAAATCTGTCTCCAATGTGTACTGCCTGTTCTCTCCAGCCCTTCTGTACTGGGTGTTATACATAAGATCCAGTAGCTTCAGAGCTACTTTTCTGTGAATGTTTCCTTTAATTATTTTTTCCCCAAAAGCACTTGTGAGGAAACTATCATTGGGAATTTCACTGGTTTTGCACCCTTTTTTTGCTTTTTTGTGTGTGTATATAAGAAAGTCAAGATGTTAGTACTTGACACCAGATTTTAATCAATAGAAGTAGAAGGAAAAAGCTCTCATTATAAACTAAGAAATACATTTTAGGGCTTTAAGAATGGAAAAAAGTATTTTTCAACATAACGCATGTGGACTTCCAAAAACAACTGTGCAAATCGAGAAGAAAAGGCCTGACGTACAGGCTGTGAAGTTGGCAGTATGAAAAGCTGTGGATGTTTTGGCAGGTAGAATGTGTGTAGGCATGGCAATTCCAACATTTCAAATGAAAACAAAGAGGTTGTACAAAAACTTTTTACAAGTTAGAACCTACTCCTGCCTTGTAAGTGCTGAGGAGGTGCATTGCAAGGTAGCAGGCAGAAAACTGCCTTATTTTGTGCTGTGTCTTCTGCTGCCTTCATCACTCAGGGGCCTGCCAAGGAGCGCAGTAACTTGTCTGGCTCCTCACTGATGGTTTTTGTTCATTTTCTTTCTCACTAGGGAAGCTGCAGAGATTCTGAAGATGCTGTTTGAACTGTTAAAAAAAGTTGGTTTTGCTCAAAAACTAAGCCTTTATATGAGCTTGTTTTCACTTTTGTCACAATCTGTGGATAATTTAGTTCCCTGTCCTAGTGGTGTAGTAAATGATGTTGTTTTGTGGTCAGCATCAGATACCAGTTTCTGACTGTCTGTTAGTGGCTGAAATAATTTTGTTTTTGAAGTTGGTGGCAAAACTCCTGTTGAAAGCAGTGGGTGCATCCTGCTTAGGTTGTCCTTTAATGCTGTGTGACTTCCTCCTACATCTGGAAATAAGAATATTGGACTTGGAAACTAACTTGTGCCTCAGCTGAGGAATGTGGTCAAACCTTTCTGGGCAGCTCCGGATGGATGTGGGGGAAGCCACGGCCCTACTCTGCTCCTGGGTGGGAGCTGTGCTGAGGTGGAGGGCGGCTTTGCTTTTCCTCCACTGGTGTGAATTCCTAATACAGAATGTTAATCACATGGGTCACAAAATTGCATGGGGTACAAAGCTTGGCCTTTGTACTGTTTTTTTGGTCTGAACAGAGAAAGCAGGACAAGTGCCTTTAAAAGTTATTTACAAAATCAATTAGGTTGGAAAAGACCTCTGAGATCATTGAATCCAACCTTTGAGTGAACACCACCGTGTCAACTAGATCATGCACTAAGTGCCATGCCCAGTTTTTCCTTAAACATCTCCAGGGCCAGTGACTCCACCCTCTCCCTGGGGATTCCATTCCAATGTCTAATAACCCCATCTGTGAATTTCGTTGTATTTTGCACAGTCTGGGATGTGATGCATACTGCTGTGGGCTGAGACAAACATCAGAACTTACATTCAAGTGTCCCAGCTGTTTGCTCAGTGTCATGGATGGAAGAGAGTGTGATGGCTGGGAAGCAGGATCTGGCTTGTTTTCTGCCACAGGTTTCCTGTGGGACCACAGGTGCATCATGTAGCTCCGCATCCTCCTGACTCCTCAACCTTGCCTAGACTGAGGGCACTGGGGGCCACTGGAAGTCTCTCTTCCCCCATCAGGGAGTGATTCCTGAAAAAAAGATCTTGGAAAGGCCTTTTGGCATCACTGCTATGCCTGTTATGCCAGTTGCCCCAGTGTAGCTGGGTTTGCAGGGAGAGCTGCGTGGCTGAGGGCTTGCTGGGAGTAGTGTGTGCCCATGTGGGTCACTGCTGGGGGCACCTCTCCTCCCCGGGCCTTCCTGCCGGGGATCCAGGTGCTGGCACTGGCTGTAGGGACAGTAGGCCAGGAGCAGGAGTTCCTGCTGGTTTCCTGGTGCAGGGTGCGCCTGATGCACCACATCGCTGGTTGTTTCATCCCACTGAGATCCTCCCCCAAATATCAGAGGCTTACTTCGAAGCGCTGTTTTGAAACATTCAAAGCCGTCTCCCCAAGGATGTTTTGCAGAGCATTGGTCCATAGGCAGCAGCATGAACACTCTCAGACCCCAAGGAGATTTGGGATTTATCAGGCTGCAGGTGCAGGAGCCTGTTTCTGGCTCCATTCAATGTGTTTTCTCTTCCCTCTGCCGGTTCCCTCTGGGGTGGCTCAGCACGTCTCTGCCTGGCGGGTGCAGCAGCACCTTTGCAGCTCAGGACCCCTGAGCCAGGGCCGGGGGCTCAGCCGTGGGCGGCAGCTGGCGAGTGGCTCCAGGACGGGCAGCCGTGGGCACCGCTGAGCCCGGGGCTGGCAGCCACACAGCACCCTCCTCCTGCTCTGCCTGCAGCAGGCATGAGCCAGCCATTCGACAGTGAAGCTTTCCAGGTGTATACTTCTACCCAATGAATATTTAAGTATTTAAATAAATACGGGAATCTAGGCCATGGGAGGGAAGCTGAGAAGTGTTCTAGGGGCTGAAGCACTTCTCCAGGAAAGCAGTTGAAGCCTGTCCTAAATTTGATGCAAAAAGAGGAAAATTTGCACCCCCATGGCTGAGAGGCTGGATCATGTGTTGGTCCCATGAAAAAAAAACAGTTTGAGAAGGCGACTTTGCTCCAGTCCCCGAGACCCCTCGTTGCATCAGTGGCTTGGGGTCAGCCCCCATATAACACAAAGTCTCCCTGATGCTGGGGGGGCAGCAGGGGATGGAGGGACAGCGAAGACTTGTATGTTACTAACTGCTTTGAGACAGCAGCATCAGTGCATAAAACTATAAATACACCATAAGGGAAAAAAAAAGAAAATTGGAATTTATTCAGCTTAAATTATTAATAATTACAATTTAACTGCAGTTTACATTTTTATTAATTAAGATTCGTTTGCTATCCTAGCTCATGCAAATTTTAATTAATGTTTGCATGTATTTGTTTTCCTTAAGAAGGTAAATTGTTCATGTTCGGTGTGCACCTGTGAATACACTTCGTAAAATATTTTCAGTTAATTTATTGACCACAGCCGTTACTTAGGGAATATCGCCTTGCCCTAGAAAAGAATGGAGTTGTAATCAGGTCTATAGAAAACGTCAGAAGAATGTTAATTTTGTGGATATACCTGCATTTGATTCATAATAGCAATACATAGGAAATTAGGTGAGGCAATTAATTTTTACGAAGTTTTCAGATTGATGGTAATAAGCTGTCAGCAGCTGTGGTATTGATCCTAAAATGCACCCTAAAATCAGTTTGTGTTAGATGAACAGTGGCTCCTATGTGCTACAGTCACTGTTCAGGGCCATTTTGTGCCACGTGGATATGGGCACAGGCATTTCAGCCACTCTTCCTGAGTGTTTCAAGCACATGACAAGGTGTGGTATGGTTCCTCTTCCTCTTTCTGTCCACAGCAGGCTATAATTTAGTTTCTTCTAATCTCATCATGAAAGGGGAGAAGAACCCTTGGTGTTACCCCGCAGAGATGAGAGGCACACAGAGCAGCAACTCTTCAGCTGCCACCTGAACTGGTGGAATGGGGCCCATGGGTGGACACAGCAGCGATGCCAAATGCCTGGGGTGCTTCTGCACTCACTTCTGCAAGACTTTAATCACTGGCAGCACAGTTACTTTACCCACTGTGTCCCTTGCAGCCACCAGATTTCATGGTCTCTTCTTTCCCAGCCCTTTCCTGACCACCCAGAGCTCCCCAGCCAAGCCCATGAGATCCCAAGCACCATGAAGATGCTCCACTTGGGCATCCCATTTCAGACAGTCCTGGGGGACTGGGTGTAGGGAGCAGGAAGAGGCTGCCTTGGGAAGGGTGTCTGCTCTCTGGAGGAAAGCTAAGGAAAGATGAAGTAAAGCATGATGATATTAACAGAATCAGGCAGAGCCTTGAAGTATTTCATCCATTTTATTCCTTCTCATCTCCAGACCTGATTTCTAGGGGAAATATGAGAGCAATTTTACCTTATTATAGGCATTTCTCTGGCTTGATATTGAATCCTGAGTGATGTGATGTTGAAGGATCAAATACATTGCAAATTAAGTCTCCTATACCTATTTTCATATGCTTGCTGTCTTCCCTTAAAATCCGCCTCCTGAGCTTTGCTGCGTTCCCTTTGCAGGGTCCCTTGGGACAGCTGGTCGGGTGTGTAACCAAACCTCCCGTGGCATGGACAGCTGTGAAGTGATGTGCTGCGGGAGAGGCTACGACACGTCCCGCGTCAGCAGGATGACAAAATGCGAGTGCAAATTCCACTGGTGCTGTGCTGTGCGCTGCCAGGACTGCCTGGAAGTGGTGGACATTCACACCTGCAAAGCGCCAAAGAGCGCTGGCTGGATTTCCCGGACATGATGCACAGGCTACTGATGCTAAGGACCACAGCCTTTGCCCTTCCTGGTCCATGCAGGGAATGCATCAGAGGTCTTTTTTACTTTTATGCCTGTTCTGCCTTTGTTATTCGTTGCACAGAAGCTGCTGAATAATTGATGCAAACCCTGCAGCATTTACTCTGCATTTCTGCATGACAGTGTTGCTGTGGAGTTGTCTGTGCATAAACTGATGCAGCTCTGGAAGGATGTACTTATGCCAAGACTCTTCCAACCATCATGTAACTCTCCTTCAGAATCCTTGTGGCAATTCATTCCTGCCATCAGGAACATAAGAAGATACAAAATGTGGCACTTTTACAAGATCACCACCACCAACTGCATGGGCTGGGCTTGCTCAAGCATCTTCTGAAGGATCTTGGGCAGGTCACAGTTGAGCCCTGAATACTGAACGCCTCAGGAGTTTGAGCACTGGTTGGTGATTTCCCCATGAAAAAAATTTGGGGCCAGATTGGTGAAAAGCTTTACTGGAAGGGTGTTTGTTCATCCCTGGTGGACTGGAGTTTCCAGCAAGGCCGCCTGAGGCCACCCTGGCCACCATTAGCACACTGTGGCTTCCTGTGGGGCACGAACTGGCCCATGGCCTAAAACAAAGGAAATTGCAGGAGATGTATTCAGCTACAACACTTTGACGAACTATTAAAGAGTCAAAGCAAATGTCTTAGTTATATATTTGTGAAAACTTGCCTTAAAAGCTTTTAAAAAGTAATTAATATTAACTGCTGAGGATTTTTTTTTCTGACCTGAAGGATTGAAGAAAATGGTTTTTCAGCCTAGTGAAAGCTGGGTACAGGACACTCAACTACCTAAGGATAAGGTCTTCTCTTTTTCACATACACAATAGTGGAAAAATGTTTGCGAAAAATGATGGAGAAGGAAATGCCTTGCCTCAGTAATGACTTGGATTCTAAAGAAGTTACCAGCTTCTATGTTCTTTTAAAGTTAATAGATCTATTAAATATTCTCAAAATGGTATTTTCCACTCAGATGAGGTCTTCCAAATTAGATTTTTTCTGCATACTTTCTGCAAAAACCCATGCCTGTGACGTGTATCATGCGGAGTGTATAGGCCTGTGATGGAGGCAGTTACAGGTTGTGCCAGGTCCATGTGCTGGGCTGGGATCAGCACAAGACAAGAAGTTGCTGTAAAGATGTGCAGGCTTATGAGGCCCAGAAATTGCAGCCTTGGTGGAGAGGAACTGGGTCAGAGAGAAACCAGCTGCCTCTCCTCAGGGCAGAGATCAGCCACATGAACCAATAGAAAAATGAGTTCTGTGCCAGTAAGTGTAATAAGGCTCTGAAAAAGCACCCATGAAGAACAGAGACAGGCAAGGTAATGAAAAAATAACATAGGAAAAGGAAGTTGAATGAGTGATAGAACATATTGTAGATGAAAGTAAAATTTCCATATGAAAATGAAATAGACTGGAAGAACCCCAGCAGGTACAACCAGTGCAGGAAAAAGTAATATCCAAGTAGCTAACCAAGGCAATAAAGTGAATACTCTGGGTATGTTTTGTTTTTGGAACTTTTTAAAAAGACTATTTAAAAAGAAGGGGGTTTGGCATTAAGTGGTCTTGGGGGAGCGGTCATTTACATCTGCAAGGCTTTGGAAAAAGTTTGCATCATTAAAATGGGCAATTCATCTCCAGAAGGCACAGCTGGCAGTAAAAGATTAGGGGACTCCAGAAAGTTCTTTATTTGGACAATAAGATAATGTTGCAGTTACTGTATATGGAAATGATCATGGCTAGAGGTAACAATAATCACACTTCTGTCTATAAACCAACTGCTGGCGGGAACAGCCCTGCCCTCGTGTTTGTGCATATGCAGTGCATTTATAAGGTGGATATGTGTACCCACGTGCAGCTCAGGGGTTATACTGCCAGCCTCTTCATTGCTGCCAATTCTGGCTCTGGGCTGGATAAGGAAAATTTCATACCTAATTGTATTTAAAGGTGAGCTCCAAGGAGAATTTTTATTGGGATTTCACTATGAAATTAAAGCCACATGTAGTTCGTAGCCTCAGCAATATCATACTTTAAGCCTTAAAGAATTTTAAAGCAGTATAATAATTTTTAACTTTTTACAGCCTTTTTTTTTTTTTTTAAAAATTCAGGGAGCCTGAGTAGTCTAAAAGATTACCTATGTAATAAAGCTGAAAATATTTCAATATTCTGGAAAAAAGAAAAATGGCTCATTCTTATGAGAACTTGTTCTAGGCAGTTGAATGAAGGGTAAAAAAATTAGATCTCTTCTTAAATCTGTTGTTTAATACTCCAGAAAATCAACTCACCTGAATTCTGTAGTCCCAGATAAAGTGTTTTGGAGTCACTATATCAAAGGTATATTAACTTTTATTCCCCAACCTGGTTCTCCTCTGCTAAGATGCATCTTCTTGCTCCAAACCTTCCCCTGCGTCAGAGGCCTGTGGTTCCTGAAGGCTGGTCTCACCAGTAAGACCAGGAAGATGGGGACATTGAGTCCCTTGGCCTTTTCAGTGCCCTTTGTCACCCTGTCCAGCAGCAAGCCCGCCCAGGTGTGCACAGCAGGCTGATGTTCCCATTTCAGGCACGTGCCGTATCAATAAGCTGTGATGCAATGCCTGGAAACCCAGAATATTTCACAGCATAACAAATGGGTAAGCACTGAGCTGGCCACTTGATGACAGTTTTTTCTGTATTTATGGATTTTTGGGGTTTTTTTGAGAACTCAAGGTAGGCTTCTAATATCTGTAGGCATTCCTGCTGCCTCTTCCACAAAGAAATGCACTCCCAGAAACTTTTGCTATTTCTTAGTGGCAAAAGACACTCAGAGATGTAAATATTGCTAGGAAATATTGATGATCTCCATGATCATCAGCAAATGATCTTCAGCAAATCCAACAAAGCATATAAGAGGGGAAAAAAAAGAGGAAAAAAAGAGAAGAAACAGAAATCAGGCATGGCAAGTGAAATAATACTGTATTTTGTTCTATGGAATAAATTTACTCATGTATTTAGTCATGAAGAGGAAACAGCTGTCTCTAGGTAGACATTTTAGTGTCAGAATAATGTTAGCTGAGGCTAAAGGTTGTAGGATTATTTTTTTAAAATATGCAGTCCAATTTTCTTGAGGGAGTTCCCTTTAATTTGCTGCATGAACTCAGGATCTAGCAGCGCCCTGAAATGCCGTTAGCCTGCCAAGCTTTTTGGGATTGCTCCCTACCCACTCTTTTCAACAAACTTTACCCTAAAAAGTGTGTTGTGCTGTTATGGGTGAAATCTCATAAAAAAAGTTTAATTTTCTTTTACCACATGGAAAACAGGGAATGACTTAGGAATGGTGGTGTATATTAAGGCATGTGGGCACTGAAGCTTGAGAGACTGCTGCTTTTTCTTTTCCTGGAAAAATATCTAAAACCAATTTGTGCATCTCATCCTGGCCTCCCATCCCTGTGTTAATTTCTTTGCAGATGTGAACTAGAAATAAAATGCTGCATTTCTGGTACTGCACTGCACAGCTGCTGAAGGGCATCCAGCCTGCATGCCCAAACCACAGCTGTTGGTCACTGCCTGCAGGCTTCATGTCCAGCTTCTTGTGGGACTCAGTGTATGGTGGCAAGGGGGAAAGGAATGTTTAGGCATCAGTGAAGATCTGGATCTGGGGAGGGTGCTTTTGCTGAGAAAAACCAGCTCTTACTCCAGTGTGGCAGTACAAAGTGTACCAAGGCTCGATCTTCACGGCGTTTGTCCTGCACTCTTCGGAAGGGCTTCCTGCAGGTGATGGTTGCCTCCAAGGGCAGAAGTGGTTTTGTGGTCACATGTCACAGTCTGCAGGTTTTACCTGCCACTTCAAACGATACAAATGAACTTGTATTATTATCAGAAAGAGAGCAGCAGCTCATGGGCTGTAACCACAAATGTGATTTTGGGTTGTTTCTTTTGTGTAACAGCTCATTTGCGTGGTGAAATGGATGCAACTTCATAAAGTAAGATCTCTTGTGTGAAAGAAGAAAATGCATATATACATTGACAATACAATATACATTGTCAATACATTGACAGCTCCCTCTGTGGTGGGAGCTGGCAGGAGCCCTGCTGGAAGCTGGGTGGAGGCAGGGGCTACCTTGTATAATCTGCTGTAACTAGAGCCACTGAGGTTTTCAGGGCCACCACAGGGTGACAGCCACACTGGGTGTGAAGGGGGTGTGTGGTGTGTGCAAGAGGTGCAGCTTCCTTTGGATGTTTAGCTTCTGCAGGTTTCTTCAACATGGCAAGACTCCTGATAATTTTTCTCCTTTCTACTGGGGTAAGGACTTCTATGCTCTGAAAAAACAGTCTGTATGTTCAGCATACCCACCAAATGATGAAAGAGAGAAAGCAGCAGCCCTCCCCTTGGTGTAGCACTCACCTCTCTGAGTGCAGTTCCTGCCAGGGAGCAGCTGTAAATCTATCCAGTGGGAGGGAGAGACAGAAGGTGGCCAGCTTGACTTGACACTCCTGGGGGGTCCTCTCCTTCTTTGTTCTATGCAGTTTATAGTGTAAAGAGATAATGTGCATACAAATTCTACTAAGTTGTCTTTAAAGAAAAAAACCAGGAACTGCTAACATTTGGAGTTAAAAAGCTTCCTCCACCCCTAAATCTGAAGATGAGTTATTATCTGAACCAGATTTCCACAAGGCTCATCTCTGCACTAAGCCAGAGGCTTTCCATCATTATAATCACGGGCTGTGTTTGCTTTTTGATCTAAACCATACTGAACTTCACAGGAAACATGTCAGAGGCAGCAAAGCCTACGGCAATAAACTCTGCCCAATGAAAAAGAAAATCCTTTTGTCTGATTTGCCTAGTCTGCCAGATGCCTAGAATTGTAATTAAAGAGAAATTTTCTAGATAAAATCCATGGCCCATTACTGCTTAATAGGGAGACAGATACTAGAAATAGTAGAAATAAAATTGCATAAAGGTATTTTTGAGTTCCTAAATGTTCCCCATAGTTCAATGAAAGGATCTGATTCTTCCAGGAGTTAAGCAATCCTTTTTATCCGAGTATTACAGATAGTAATTTCCACACAGATCATAATATCTTTGAACAGAAGGCCAAACTACTGCCTTAGCTGCTGACAAACATGGAGATTTGTATAAAGCTACATATACACTGATATGCAAATGCATTTACATTTAGGCCTGTGAATCACAAAAATTTGTTCTTTTGAAATGTAGGGTACAGGTGGCTGGGAATATGTGATACAAAGCAGCACAGGACAAGAGCTGACTATGCCTGATCCTTCTGATTTTCACAGCCTTAAATAATTCTGACAGTGCTGTTGTGAGGCAAACAATCAATATGGTTATCCCTAGTTTTTCAGCTGGAGATGCATAGCAGCACCTCCTGTGAGGGTGTTTTATGTGGCTGTTCTAACAATTCAGATGAAAACAGCAGAACATAAATATTGGTCCATTTCATACTTCCACATGCTTATCCACTAGCAATCTATTACCTCTAATCTTATGCCACATCCTACATTAACTGCAAGCCAAACTAATTTCAACATTGCAGGGAATTGTTTTTTCAGGAGTAATAGCCAGAGATGAAAAACCTGTATGGAAACCCCTAGCAGCCCTACCAGCTCTAACATTTGTCCATAGGGCTCTCGGATCTCCTATATCCTTCCCCAGGTCTCACTCTTACAGCTGATTTCTCTTGGCGTGGGGCTACATTTTTAATTTCATAGCCCAGCAATGTTAACACGGTACTTTTGCTCACCTGGACAAACATCTGTCTTCTACTACTGTGTCTGTGATCAAGTGGAAAAAAAAGTAATGTAATGGATCTCCTCTTGTTAAGAAACACTTTCCTTTTATACCCATTCCAGTACTGAGTTTTGTCTCTGCTCGTTTCCTCATTGATAAACAAACTTTTCTGCTGGTGATCCCAGTCCCTTAAACCACTCATCATTTTAAGAGCAACAGCGAAGTTGAAATGGTAAAGTGGCATTTTTGATCCACTGCATCAGGGTTATGCTTCCTTATCTAGAAGACAAGTTGGAAAAAAATATCCTTGAGGCATCTGTAAGTATGCACTTTCATTTCTGGACAGAGAGGACTGCTTGCTTCAACTTCCACATCAAAATCTTCATCTTAGAGCTGGCCTCGGAAGTTTCCATCTAGAGTGGCTAAGTCATAAATGAATACTTGGTCTAAACAGTCACAGCACAAGGATAAGATTACCTGAGGTGAGCAGTATAGTGAAACACCAACCTCTCTATTAATTGTGCATGAACTAACACCAATTTTGCTAATGAGCCTCCAGAAGGTACCTGAAACAGCAGGGGTGTGAAGAAAATCTGTAAATTATGTGGGTTTCTTGAAAATTCAAGTGAGGATAAGCTGACCTCTGTGCAGAGAAGGGAATTCGAAGCCAAGTGTGGCATCCAAACTGCCTGGAGATCCTAAAGCTGCTTTAAGCAAGAGTTTTGACTGTCTACAAGCCTCATCTAGACCGTCTGCAGAGGTGAGGGCCTCACCCTAATTGAACTCCCTATGAAAAGGCAGTGACAACGTTGCTTAATTGTAATGCTGGTAGAGTTTTTTCATTACCTGAATGTGCAGCCACGCCCTAGCTGTCGTGAAACAGATACCACACGTTTAACAACAAAACGTAGACTCTGTGTTCTGAAGAAGTCAAAAGACAGCAATGCTACAATACACAAAAGTTTATTTTTTTCTTTTCTGAAGGCAAAATATAATAGAACCTAACATCAATGTATTTTGTACAACAAAACAGTTTTTATATGAGAACAGACAATCCATGAAGAGTTTTAAAGTCTTATAACTGCTTCCCTTTTTTATCATGCTTTCTTGTGGTCAACAAAAAGTTGGCACAGAAGATGTCATGGCAGTCAGTCAGCAGGCATGCTCCCTCAGATCCTTGTCAGCTGGTGCCACAGGCTGGAGGGCAGGATACTTTCTACTTTTTCCATCACAAAATTTAAAGGGGCAAAGAGGGTGCTGAGAAACTGCAAAGAAATCAGATACACATTCAGATCAAAATCCAGGAGACAATACATCTCAAGAGAAAGCTGTCCAATGCTGTGTTCCTCTGTAAAATACTCCAGCATGATAAAAATGACATAATTCACACATAAAGACTTCCAAATTCTTGAACTTTGCATATACAGAGATTTCTGGATTTTGCAGTAAAGAAAGCAAGAGTCCCATTTTTACAAAGATCAAAGTGATGAACTACAGAAGTTTTCACGCATCTCACATCCTGGACTGAAGCTCATACTGAAGCCACTAAAAGCTCAACCCAAAAGATACTGAAGAGAGGCTTTTTCGTAACAGGGGTCTGCCAGACCACCTCACAGAGACAAAAAGCATGTCTTGAGATTCGGGTTTAAAATGGTTCAGGGTTATCTATAGATCTGCTATATACACTGAGGCATCACTAACTGTCATTTATCTTAACATACTCTGCATCACTGACTAAAATTCACCTTAACATCCTCTCTCTATTACAGAACGCAACATTCAAAGAGACCTCAGTATATTAGTGTTCAGACAGGCATATATGAAAAAATCGAGTGAATGGAGAGTATTTCATCACAGGAAAAAACCACTGGCAGCTACACATCGCAGAACTCCAAGCACTCCTGAAACTTCGAAAAATATGTATTAACTGTGCTTTACATCGCCTGCAATTCAACTCTACACACTACACACACCTGTGCTGGGGCCCTACATGTGTATGAGAGAGTACAGCATTTATGATGCTTATGCATTTTAAAGGCAATAGTAAGCACTCCCGTTCTTTTTTCCTCTTGGATGTGTTTGCATACAATGCAGACACTACATCATGCATAACTTCTGCAGCATGGGAAAACCAGGTAACACCACCACTGGTAATGTCATTTTGTCATAAGCACAGGTTGAAGGAAAAACTAACTGAAGCAGAACTGAATACTTCAGTTCTGGTGCTAAAGGTCAAGCTGTATAACATGAGCCACAGCTGAATCAATGAAACACTGACTTACCTAATCTTAGAGACTGCTCTTTCTGTTTCAAGTGGCTTAGCCTAAGGAGAAGCATTCCCTCTGGTTAAGCTCTGAAGTGCTTAAATAAATATGTTCCTTTAATTCTGGAAAATGCAAAAAGCTCTTCAGAGGATATCTTCTGCTGTTTGAGCAGCACTTGATTTATGTGGTAAGCTTGTACCATCACATCTACTTGAATAAAACTCAGCTTTGTAACTAGTGCAAATTACATACTTGTTAAATCAATGAAACAAGAATAATTTGCCCGACAGTGACTTTTACTGCAATTCATAGGATTTTTGTTGCTCAGGTAGTTGATTGTATTCTATAACAAACTCAGCAAATTATGTGCAGCTTAAAGCAAGCCAAGTTTTTCTCCAACTGGAAAAGCAGTTGGTCTACAAAATACATTTAAACTCATGGATACAAAATCCTGACTTCCATAAAGTCCAAGCAAAACCTTTGCTGACAAGAAGTTCAGGATGCCACCTTCTCTCGTGTGCAAGGTGATGTAAACAGTACCTGTGCTGTGGCTGTCTGGCCCTTGGAATGCTCCTGGTGCTCCTTTCCTCAGTAGCAGATGCCTATCCAGCTTGTTACCAAGAGAGCTTAGTCAGCATGATACATGTTGAAGTTTTTTCTTAGGGTTTGGTGTTGGGGTTTTTAAAATTGTTTTGCATTTTGTTTTGACACTGACTGTCTTTTTCCACAGAGATCAAAAAAACCAGCACCAGCAGTAGAGTAAGAATTCAGGGTGGCAGAAGGGGTGATAGGAGACCTGTTTTCTATTATTATTTTGTGTTTGAAAAGAAAACCATCAACCTGGCTATTTCAAAGCTGGCAGAAAGCAGCTTTCTGGTAGCACCTTCTGAATAGTGCACTTGATTCAAATATATATGCAGAAGTCTCTTTTCAAGCTTTTCCACAGTGTGGTCGGTGTTTGCATGGACAAACTGACTATTCAGTGCTCAGTCCCTGTGACTGGATCCACGTGTTCGCTGCCTCAGCATGTGTAGAGGTCCAAGCAGATGAAATACCTCCCAGGGCAAACCCACCTGCTGAATTGAGGTCTCATCCACCACACAGGAAATACTGAGACACGTCATGTGAGTGACCTCAGGCAAACAAAGGAATGGAATCAGAAAAACTAGTCTTTCTGAAGTTTGCCTCATGTTAAAAATTTAACTAGGCAGTACACTTTTAGATATGTCTATTGACTTGAATTATATCGTGACCTCTGTGTTAATACAACTCTCAATTTTATTTAAGATACATTGTTATTGTTACCATGTCATGAAAGACCCCTCACTTCTATATTTTTAATGATTTCTCAGATATTGTTAAATTTCTGCATGTCAAAGAAAGAAATTTGATACTAGCAACAGTGTCCCGGCAATTTGATCCAAGCCATGCAGTTAGAAATTTGTTCTGCCTATATTTATTTCTTAATTGACTTCCACAAGCCTTTTGTTAGAAAGGCTATTGAAAATTAAAAGCACAAGCTATGAAAACGCTTCTTCCTAGCCAAGAGAAAATGCTAAGATCTACTGTCCTTTTAAAGCTACTTCTACTCAGTCTGACAAAATATCAAGGAAGAACTGGATTATTTCAATTTCATTATGGAAGAGTCAAACTCATTTCCAGGTACAACATAATGTGCATATGTGCACGGCTTCACAATGTAATATAGCACCATCACAATAACTTCCAAGCAGACAGGAATATGTAATTCCATGAACATAGCCACAGAAACAGCACATTCATCTTTTAGATATTTAGGGAATTAGTTACTTATGAAATGATCTTCCCTAAAACTGAAAGGGAAGAGTCAGGGCTGGCCCAACCTTTTCTATTCTGTCCTGATACAGCTGCATTTCAAAGGGATGTCTGCCATGATTTTCTTCAGTCTCATGTACCTGGGACACTTTTCCCAAAGAAGATAACAAAAATGACCTTTCTCAATCAAAGCTATGAGCTATGAAGTCAATGTCATTGGATCTTAAATTCTGTCCTTCCTGTGTACAAAAAAAGCTCAGCTGCTGCATTGTTTATGAAGATCAAGATATAGCTGGATCAAGCCATAATACACATTAACTGACATAGTAACTCCATCCATACAGGTCTGAAGACCTTGAGTAATCTTGCCATCTTTACGCACAAAATGTATTAGAATTTCAGTTCTATTTGTGTGTGCTTACTAATGAGAAGCTTTACTTGCTCTGATATGCAGAACTGAATAACCCCATACAGAGCCTTGGGGTATCTATCTTAACACCAATGGCAGCTGCACTTACACATCAGAGAAATAAATCCTTCTGGTCTGATTCTACTCACCAAATGGCTTTAGAACCTGCAAGCTCCAAACCATGGAGAAACAATGACCAACATGCCACCAGTGTAACTTCCATTATCTCTCTCTCTGCAGTCAGCAACCAAAGCCAGGTGATTTAAACCCATGAACACAGTCTACCAATTTTCTCCAATTCCAGCAGCTCACTGCCTGTGGCAGGAGAACTAAGTACAAAATCTCATTATGCTGCCAGCATATATTCTTTGTTCAGGATACAAGGCTGATAAACACAGGAACAACGCTAATAGGGACAGATTTGCGATGTGCAACTGTGTATTTAGTATCAGAAAACTAAAGATTTGATTGAAAGATCCAAACAAGGGTCATACATTTCAGTAACTTCAGTAACTAAGGAACAGAAAAAAACCCAACCACCAAATATAAGGAAAGCTTTACAGAGAAGTTTATGATCATATGCCCAAGTTAAACACTTACCGTCCACCTAACGCCTACGTGCACACTCAAGAAACAAAGAGTAATAATATTTCAGGTACGTTTCAGCACTTTTTGCTGCTAGAAGAGGTATCTTCTGCTACAACTAATCTTACTTCCTGTCATCTAGAGCTAATGAAAGGAAATTCTTGTTGCAAGAACCGTTGCTGTACCAGACCTCTATCACCCCCAGGCCTGGGTTAATAGAAGACCCGGCTCACCTGCAAAGGGAGCCTCTTGCCATTTGCAAAGGGGTTTGAAAAAGTACTGACAATCTGGAATCTGCCAAAACCTTTCAGCCTGGCCTCCTCCACCCCACTCCCTATACCCCCACATCAAAAGCACCAAAGACATTAAAAACAAGGCCAGGAGGCCAGTTTGGAAAAACAAGACCTAGAACAGACAAAAATACATTTAAGAAAATATATTACAATGGAAGATATTCAGTATTTATTGGAGAAGGACTTTTTTTACTATCCTAGAGCTTTTCTGATAGTGGATTTTTCATCTCCTAGCACTGTGGAAAAGTGATGTTCTTAGTTTGCAAAGAAAAAAGTTTGGTTTAGAATAATTCAAGGCTCTTCCCCCTCATCCTCCAACATTTATTAATCCTTGGTGGATTAAAAAAGCAGAATTAGGGGAGACTTCTCTGGATGTAGTTCAGAAAACTTATGAGGGAAATACTGAGACTACTTCCTCCTTGACAGTTCAGGGAAAAAACACAGAAATTTGTCCTGGTTAACAGTACACTCTATTTCTGCTCATTCTCAGAGTTTCTATTGCATCAGAAATCACAGCAATCATTACCACTCTACACAAAATAGAGGGGTTCTGCAAACTGTTATTAGTTTATTTTAGTGGATGATACATGAAAACACAGATATTCACTTCTCCCACCATGCCCTTTTTTTTTTTCTTTTGGCAAAATCACAAGACATCTAACCTAACAAGAGAGCCATATAAACCAGAGAAGACAAACAGCAGTGTCTTTTACTGATTAGCAACCTTGAAAGCTGTGCATATGTCTCCCTGCTCAGACGTGGACTGATGCTTCTGAATATGCAGATATTTAATACCTGGCAGTATTTAGCTCAGCTTTGCCTGCATTGGTGTCTTTATTAACAGAAGCGAGCAGCAGCAGAGAATACTCACAGCTTTTGCAAAGACCCCCATAAGCTCTGGGAACTGATGTGTCAGGAGGGCGAGCATGGCTGTGAAAGAACAGAGTCCAGCAGTGAAGAGGATGAAAAAGGGAAGCTCTTTCTTGGGGTAAACTGAAACTTCGTGAAATGCTGTAGAAAAAGATATGAGAAGGGGAATGCATTAAACATTGAAAAAAAATCAAAATACAACACCAACCAAAACCAAACCACCGTTCTTACGTTTAAACTTCTTACATGGTTTAAACAACCAGAGACACACAAAGGTGCTTTTGAAGGAAGAAAAACATGCAGGGTCTGAAACATCTAAGGACACTATTGCTGTGTCAGTCGTCTCCACTGAGTAATTCTCTCTAAAGGTCAGATTTCTGGTTTACTCTGGTGCTATGTATACGTTACTTTTGCCTTCCTTGTGTCAGCACTAACTATAGTGCAGCTGTGCAACAGCTAATCCCAGAAAACAGACTTAGAAATAAGCATCAATTTTTTTAATGTAGGTCATTAACTAACCCCATGGCTGCATGTTTGCTAATGCTGATACACAGAGAGTGCAGAAACATGTGCCTGGGAGCAGCAGAGAGCCCAACCATACGGAAGCATTGCTGCAGACCAGTTAAAGCAGGCTGTAGAACTACAGCCTTTATAACTGTGTAAATTCTGAGTGTTCAATCTGCAGAGCCAAGAAAAATTATCCTAAAAGTAGGACACAAAAGCATGTATTTAAAAACCTGGAAATTAAATGAACAGTGAATTTTTAAGGTGTTTGTTAATATACACTGAGAGGAATACAGACATTTCTTTGACTCTGGTATAAAAAATCTTTCACTGGACTTTGGAAAAAGCAGCACTGAGATGACTAAAAGGGTTAGAAGAGGATAATGAATATTTTACCAGAAGGATATATCCCTTAAACTTTTATGGCAGCTCAGATTCCAGGTGAAAATTTGTCTGGGTTGGCAAAAGGTCAGGTGGACTCTTACCTGTCTTTTTCACTCCAGTCTGTAGTTTAGAGCTACAGTCAAGATAAATGCAAACTTTGAAACATTTTTTTCTCATTTAGGACCGACCTCAAGGCTTCCCATATACTGAAATCTTATGGCTATTCATATATATGAAACATTGCTCTTCCATTTTGCCTACTTTCTCTGCTTCAGCAATCAGCTCTCATCTCATTGTACTTGCTGACAACATAACCACAGGATAATCCAGCGACATGGCAGGATAATATTCATCACTGCATTCATCCAGAGTGGAGTGGTTCTCAAAACCAAAAGCAGGAAATCATAAGAGTTTAAATTAGAATATTAAAAACTAAAAATATGTATGACTCTTGAGTCTGCTAGTTTGATCACTTAAAAAAACAAAAGTAGAGACAGATTACAACTTCTCTTTGATTTAAAATAAATGTAGAGATCAGAAATACCAGATCATGGATTTTATAAGTCTAGGATCTCTATGCTTTTCTTGCACTGCCTTTTCACACAGGCTAAACCCTGCTGTTCCAGTCTGTTATCCAGTCAGGGCAAAAGTTTTGTAATTAATATTTTTCATTTGGAGAGCCTATCAGATTGTTGTGTTCTGATACAATTCCAGCTGACTCGCCCATAAAACACACACAACTAAAGGGTGTGGACAGGTCTGCAAAACCCCTGTAACCCACCTGTGTCTGTCACGGTATGCTAAACCCTTCCCTCCTCTAACCCAGGAGATTTTGCAGTGAAAGGCATTTCCCGGAACTGCCAGAGCAGAACACACCGTCTGCATATGCTGTTAAAGAGTCCCTCGATTCTAACATTTGACAACAACGATTAGTTTTGCATCTAAAAAGAGAACGCTGAGCTGTTCTGCATGACTTTGTCATTCCTAAATCTCCTGACACTCCACCCTCCCCAGCTCAGCACCCCTGTGAGTAAAGCAAGCAGAGCACTCTGAGAGGTGTTGTTATAATTAGGATGATTATAATGGGGTGGGGAGATACTGTCAGTTGCCAAGGATTTCTGCGTAATATCAGCAAGAATGTGCTGTGAAGGAGAGACTCGCAACGAGCGGATTTTCGCTGTACTATTCTCACCTAATGTTTACTCATGTAGGCTTATAAAAAGAGGCAGCACATTTTTCAGCCCAGACCAGAGAGATTCTGAATGAAAGACTACAAAGGGTGCAAATGCCCTCAAAACCAGCCTTCCCAGCAGAAGCAGGCTTCATTTTACTTGTTCCAGAACAAATTTCTCTTTATTCCTTCTTCGGGAGAGAGAAGGTGAGAGAAGAATCTTCTTCCTTGGATCAACTTTTATGTGCCTCCTCTGCCCTGACGCTGTGTGTTCCACTTGTGCTCACACGAAGTCCCACTGAGAGAACACATGTGGGAATGAAGCGTAACTGCAAGATTGGCTGCTTTGGCTCTTCCTCTGCATTCTTGTGCTTCACTGCATGTACTGCAATGAGTCTCATTAGCTTGGACTGTAACACTTCTTGAGGGCTGGATCTCTCTTTATATCCATATCTGGGAACACTGTTGGCACTTTCCTAATACACACCATAAACCCACATAAAATTGACTGAGATGACTTCACATCAATCTCTTCATAATAGTACACACACCATAACACAAAGAAAACCCTTTCCTGCTATTTAAGCCTGCTTTTTGGAAAATGTAAGCACAACCTGTCACGAGTACTAGCTGCATTAATGATCCAGCTGTCCTCAAGCAAGTTGGATCTTGCCTTGGAATTTAAGTAGCCAATGTGTCTACCAAAGATTAACAAGGCTGTGACACTGTGCTGTTGGTTTGATGGGATGTTAACCTAAACAAAAGATCAGTGTCTTGGCAAGAGAGAATAGCAAGATCTAACTGATTTGGATCTCTTTGGTAATCTCTCTCCCTGTCAGTAAGCTGTCAAAAATAATAAATACAGCTAATTGTTATGAACTATGCTGAGGAGCTGCCTTTTGAACCATCACAGAAGCTCCAGAGGCTCACTGTCAATCTGGTTATTCTAATCCAGTGTACTCAATTTAAAAGGCATCAAAGGAGATCGGTGCTGCAAGACTCAGGTAAACAATTCTCCAGTGTCAATGGTACGAAGAAGAAGGTTGAACATACATGGTAGTAGTTCTCTATCTGCAGTTTCTGTACAAATAGGGTAAGGGTAGAAAAGATGTCCTTTTTCCAGTGGATAGGGAATCATTCTGAAAGCTGAAAAGAAAACACGGTGCATAAGTTACTGTGAGTGTGGCAGTCATACTTAAGCATACTTGCAATTCTGAAAAACAAACATAGGCACAACATTTTTATTTGGTTGCAAACAGCATATAAATTGCTTAATGAAATGCCAAAATATAAATCTACATTAAGCTTTTAATCACAAAAACTCCTATGTTTATTTTTATTCTTGAGACAATGTTCACGAATGTCAGGTGAGACCACATTACAAGGACATACAAAAATGTTTGCATAATCAATGCCCATTATACTTCCAATTTCATAGCCAAATTTACACATTTTGTCTTAGGCTTTTAGGCTGTAGAATTTTTAAATTTCAGGGGAAAGAAGTGTATCTGATACAACAGGTATAGCCTACAAAAATGACCAGCCAAGCCTGTAAATTCAGACCAATACTCACAGTCTCTGTGCATCAAGCATAATAGAAGTTTTTCCTGGAAAAACATTTCTCTTTTCCCATCACACTCCAGCAAGCCAGGTAACACTGATAACATGAGCTCTGAGGACCAGTTTTCCAACACAGTCATGTTTTCATTTTCTATTTGGCAATCAAAGATTAATACTAAATTATTAAACCCAGGTTCCTCTCACGCATTCTTTCTAAATGCAGTGGATCAAGTCAGGTTTCCAATATAAATCTTCAGGTCATGGATTAAATAATACTTAATCTTATGAATTTTTGAAATTGAAAATAATAACAGAGAGGGAGGGAAATGGATTACTTAATCTTGATGGTGCTGATGTCATAGGCCATCTGAGTGTGGTTTATGGAAACATCAGAATACTTGACTGAAATACAACTTTGCAATCAAGGCATTCCATTATCCTATATATTATTTTCACTGTTAAAATGTCATCAGCGTGTTATTCTCACTACTCCTATGAACATCAGTCACTGAAGTAATATTTTCCCCACAGATGTCCTAGAAGCACTGTACACTTTAGTTGTTAGGTACAGCCCACTGCCACACAATAACACTCCATTATCTCTTGCTCACAGGGCAACTTAAGAACTGGTTTAAATACACAATCCCCCAATATTTTCAGCTGTGCACACTGCATTTGAAATGATGTTAGCTGTATTTTTTGTGAAATTATATTACTGTATTTTTTCTTGGTTGCTGCATTTAAAGCAATAGTAAAGAAGGCAGAGGTCCTGAGATTGTAAACCAGCCTGGGCTATAATGCACTTCCAGTATTAACCACCCCTCTCCATAGCAACCCAAAAAGCCAAGTACAAATACAACAATCCAAGCTGTGTGTAATCTTAACATACAACAAACTTGAGCGTCCGTACAAAAACATATGTGGAATGATGTTCAATGCTCATTTCTTCAAAATCCCTAATACAAGTTTTTCCTTCCAATTTGGCTTAATATTGAAACAGACAATCAAGCCTCTTCTGCCTTACCCTAAACCACAGTAATACTAAGATTTTAATAAAAATAAAATGGGAGGTAAAGATGTTGCTTTTACAAAACAAGTGAAAAATGTCTGGATAGATTTTAGTGAATTTAAGCAGTCATCCTTGACATGATACCAACTATGGAATATTTACAGCAAACAGCTTTATTTAGCAAGGAAGTGCTCTGGTTCATCTGGATCAGTTTGTGTTTATGTAGGTACTTCTCCTCCTTACTCCTATGTTATTATCTGATCCTATTTTACATTAATTGACTCAGGTAGCACAGGCAGTTTGCCACTCACCCATGTACTTGCTGCAAGAGCAACTGGAGTGTTTGGGAACCCCTAGGTCACGCTTCTTCATGCAAACAGTAGAAATTTTGACACAAAACCAACAGTGACAAACCATCACCCTGGACACTTTTGAAGCTTGGTTTCAACACTGTAAACTACAGACCTTCTGTACAGAGAGCCTGGCCCAAACACAGTGGTGGCACTTGGGCTTTTACAGTTACATTATGAATAAAATACCTACAAATACCTAGAAAGAAAGCAATGGCATCTGGTCATGTATTATATGTACACTGTTGGTTAAAACTAGTATTTAATTACATTTAATTTCTCTATCATGGCTTTACTGCTTTTCACTTACAGTTATGCAGAGATGCCAAGATATGGGCCAAACGTTATAATTATTGGACTAGACACTGTAAAACCATTAAAACCCTTGGTTGTCTTCATCTGTGAGCAAAATTCGAACAAAATTTTTGAGGGATTGTGCACTGTTCTTATTTTTCTGAAATCACTGTACAAAATGAATTATGGATTTTTCTGCAGAAGTTATGCAATGATACTCATTTACATCTTTACAGGCTATTATACAGCTATCAGCTAATAAAGTACATGTTCAGATTGCTGAATGTGGAGATAATAAGAAGGGGAATACAGTTGGATGAGAATTCCCTCCGTTGCCTTCAGGCACAGATGACTCGATTTCCTAAGTGGCAGGAGGACTGCAGGGCAGCCAGACTCCTGTGCCAAAAGCTGGTCCTGGTACAAAGCTCTTTAGGGGCTCCCCAGCCTGACAAAGCAAAAGAAGATCCGTTCAGGATTCCCTCCAAAATACTGCTTTGTACTGGTGAAATAATGAACCCTGGGCTAAAGGACTTCTGCAATAATCCAGAAGAGAAGGAACACCACGTAAAAGCAAACCACTGAAAATAAGTGATTGGGAATGAACCTACGACAGAGAAAATAATAGACCAGGAGAAATGATGGGAGAAGAACCAGCAGATGTGACAGAGAACAATGCAGCAGAGCAAACCCCAGGCAGCACTGGTATGGATTACTGAGCAAGGTGTTCTATACACCTAGAGATAAAACCAGTACATCCTCAGGGAGCCTACAGTGCAAATTAGGCAAGTTCAGGTCATTTCTTACAGTAACTGAGATAGTTAGTCACTTTTACACTGGAGGTATTAAGTGCATTTCTATAGGAATTATCATGGTAACAAAGCATCTTTTCTATCAAAGCTAAATGAGGACAAAATATGGTGAAACACACACACACACAATAATGTTGGTAGTAACATATACATAGTAACATATGGAGAGGATGAAAAAGAACAGAATAAAGCAGAGCAGAAAAGGGGAACGAGATTAAAGGAAAAGCCTGCATCCGAAAAAAAATCCACAGAGGCTGATTATAAATTGTACTTTTAAATTCTCTGAAACCTGGTAAAAAACACATCTCAAAGAGAGTAAGATATATTAGAAGGTTAGTATACGACCTTTGGAGGTCATATACTCCAACCTCCCACTCAAAGCAGGGTCATTTCCAGGTTAGGTCGGATTGCTCAGAACTATGTCAAGCTGAGCCTGGAGAGTCTCTGGGGCTGGAGGTCCTACAGCCTATCAGCAACCTATTCCAATGCACCACCACTCTCACTGTGAAAATATGTTTCTTAGGTCTGGATTAAATTTCTCTTGTTTGAACTTGTGTGTATTGCTGCTTCTCTTTATGCTGGGCCATTCTGTGAAGACTATGACTCTCTCTTCCATGTCACGTCTCTGTTGGGTGGCAGAAGATAGCAATTGGATCATCTCTTCACCCACCATAAGTCTTCTCCAAGCTGAACAAAACCAGCTTCCTCAGCATTTTGTCCTATGTCATGTATTCCAGTCCCCTATGCATCCCAGTAATCCTTCACTGAACTCACTCCAGGTTGTCAGTTTAAAATGTCTTAAAGTCAAAAAAGGTCATAAAGTACGGTATTGCTTTATATTACACTAATATAGACCTGTCTATCAGGCACATTCATAATTTCCAAATATCAAAGCATTCCCAGAATCACAAAATGGTGTGGGCTGGAAGAGACCTTTAAAGGTCATCTAGTTCCAACTCCACTGCCATGAACAGGGACACTTTCACTAGATCAAGTTGCTTGAAGCTCCATCCAACCTGGTCTTGAACACTCGGAGGGATGGCGCATCCACAACTTCTCTGGGCAACCCGTTCCAGTGCCTCACCACCCCTATTGCAAAATATTTTTTGCTTATGTCCAATGTGAATATACTCTCAGTTTGAAACTATTCATTCAAACAATGACAAACAAATCTCTACAACCGTGGAAAGAAAGAAGGTAAATTATTATCCCCTTATCCATGAGCAAGAAAATGTGTCTCAAAGAAGTTGGAAAATTTTGTTCAGTATTACACAGCAAACACAAGACTTCAAACTTCTTTTTCTCATTAAATGAAGTTTGTATTTTCGGTTCAAATTTCAAGTATTTCAGTGCTGGTGAGGATGTAACTGGTGTCCAAAATTCTCACATACTATACTTCACAAAAAACTATTATTTTTTTCATGACATTCAATAAAAATATTTGATTAGCTCCTTTGTAAGAAAGAGGATTACTTACTGCCTTCCCATGTACAGTGTAAGAGGTTCAATGCCCCCTCTACTCTTTTCCAGTGTTGAAGATGAAAGAAAGCATATGCTATTGCTTCACTGTCCCCTCTCTTCAGAATATGTTCAGGGGGCAGAATTAGGCTTTTCATTTCTAGTAGATACTGAAATAGAAAATCAGAGCACAATTATAGCAGAGGTAATATAAAACAGAGAAAGCTGACTGCAACTCTATAATGTACACTGAAAGGTCTATTTCCCTAAAGTACTTTCTCTCATAAGTGTTTCATCAAATGTGTAACATCACCAACTGCACTTGAAGACAACTATTGAATTATTCCCAAAGACTAAGATATGCTGTCAGATGGTTCTGTCCTTCAGCGGTAGTACAGGGACTACAGAGAAATTCAAAATGAAACATCTCTCTTATTGAAGGAGATGAAAAAAAGGGCTCAAAGCAGAAAATGGAATTTAATTACAAGAGCTTTTTAATTAAAAGTGTTTATAATAAAATGAAGAAGACTTTAAGCATTGTGATGCACAAGGTCTTTCTATAAGGAAACACACAGCACTCATGGTTTGCACACAGGTTGCTGCATTTACTGCATTGCCATTAAGTGGTTGCTCGGTCTATGAATATGCAAGATTGGCAGCCACCTAAGTAGCTAATAACAAGTTACAAAGTAAAAATGTTACAGAATGTAACAAACGCCTGATTTCCCGGGGTGGGGTGGGGGTAAAAGTACAGGAACTTTAAGCTTGCTTCTTGAAATAGTTGTTGAATGCGTTATTATAATGAAAAGTACCACTGACTAAACCCACAAGCAATTTTCACAGAGTATTTCCCCATAACTGGCTTTCCCCCCACCAGCAGAAGCAGAGAGGGTTCATGTCACAGGAGAAGATGGAGGTCTCAGACATTATTCAAGCAGGTGGTTTTTCCTCCCTCCTCAATCCATGAACTGGACTAACAGTTAACTGGACAGACAACCCACACCAGTTCAGCAGACATCTCATCACTGGTGTTACTACATTCCAGTTAGTGGATGGGAAACAAACAGCAGAGGGGAAGATAAACCCCTTGTTACATGCCCCTTGTTGGATCACTGGCAAAGAAAAGGAGTAACAGACAGAAAACAGGCTTCTGAATCAGCTCCCGTTTGCCAGTTCTCCTGAGGAGAGTAACATTTCCAGGCTGTGTGCTGACTGCTCTTCCACAGCACAGGGAAACTGTCACTCTCTTCCAGGATGCCCAAGATCAAACGTTCTCCCCACCAGACTGTTCAAGTTAACACAAAAGGCAGCAGGTGAGTCAGGCCCTAGCACAAGGTTGGGAAAGGAAAGTTATGACTTATCACTGGCAAAGAAGGAGGGAGTGTGCAGCCCCTCCATTTCACCCTGTGCTACAGCCTGTTCTGGAAGGAGGAGGACTGCAGGACCTAGGGACTGGCAACTTCCTAGTGCAGGCACCCATGAGGAGGCAGCCTGGCATCGGAGGCAAAAGGGAGGCATGGGTGGTGTCAACCCTGCACAACTCCTGATAAATGCCGACTTTCGTGAACAGGATGTGCTGGTGCAGAAAAGAAGGCAAAAGGAAAATAATGAGGATTGAAAGTCAGCTTTGGGGAAAGGAAGAGAAAAGGGCAGAGGGAAATGAGCACCACCAGCATGATGTCATGGAGGATGTCCTAGAGTTTGTCACCCCTTTGTCTGAAGGAGCTGTCAAGCAGGTAAAAGATTTGGAGAGCTCATGACCGAAACAGAGAACTGTCAATCCTGGGAAATAGATAAATACTTCAAAGAGGAGAGAGAAATCACATGTTTCTGATGCAGGTAACAGTATTAAAGGAGGAGAAGCTGAATTAGCAGTGGGAGTAGATGATTGTGATACCTGGATTTTCCCTAAAGCCTTTCAGAAAAATCTGAGAGAGCTGCAGAGCAGGTGGATTAATGGAGGAATCTGCAATTTAGTAGGCAGTGCAGGGGATTAAGGGTGACAGAGAGAACAGAATAAAGAGCTGACAGGAGGGAGGGAGCTGCCAGGCTTACACGGATACAGCAAACATTCACTGCCCTAATGAATGCCTCAACCTTTTAAAAACACATAATATACCTGTTGAGCAGAATGGAATATAGCTGCAAGAGCTGCAGGTTTCTACCTGTTTTACTAATTTAGAACATAACTCTTATTTCCATATTTTCTGCAAAATTAAATGAGAAAGTAAGTTCTCAATATTCATATATTTCAACCAAAATAAAAAACATAAACAAACCCAATGACACGTCACTATTTCTAGGGAAAGAAAAAGCAGGAAGAATTGTCATATTTCTAGGAGCATTAAGAAGAAAATATGTTATTTTGATTCTTATGTATTGCTTGTTATCAGCAATTAAAAAGAAATCAAGTGGATATACCAGATGGAAGGATATATCTCAACACTTGCAAATCAAGCTTAGCCCTCAGTTATGTTGACTTTTCAGTCTGCATTTTTCCCAGTTTCAGAAAGAAACTATTTTTAAAAGTTCCTCAGATCAAAAATGTGAAACACTCCTCCCTCATTACTCTATCACAGCTACCTTCCCAAACAAAAAATCCATAACCTGGTTTGGCAATATTCAAGAAGACCCACATACAGAGTTGATAGGTGGCTCAAGACTATTTGTGACTCATAATTGTTTTTATTTTATGCATAAATGTCAGCCACACCTTTTGGGCATACAAACTATCAATTAATTTATTCTGGAGGCTTTTCCAGCAGGAACACTGACTGTACAGAGCCCCAGAGAGATCCTGTCTGGAACATTTAGTACAGTTCTCATCAGGCACTTTCCAAAACAAGAAAGATCAAATTTCTCAAGTACACAAATAAATGGCTTTGGGACACAGCACTTGAAGGCCTCCATCTACTTAACTTCTCTGAACATTAACAGAGGGTAACAAAAAGCTACCTAGCTGTTAGTAGGGCTTGATTATTATGGAAGGAGAGATATGACTGTCCATGAAAACTAGGATGGTCTTGATGTCCTAGAATATCATATCCATTGGTGCACTGCTGTGTTTGCAAGGAGAGTTCAAGAGCCCAGAGGGCATTCAGGTTCCTGGAGGTTTTGCTGGCAGGGCTAAGGGTCTGCCTGGAGATAGCATAGGCAAGAGCAGCCCCATTTTATGGTAACTGCAGGCTACTGGTCCCAGACAATTCAGAGGCAGGACTGAGTCCCAGCAACCTGCTGGCTTTCTAGCAGGTTGTCTGTGAAACCAACACAGTCCCTCTAAAACATTTCGTACTGGACAAGCAGACAAATTCCAGTCAAATGAACTGAACAATAAAAAAAACCTAAAATCTTTCTTTAAAAATCATCCAATGAGCTGCAGTCCTCATGCTGCCCATATAATGTGTGAACTACAGTCCTGATGGACTACTGCATGCAACAAACATCTCCAGCTCTTGGAAAAAAAATCAGCTAAAGACACTTGACTGTAGTTTCCAAGAGGCTGCTATTGCGCTTCATCGAAGGTACTGTATTAGATACGCGCAGTCTTCTCTTTAGCCACCAAAGACTTCACGGTGGGAATTTGACCATTCACATCTCAAAATTTCCAAAGGCCTTATTCCAGAGCACAGCCCTTGTTGTCACAGGACTAATAGGGACACAGAATCCAATCACACCACGAAAATTCATACTAGCAACCTACATTTTTGACAGACTCCCTATTAGCTCTAATTCCTGATACACTGGCATCCACTCAGATTGAACTCCAACCTTCACAATTTAAGTAATAAAACTTCAATACCTTATCAATCCTTTGAACACAAAGGGAAGAGGGGAGCTCTCTGTCATCCTGACAGAGCTCTGAACCCAAGTATGGTTCCACTTCAGAGGGAAAATCAAACAACAGGCTAAACAAGAAACCTAGCTAAGAGCTAGGCATTCATGGAGGAAATCTAGATGGTAAGACCAACACACCTCCAACTGCATTTGTTTTTCAGTAACAAATGAAGAAGTTTAACTAGAACAAGAAACAGAATGCTGTCACCATCTGGGCTTATTATACTCCTTTAAAAAATGAACCAGCTCGGAAATAAACAGCCTAGAAAATTTCAGCCAGAATGATCTCTTCACTCTTGTGGCCAGTGACAGGACTTGTGTTGAGCACTGGAACAGGCTCCCCACTGAAGTGGTCACAGCACCAAGCCTGACAGAAAAAGCTTTTGGACAATGTTCTTGGGCACATGGTATGACTCTTGGGGATGGTGCTGTGCAGGGCTGGGAGCTGGACTTGATGATCCTTGTGAGTCCCTTCCAGCCCCGGTGTTTTCTCTGATTTGATGATTCTAGGACCCAGCCTCAGTGAAGTTAGAAGCAAATACTGGAGCTACGCAATGACTTCTGCCATCATGAGACGGCTCAATTAGCTCTTTGCTACTGCATTGTTCTGGCTTGGAATTTTTTTGGGGTTGTCTTTTTTTTCCTTTTTCTGATCTCCCTCTTCCCTCCCTCTAACCTAACCTTTTTTTGTCAAAGACCTGTATTTAGGAGTTACAACAATGTAACAGTAGTTTTCATGTGCTTCTACAGAGGGCTTCTGGGCCAGTTACATGACACTGTGATAGGTACAGCTCAGCCACAGCCATTCTGTACACATAAAGGAATGTCTTTTAACGAGCATTTGGAGAATGACAATGGACCTTGTATACATGAAGTGCAACGGGGTGGAATTTATACTCCTCTTACTTAAATCGGTTGAGTATACATTATTTATTTCACAATATTGACAGCCCTCTGGCTCCTAATTCTCTTCTGCTGGGAGTGCTTTTAGCATTCCACATTACTTCGGCGACCTTTCATAAAATAAATCAACCTAACTCCGGCAGGTTTCCTTCTTTTCAATTGTACAATTTGACTCTGAAGTTACAGCTCAGGTTGCAAATAGGCAACAGTCACTCCTGCACCTGTGACAGCATCCCTCCAGGCCAGAATATGAGAATTTAACATTGTTTGAACAGGAACTCTCCTCCTCCCAGTGGGATGAACAGCATAAATCTTAACAAAGTTCCAAAATACTGGTTTCTACGTGCCCAGTGAAGCCACTTTTAGGTCACCTTTCAAATTCTCATTAGATTGATGGTAATTAAAAGTTTGGCCTTTTTGCTGGAAATACAACAACAAATCACTGTCTCACTGAGGAGTTAAAAACTCTCTCAAACATATCTCAAATAGTTTCTCTGTAATATCATGGGGTGTGTGGAACAGATTATTTCCCATCTGCTCTATGAATTTGTTTGCATTATTTGTTTCTATTAGCAACTGCAAGTTACTAGAAACCACACAAGCATACGGACAGACACAGTTCTTACTAAAGAAAATCAAAACAAATAAGAAAAAAATGAGAAGGGATGCAGTAGAGAACAGATGAATCTTTAGAAGTGTTTAAATCAGTGATTTGTTACATCCTTTTAAGAGACTGTTTATAGACAAAACTGACATTTCTTAAAGTAATATCAATATTTAAGTTGTCTGATTGAAATGCAGCATACCTCAGCAGAGACTCTCTTCAAATCAACTCAGCTCCTGGCTTACATACCAAACCCATACAACTGTGTGTAGGACATACTTTTGACTCACTTTTAGCAATCAGATACACAGACCATCATCTGTTTTCTCTTTAATGAATACCTCTGGTCTCATACATCACAGAAAGGAGGGGGGTGCTTTTTAGGAAGAATTTGAATGAAGGGAAAGAGCTCTGCTAATCAGTTCAGGAAGGGTGTTCCACAACTGAGAAATGTCCCAGAGACAGCTGTGGTAGCTTATCAGCATTAGCTTTTTATAATCCTGTTACATACAAGGAGGGAAGCCCCAAACACATATAAATAATATTGATGAAGTCGTGTGTCTGTGTATACATATACCTTTTTTCCCAACCACTCCACAAATTGTGTACTCTCCATGATATAATATGTACATACAAACCCCTCTGGAATTACAGCTTCAGTGGCAATACAACTCTCTCTGTTTAACTCTTAAATTTTTGTGTAGTACGTTAAATAATTTGTCACATTTGCAGCTTATTTCTTCCCCATTCTGAACAAAAGACTCATTAACGTTTAAATCCTAGAGAAGCTCTGAACACATTAGTTTTGTGGCCCTGTTAGATTTCTTGTGATGCTGCTTGCTAAAACTTATCCCCATTTCATTAAAAACAAATGGGATACGACTTCAATTACAACTGAGTGGAAACTGAGGTGTAATACCCACACTGTGTAAAATTATAACCAAAAACGTACTTTCACACCTTAATATCCCTTAGCTAAGAGCAGAAGGAATGAGTGTGAAATCAGCACTGCTGTATATTAATCTGTATTAGGCTATTCTGTCTTAATGTTAAAATATGAACTAAAAGAACCTCTGCTCCTATTACTACCTTGTTATCCTGGTAATTTATGTTTCACAAAGGTTTTCAATTTCAGAGTGTCAGACTTCGAAAAACAGAGGGAATCAATTAACAACATGAACTTAAGGAGGAAGAGGACTGGAATTTAAATCAAAAGTAGAGAAAATAATACAGAATCTGCATTTCATACATGGGCATACTTGTCAGAGAGGAAATTCAGCCTTTTATTGAACAGCCATCTAACCAGAAGCTGGCTAGTAAGAAGGAGGTCATAAAGGATGAATGAAAGTACTGATCTACAAGAAAAGCAGGATCTTGGAGGTCTGGAAGTGCAGAGGTTATGGAGCAAATGCCACAACTTACAGTAATGTGGGTTTTGAGAAGAAGGTCAAACCAAAAACATCAAGGTCTTAAGTATAAACAGAAATAGAAAAAGCAAAAAGGTAGTAAATGAAGACTTGGCCTCAGTTTCATGGCAGTGCAGAGCCTGGAGACAATAGCGCGATGGACATTAGGAGCATGCACAGAAGTGGAGGCCAGTGCACCAACTACCTCTGTCCCTGAACAGTGAATAAACCAGTCCCAGAAACAGCTAGACTAGTAAAACTGACCTAAAGCAAAAAGATCCCCACTCAGAGTAACTGACGAGAGACATAAATGCAAAGCCATTCATTTAAAGAGGATGGGAACACTGTGTGTTAATATGGGAATGTTAGTATGCAAGCTGTTAAAAGAGATTGTGATGGAAACAATTATAAAGAGCATGGAGATAAGTGAGGAAAATGGAACAGGCTCCCAAGGACTGCTTATGACAGGCTAAACTGGTATTTTTCCTTGGCAAGATCTCTAACTGGGCTTCAGTAAAACATTTAGAAAGGTTCACCCTGAACAAGACTGGGCTAGAGAGTTAAACTGGCAACTGGGCAGAAGAGAACACCAATGGTTGTGTTGTTGCAAGAACCATTGGGATGGAAGAAAGTAAACCGAGAAGGCCTGGAATCAAGCTTTATTTAATATTTTAATTTTCTAGTATGGCACAAAAATAGAAGCTCAGCTAATAATACAAAAGGACTCATCTCACCTAAACTTTGTTGTCTAAAAATCAGGCTTTTATTGGAAAAGAGTTGCTCATTTTATAGTCAGTGTAGAAACACTGAGGAGGAAAAGTCTGTCTAAAGAACTGTCTAAGACAGTTCATTCTTTCCTTTGCCTGTAGAGGAAATCTAGATGATTTTATTAAGCAAACAGCCTAACTTTCAGACAGCTACACCATGCTATTTAGTGGTTGGCATAACAGACCAAGCTCACAGAGAAAACATTTAATTCCTGCAATGCATGAGAATCAACTTTCTGCAACCCATGTGTACATCTGGAAGAGGGTTTCGGTTTGTCTTGACCAGACTTGGTGTTCAACTGTACCTAATGAACAGGCTCCCTACATCAACATATCCCAGTTTTCTGTTGCTTACTTTCAAAGGGCACTACTAGCCCAAAGGTTTGTGGGGGGAAGTTCAGAGGTTAAAAAGTCCAATGGCCAAAAAGCATCTGCCTTTAGCCTTTAGCAACATTCTTATGCTGAGATACAAACCCCAGAGAGCAGGTACGGGAATTAGAACATAAATCCTTTTTTTTTTTACTTTGTAGTTCTCAGCAATTCTTCATCTCTGAGCTTTGCATCCTCAGAACTTAATGACGGGTTGCTGCATAAGGGATTACTAATGCAACTTATATGAAGCACACCATGAACTCCGAAGATAGGTTCTTTTGTACAGCATGCCATAAACATATTCTTACATATAATCATCAAAACAAATAAAATATGCTGCTTTGAACGAGAAGATCTTTAATGACTATTTTGCAAATAATAATCTATCTTTACGCATGGTCTGCCTGCAGCACAACATTTGGTGCAATCCACTTCAGCTAAAATTTAAAGTTGAAGAGTCCTGAATGCAACCTCGCAAACAAAAAAACCTGTGCATACTATCAGCTTCTTTCCCTTTCCATTGTTTGCTTTCTTTTCTGCAACATCACCCATTATCCTAACACAAAAATCAGGAGTTATATCCTCAGCAGTATTAGAGCTAGAACAATGTTTTCTCAATACTCACTTTTGGCACATGTGGATTAAATTCTACTGCTCTGTGAATAGCTTCTACTGCATTCATCTCTGCAGTACTCAGCCCTCGCCTTGAGGCAGCCTCTGGAGAAAATCTGCAAAAGCAAAGAAACAAACACATTAGGTCAGAAATGCTAGTAAGAAAAAGTCAGAAAAGGAATCTAGAACATGGGCCCATGTAACCAAACTGAGTAATTTTCCTATGCTCTCCAAACTTCCATAGCAAGTGGAAACTCTGAGTGATCTATTACATCAAGGCCAATGAAAATCCCAGCAGAAGCGGAAAGCATGTTTGTATCTAATCATGGCAGAAAGTCAGTTCAAACAGTCCCTTCTCTGTCACTAATCTGAATTTGCTCTAGGTACCTTGCTAGGGGCATATTCAAGGCTGAAGTTGCAGAATAAAAAAAGAAAAGAAAAGAAAAAAAAACAAGACCAAAAAAACCCCCAAAAAACCAATGCCAAATTATTGTTGGAGTGTTTCTATTAAAAACAGGTTTGGGGAAGTTTTAGGAAGGTTCCCAACCCAATGCCCCTGGGTCAGGTTGGGATGGAAGCACGATGCAGCAGCAGTAGCAGGTGGTCTACTGGCTGCAGCACCATTGAGGGTAGCATGCCCAAACTGTGGGCAAATCATCTGCCCCAGTGAATAAAAAACCAGACCATGCAATCTCTTTCTCACCTCACACCCCACGGCTAACTCCAGAGCTGTACTTGGCAGGCAGACACCACAGGGAAAGCTGTGACAACCTTAGCCCTGCCCTCCCAAGCTGGAGTCGCTGTGTAGGGAGGAAAGATGTTGCAGTAGGTACTGGCGATCTACAGGATAAAAAGAATGAAAGAAAATTACTTAGATCTTGATGTGTACATACACTTTAAAAGCAAAAACTGTCAGGATGTCAGTCAAGAAAATGGCTTTCCACTCCACTTGCTTTTCAACTTTAGGGGGCATTCGACCCACAGGTGCACAGACACAACTCTGCTTGGGATTTGTGCGAAGGCATCTGAGAGCAGAATGGGGATTTCTGAGCTCCATCTCACAAGGAGCTGAGCACCCTTTCAGAGTGGGCCAGTGCTCTCAAGTCCACAGGCATCAAATAGATGTGCTCAGCGCCTTGGAAGGTTGAGACCCAAGGGAAAAACATAAAAGGAATGAACAGATATTCGTGTCTCTAAAAATATGAACGTCATCTACCTATCAGAATCCCTGACATAATAATGCTAAATCCACCTGCCGCTATAATTACATGAGCAGTCTTCTGACAGAACTTAGAAAATGACATTGTTACCAGTGCATCCACATTCAGTTATTACCTTTTTGTGGTCAGGTTTACACAAAGTTGATGAGGTTCAGCCACACAACCCTTTTCAGTTGCATCTTCACTATACTACCTAGGAAGCCAAAGCTCACCCAGACAGTATATATAAAACTGAAACAAGAACTGAATTTATGCTATTTCTCTTCTTTTCTTCTTCCTTAGTATCTGAAGTGCAATGTTTGATCACTACAAATTTTTTATATATAAAGTACTTTTATCAATTTGCCACAGGTCTTAATTTTCCTGCTACACCAGCAGATTGTTAGGGTGTGGGCTCAGCTAAGAAAAATCTTAGGTTAAATCAGGAATTTTGCTGGACAGTGGTTCTTAAGCACTTACTTGTCAGAGACAGCTCTGGCTTTGAGCAATGCAGCTGTGTAACATATTGTTGCTGATTTTGGTAAACTTATATCTGTTGGGAAAAAAAGGAAAAAGTAAACATTTGAAAACTTAAAAGTGCACAGAAAGAAAAGTGTTTGATTGATATTTAAGAGTAAGCATGACACACACAAAATTAGTATGCAACTCAGAATACTTTCTCTTCTTGGGACTTCTGCTGCCATATCACATGGATTTTTAAATTTTCACCTGATACACAAGCTTTAAAATGTGTGTTAATGACCTTTGGAACTGCTATTTAAACAGCAAATGGGTTTATTAGAGAACTAATTCAAAGAGTGACATGATAGAGACATAATGAAAGAATTCATTACTCTATATATAAATGTATAGATAATTTGGCATACCCGAATTTTTCCATAGTTCACAAAATAGCTAAGTAATAGCTGAGGGCTATCTTACTCACTCTTCAAGTTTTCAGTGAGAAGCAGTTGTCTAATATGAGTTTGTGGCAGCTATACAAGTTAAGGCAGCTATTCAAGTAATAATGGATTTGACTTGCAAGCAACCAACCAGTAGATTGATTGAAGTTAAAGATCAACAGTAAAATAAGGTGTTTTGCCTCTTAAGAAAATATTGGACCAAAACACACATTCACCAGACACTCTCTGGCCATTTTATCCTGTTCCAGAGACACACAGGAACCATAAACCTGACTTAACCCATTAGTTACCTTAATTTCTATGTGTTTTCTACCAGCAAATTGGCACAATGCATTCAAAAGGTAGAGAAAAATGCTGCTTAACAGACTTGAATGATATATTTGTTCTCACTGTTACAGAGAATTGACTTCCACATTTTTAATCTCATGGTGTGACCCTTGGAGATGTCCTGTGCAGGGCTGAGTTGGACTTGATGATCCTTGTGGGTCCCTTCCAACTCAGCTTATTCTGTGATTCCGTGATTCTGTAATCTGTATCCAGCAGTCACATATTGTGACTGAAATACTCCAGCATTAAAAATTTAAAGATTACAGCTACATGAAAAAAAACCTAAGCACAACAAACCAAGCCCACTAAAGGTTGGATTCTGCAAACCCTTCTGCACACACTGATAACTTCCCATAGCAAACAGCAAATACAGCACAGCAAACACTGAAGCAAGCCCACTGTAGAAGTGAGGAGCAGCTAATCTGACTATTGTTCTAAGAAACTATCTATCCCTTGGTTTGTCATTAAATTTGATTAGAAAGACAAAATTACCATGGTAACTTGGTTACTTCAGGATTAACAGACACTTGTTGTTTACTCATGTGCCTTGCAAGATACGGCTCCAAAAGGGAGTTAAAGCAGACAAGCAAGTCATATCTCAGCAGTCACCATCCTTCACTTATTAATAACCACACGTTATCAATAACTTACTAATAACTAACATGCTCTGTTAGACAGAGAACATTGCCAGAATGACTGAGGCACTTGGAAAAGGCTACCTGTTAAATCCTATTATCTTTTTATGCACTTGCACTTCAAGTATGAGATGCACATATCCTGTTGGAGGCTTCCCTATAATATATTGCAACTATAATTTCACTGGAGTATGTAATTGTAGTGACTACAGTAATTAAAATCAACAGCATGCAAAGCAGTTTGGATGATAGATATGTTAACTACTCCACTAATGGAAGACAGCTACAGACACAGGCATGAGCACATCTTCAATGACAGGAAGAGAAAATATTTCTAAACACACTCAATAACCCTCTATATACCAAGTTTTCCTTAACATCAGGAGTTAAAAGTTACTTCCAGTAAACAGAAATGCCTTTTAAAGATACTAAAACAAAACACAGTATCACAGAACACTATCTTTTAGTAGGCAGTAAGTGTTCCTGAGCTGGAAACATCTGTGTATATAGATTGCAAGATGATTCACAATGAACAGCTGGCATCTGTAAGGAAGGGAAATGTGGTGAGATGAGGTAAGGCTCAGATACACCACGTGAGTCCTTTCTGCGGAAGAAATGGGATTTCTCAAGGAATGTTGTGTTCAAATCTGATCACCCATGGTCAAGAACAACAAAAACAAACAGGACTGGACTATTTTTGTATCAAACCAAATGAAATAAAGACTGAGAGATGACCCAACTGGTTCCTATGCAGATTCACATGGAACACCAGGAGAGAAGAAGGGTTGCTTAAGTAAAGGACAACCTTGGCACAAGAATAAAGAGTTCAGAATTAAATTCAGGCTGGAGATTAAAAGAAAGTTTCTGTGAAGTGAACATTTGAGGCAGATTTCCAGGTAGAATTGTGGGGCAAACAAACCAACTAATTCTTGGATGGAGCTTGCTCAGCTCACGGAAGGGGCAATATCATGCAGGGAATGCAACAGCAGCAGCCCTGATTCACCCAGGAGGCCTCTTCCAGCACTATGCTCCTAGAGAGCAAGCAGCACTCGTTTGAGGATAACACTTATAGACCCCTAGCAATGGAAGAAATAGATACAAATGTTCATTTTTATCACAGAATCAGAGTGGTTGGAGTTGGAAGTGAGCTCCGGACATCACTTAGTCCAACTGAGCCAGCCCTAATAGGTCCATGCCTGCCTGCTTTCAAAAGTGTTTCTTTTTGTTTGCTACATATTAGACCATAAGTATTTGGTCCTGCTATATGCTGGTCTATGACTACAATACTTGAAAATCCTCATATAATTTAGGCTTCGTTTCTAAAACTGCACCCTCAGATTTTAGAGAGAGGCATAAACAATTATGTCTGGTAACAACCTGAATTCAGCAAGGAAATCATGTCCAAACTAGCCCTAGGAGATATGTACTCTGTCAGGAACCAAAGCAAAGTTTTAATATATGACTGTGTTCAGCTCTGTGAGCCATCTGGCAAAATATCTTCACATACACTGTTTCCCACCCTCCTGTGATTACTTGTGGAGCTCCCACAATGTGCTGAAAGATGTGACTGCTATTCTGTTGTCAAATCCACCAGGACATTTTTGCCTAATGGGAACCGATGTGTCAATCTAAAAAAGGCTCTCCTTCTTTCTTATTGCATGTGTCTTTAAAGAGAATACAAAAATTTAGACTTAATTTATTAGCCTTTTCTTTCAATAAGCCCCAGTCAGGTATGGAGAGGATTGGAAAAGTGAATTCTTATTATTAATTTGCTTCTTAAGCAGTTGCTTATGAGACTGAACTGATGGAAAGATGCTATGGATATGCAGAGTATGCCATATATCATCTAAAATGGTCATGGGATCTACTGTTCTTACAAACAGCAACTAAACCAAAAAATTATGACTCTGGATACGGAATGATGCAACATCCCCTACCAAGTCATCAGAAGGCTCTAAACATGAAGAGGCAGGCATGTTGCAATTGCTTTAGTCATTAATAAATGCAAAAATATAAGTCACTAATCAGAAATTATTCCCTATTTTGCACAGGTGGTAGGAAGAATTGCTTATGGAAAAGACTGAAAGCTCTCTAGCAAATAAATACATGCAGGCTGGATCAGTGATGACAGAAGAGAGATGCAGTCATCTATAAAGACACAAACACTAAGAAAGAAAGTGAATTAAGCTGATACAAATGGTTAAAAATAAGAGTAATGTGATGGAAATCATTAAAGAAAAGTATGAGCTGAAAATCAGGGGAAAAACACTATCAAAAAGATCTAATATCCCATTAGAACATTGATTGCATTTTCCCACAAAATGCAGTAGAAAACATGCTGGAGGGAGCACAACTATGAACATGGTGCTTACAAAAACCATCTCTGATTCTCTGTACTTTTGGCATTCTTTCTCAGCAGTGGGAAACACCCCAATCCAGCACACATAGCCACTATCTTAAGGGCTGGATTTTGGTCCCCTGATAGAATGGGAAAACCATTTCAGCACATACAGGAAGTCTTCATTTTGCTATGACCACAGCTAAAACTTACATTGTTGAGTTATGGGAAGATTTACCACTGCTGATTTTAAACATTTCGTGTGCCACTCTTGCTGACATGTATCAGTGACCAAGCAGGTGTCAGCCACTTCAACTGGACCAAGTTCAATCCTAAATGTCTATGGAGGGGAAGCAATAATTTCTGTTAAAGAAAGTTAAAGAGAGTAAGACTAGTAGAATTACTTTAGTCGTTTTGTGCTTTTGCACAAATAGGAGAAACAAAAAACCCCACAGAATCATATGGCAAAACAAAAGAGACCAGATGGTATGAACAGACACAGAACTGATGCTGAGACCTAGCTGAAGTGACAAGTGACTTTGATATGGAGGAAAGAAATTAGTTCTTACAAGCAGAAGCTGGAAAAGATATATGGTATAACCTTAACAAAAAGGAATTTTCTCTTAAGATACCTCTTTCAAAGAAACAAAAGGATTATAAAATACTGTGTATGAGGTAATGGTTGCTTCCATTGCTACATCCATTGCTACAGCCACTTGCTACATCTTTAACTCTGAAGAGAGAAACTCTTCCTCGCACTTAGAACACCTACCCAGCTAGCTCCACCAGGTATAATATCTCCAAACTGTCAAATACAAACATGGCAAGTAATGAAACTATCCACAAAATCCCTGGAGACCAGAGCTAATGTAACTGAAGGCTGCATGCAATTGCTTCATCAATCTGCAACTCTCTACAAAAGGACTGCCCTCATTATAAATAGAATTTACATGCATCATCTGTAAGGACAAGAAGAAATTGGACAGAAGGGGGCAGAGAAAAGAGTAGCCGTGAATAGGCTACATTTTAGAAAAGTCATTTCTCTGTGTTAACTGTTTGGATTTCACTAAGTTAAAAGTATTCCAAGAAAAAGAAGTCTGTTTCTAAAGCGTTTCTTCAAAGGCCTGCATTTTGATATAACACTAATTTAAAGTAGGATTCTGCTAACTAAGCTGTTAACAAATAAAGAGGTGTCAAAGCATAGAGCAGAATGAGATCTTCTGTAATTAAATCCCATTTTCTTTCTGTGTGTCCTTTGCTCTAAAATATCTTAAGTGAACTCTGCATTTGGGACTCTGCCATGGTAACATGGTCTTTCTCCTTCTCTGCCAAGGGCTATGTGAGAGAAGAATCTGTATGAGGTGTTCATCCTGAAAACCAGAAGGCTTGTATTTTCACTGGAAAACACTGTACTTTTAAAAAATGAAAGCAAGGACAGGTTTAGAGAGGAACCATGGCATCACTAAGATTAAATACAGAGGCATCCATTCTTTCTAAACCTGACTTTAAATTGCCAGAAAAGTCTGAGATTTCACACAGTGCCCAGGTTATCACTTCTATCACATATCTATCAAAGCAACTGGCTGCCCAGGGAAATTAATAAATAAGTTGCTCTAAGCATCACTACAAGCAGACCAACTCCCCCAGCTGTAACTATTTCTGCTGTAAATAACATGGATATGTGTTAAATCAGAGCCAAAAATATTTTCAGAATTCAACAGTATTTAGGTCATCCTCACCCTATTGACAGACACTGAACTCTGAAACCATAATGATGTAGCTCAGCAACAGTGCATGCTGTTCCACTAATGAGACCCTTTTTCCATGAATAATGAGTATGGACACCAGCTCTGTTGCCAGGTACATAATATAAACACAATTTAACACATGGCTTTTGGTAAAGCAGTGCATCTGCTTGCAGAGGCTGAGGTTTCACATGATGTGGTCCAACATATTAGCCCAGGGTGGGAGCAGACTGCTCAAGGAAATAATTTGTTCATATGTTATCAAAATACAATAAATCAGGTTTGGTCTTAGTAAAAATAAAGCAATGGAGTGGGACCAACAGAAACTGCAGATAGGAAAGTATAAATGAGTTCAGTGTTTTATATTCCAATAAATCTTACAACACATGAAGCTGATGAGTTCTAAAATGAGCTGAGACTCCCTGAGACAGGCCTTCTGAGACTCGTGAACTGTAAGGGTTATACTGGTTAAGCCTGTGTTTGCTGAGTCCTTGTGCATACCTAGTGCATACACACAGCATACCAAAGTGTGAGTTGAAACTGCATGTGCTCAAACAGCCAAAGTAAGAGATTTATTTTTAAAAGTCTCATTTGTTCTGACTCTATCAGATGCTTTTGAGAAAATGAAACACACCTTCAAGTTTTATCAACTTCCATGACATAAAGGGCTACTATGGTATTGTTTAAAATCAGGGATCAGTGCTTCAGTATGCCAAAGCAGAGCTCGCACTGGAGTTTAGTCTTGAGATTCGAGAAGGCATGGCTTAATACCCTGTTCTGTCACAGTTCTGCTATTTCCAAGGACTATTACCTTGTAACTACATTGAAGACTAGAAGGTGCCAACATACTGCGATGCCTGAGGAATAAAAACTGGCATTTCTACTTACATGCTTTTTAACATGGCAAAATAAAGAACATAGGGATCTCTCCCAGTGTCACAGGAATTACCGAAGTACAAGGAGCTACTAGAAAGACTCTAATATTACCACTTTAACTTCCAATTTCATCAATCAGACTAAGTACAACCAAGATGTTGACTCTCCCAGAGTCATTACTGCTACTGAATGGCAGTACTCAAGGGCCTGGGTGACATTTTGATCTCTGCTTAGAATGATTTGACTCCAAAAAGAGTTGAAAACATTCCAGACTGGACTGGCAGCAGTGATTATCACCACCATTGCTTGCAATCAGTTGCATATTTATCTTTTTTTAAATAGCCTCATCTCTGCCACAGTCTACTGCAGCTGTCTGAAATCTGGCAGGATGATCATATTAGTACCAAGCCAATGGTCTATTATGACCCTCATTTAAATTTATCTTAACTTCCTAAGTTATAAGGCATTAGAAGAAAGCAGTTAGCACATATTCAGTGGGAGCGTCTGCATTTTTCTTGCCTATACCCTCCAAAGATTCTTTGCTCAGCAAGTACAGGTCTCAGTAGTCCAATGAACGTGCACCATCCCCTTGCCATGGTTCTGTGTGATGATGTGTGCCCAAGTACTGGGGCTGACAGCGAGAGGCCTCTGTCTGCGTGAGCTGCTGTTCTGCTTTTTGGCACCCAGGGGAGGCAACACAGAATGACAAATGAAAAGGAGGCAGAAGCCACAGAGAAAAGGGTAAATGGAAAAGATGTTAAGACAGAAGTTGAGAAGTGGATGGAGATATATCTTGACCATCACTGCCCTGAAGAGAAGATTTGGATACGTGGTTAGGAAAAGCAGAAAAATGGAACTGAGAGTGAGTGGTACTGGCTGAACAAGGAGCCTCTGGTAGGAAGTGGGAGCAATTAAAAGATAAAACTGAGCATGCAGAAGAGAAGACAATTCAGTAAGCAAATGGGACAGAAGACCAGCCAATTCCTTAAAAGAATCTATGAGAAAGAGTGTCCAAAGCACTGTGCATACAGGCTCCAGTGTCCATATTGGTAGGCATTTAGACAACAGTATCTCAAATAATGTCCACCTATCTTTTCCAAAACTGTAGATGTTGCAAACCTTAAAATCTTTGTTTAAAGAACGCCAGAGATAGTAAGAGCTAGCAATTAAGAACATTTTAAAGGCTACAAGATCAACCTAGCAAAAGAGTTAAGAAACATCAAAATTAAAGCTACATAGGTTTCACTGAAGTCAGCTATTTGATACACGCAGGTTATGACCTCATTTTTAGTTATATCATTACATAATATTCCTTTAATAAACTCTCATAACCCACTGCACAGAATGACACTTTTCCAAGGATGAATGAGGACTGTGTAGTAACACAACAGGAAACTGAGAGCTATAGGTTCCCTGATTCACTTGATGCAGAACTTGGAATGTGGCTACTGAGTAAGCCAGGGACTGCAGTAAGAGGAAGAAAAGTGGCACTGTGCAGGCTGATGAATGCTGCTCTAGAGAACTGGACTGTATTCCTGTTTTTGCCACCAAGATTTTATGCAATACAAGGAAAACCCAGTTAATTCAAACTAAAAAACGTATGCCAGTTGGTGATTCTCACTTTGCATTTTTGAAAACCTGGTGTCTTGAATTCAAATTCAAAGAGCTAGAGCTGCAGCAGCTGTGATTTGGACATGAAAAGAGTTGCAATGCTGCATAAACCAATGTTTACTGAAAAACAACAAAAAAATTAATACAAAAAGTCCACCTAGTTTTCTGAGCTTTCCAAGTTTTCCCTATGAGACATGAAGTCTGCTACTCACTAGACTGCTATGAAGTTAAATCAATGCTTGTAAAGCACTTGTATGCTACTAAGTCAACACATTCACAGGTAAGTATACGGGGGAACTGATAATCTTTTCTTCAGAAAAGGTTTGAATAGCATGCAATAAAACGTCTGCAAAACCTAAACAGTCATTCTTTAAAAATCAACAGAAAGCAAAGAAAGCACAGAGGAGCTTCTAGTGAGTGCCATCACCCTGTACAATGATTTAAGCACGCGCTGGCAGAAAAAATGCACAGTTATTTAGTTTTTGGATAAGGGATTGTGTAAGGGCATGTATGAAGCTCATGCCAATCAATTTAATTACAGTGTTGCCTAAATTTTAAGAGTTTGACTTAAATATATTTCTTCTGCGTGTATCACCTAGAGAAAATACAAATACATATTTGAACTTACCATCATACTTTGCTAAGACTGCCTGGACATCTGCATATGCTTGCAGTTCCAACAAAGCCTCTAGCAGGTTTTCGTGGATGTTGAACATGCTGAGCAGGGGAAACTCCTTCATCAACTACAACCAATAACATATGAAAGGGTTAGATTAATTAAAATAGAGAAGGGCTTCTTCTTCAAAATGCTCTGAAATAGCCAGCACCAAGTTAAAACTCCTCAGTTCCCCTTGCTCTTAGTTCTTTCCCAGAGCTCACTATTATTTCAGAAATTGCTGGGCTCATGTGGATGCTAGGTCAGGTTCTTGTCAAGACGTCCTTGTATAGGATATAATTAGTCAAATCCAACAACCCAGCTATCTGAACACATAACTCTCCTTCAATGAACAGGCTTCTTCAAAGTGAGCAAGAGTTATTGTTCTGGGAAAGAATCTTCAGCACTGTAGCTCCAGTGTATCAGTAGTAAGTAATCAGCATCTCTCTGGTATATTAGTGGAAAAAACAGAAAATACATTCAAAAACCACAATAACATCAAATGAGACAAGCTTACACATATGCAACCATATTACCAAGTACGTGATACCAGGATTTGTAATTGTAAATACTTTAGAACACAATTGCAATTGTGGCCAATATAAAAAATAAGAAAAAGAGAAAGAAAAAAAAAAGCAGCAGCAATAGGAAAGGTAAAGCTTATGCAAATCCAACACCGTAACTACGGAATCCATCTTGTATGACAAACTGAATGAAATATAGAGTTAAAATGATCTCATCTTTTTACATGTAAGTGCCTTTACTTTATGAACTAAGCCTTTGATAGATACCAGGGACTTGTTTTTAGATATCCTCAGTTTCAGTACCTGCATAGATTCGAATGACTGAAGCTGATACTCTATTGCATCTCTTTTTTTAAGCCACACTTACAAGAAGAGTCCATGTTTTTTACTGCAGAATCGATTAAACAAAAGCTTTTATTGTCAGAGCGATTCTCTAAAGAACTGAAGTGTTAAAAGGTGCTTGCTTCCTTGTGTCCCCTTTATGGTTGTTTAACTGCCTACATAATGTAGATTCAGCACAAGAAAGGTCCCCAACAGTGAAGAACTGGGGTAGCTGATATTGCCACTCCTTTTCCGGGACTTGCAGAGAAACACTAAAATTTACAATCTCTCTGATAGGGTTTATGAGAACAGAAATACTGTAACATGGCAAGTAAAGAATATGATTCAAGGCCAGCCTTGCTCTATTTGAAAATAATAAGCCAGACCTGAAAACTCTGACACGTAATAAACCTTTCAAGATGTAAGCAGCAAAACTGATGAAACTCAGCAAATCTTGATCTCACAAACAGATAAGATAAACAAAAGTAAAAAGGACTGAAACAAGAGGGATGGATAATCACCAATAACTTCAGAAAATGAGAAACGGGTAATGCACTGGAGCTTCTTCACTCTGTTAAGAAAGAGATCTTAACAGAGAAGCAAAGCACAGAGAATTTCTTCCTTGTGAGATGGTCTGGCATAAGCTAATGGAAGAACTACTCTGACCGTAAGACTCTAAACTTGTCTGTCTAGAATAGCATTGATTTTGCTGCAGTTTGAGGATTATTAGAAGGTGAAAGGTAAGGATGGCAGTGTTTTGTTTAACTGATTATATAAATTTCTGGTGAGAACCAGGATCACTGAGAGAGCAGCTGAAAGATGTCACTGAACTTTTCATGTTAATGGCATGGGGATGGCCATGAACTCCCAGTTTGGTAGGAGCTGAACCTGTAAAAAAGAACTCAAACAAAACTGCATAGTTTTTGGGCTTTTATCCCCATTCAAAAAAAAAAAAAAAAAAAGACCACAGATTTTGATGCTCATCTAGGTTAAGTGGAAGGGTTTTAGAAGAAAATAAAAAGTTTAGGTCATTGTTCGTGAAGAAAAGTAAGTGCAGGTGAAAATTCACATAGTTGGATTCATTAGTTAAAGATCCATCATTGAGTCCACTTCTCTTCGTTCTTGTCCTTACACACTATTGGATTTTTAAGAGAGGAAGCTACTATTTGGCAGGAAAGAACATGACAGAATCTGGCTCTACATAAATGTGATTTAAAGTTCAGAATGAACATCTTGCGAAGAAACCCCTCTAAGGGATTAAGAATGATTATCCCTACTCATTGAGAATGAATAATGGCTGGCAAAATAACATTCCCCCCATCAGTGAAGAAAAGGGAAGAGCTGCAAATAGTTATAGATGTACTCTGGCCAGTAAAAGCTCTTACTCTGGTTCTCCGCCTCTCACTGACATCACCCACTGATTATTTTTTTTGCTATTTTAATTAGGTTCTGTCAGAGTGATAAACCCTGTCTCAGACAGCAGAGGAATAAAGGTCACTGTCTGGACTGTCAGGCCTCCAAACTGACAAGTGTTAATAAAGGTTTCATCTGGGAAAGGTCGAGCACTAAGAAGTCCAACCCAGTAATACTGAACTCCCTTAATACTGTAGCCTCAAAAATAAAACACTTCTAAGCGGCCACTCAGCTATTTGAAAACTGACTATGCATAAATGACAGCATGTTTGCTATTAAAAAAAAAAAGAAGACGTGAACTTATTTCTCTGTCATATCTGGATGTAGAGTATCTAGTTTTTGCTGCAATACAAGTAATTTCCAGTTGCAGTAAAAGTCTGTTTATTTAGAAACTTGCCAGAAAGTAAAGCCACTTGGATGGAAGAATATTATGACAGGTCATCTTTCAGGTCTCATAGTGAAAGCAAACACTGAAGAAAAAACAGCCACACAGGTCTGATGACTGGTCAGGGCAGGCCACATACTGGGTCATGCTGAGGAGCGATGGGGAGCAGACTGAGCTTGCTCCACTCCCTAGCAAATGGAGGGGGAGCTGGCTCATACTCCACACAGAGATGTAAAGATGGGCACATCATCCCCAAACACAAGATGGAAAACACACCCTTGGGTTCCCCAGACCCGTACATCACCGAGCTCTAATCTGGCCTCCAGTTTAAGAGGCACAGGCATCCCTATGTGCCCAAAGATTTATTTTCTGCAAAGTTACAGACCAATATTTGCCAAATCATTTGGCTTATAAATTTTAATTATTTTTACTTCTTTACTGTAACCTGAGATATACTTTAATTTGCATGGCAAGCATTGCACTTGAAGACAACATGAAGGCTCTGCTCTCACCTTTCTCCACACCTTCAGACCTCAAGAGACAGCCATCAAATTCAGCACTCAAGATTTCTCGAACCACAGAGCCACTACAGCATTTTACATATACACTACTTAGGACTAAAAATGCCATTGTAAAATTCCACTTAGTTGGTTCCTTGGCTGGCATTAAAGAGAAGTGTTCCATTGAGCTAAACTCATTTTCACACCGTGTGAAAACAGACACCACATGTCTATAAATGTATTCCCTCCTTACAACATGACAATATTCGAAAGGCTGTAAAATGCATCATACCAAATCTATGTTCACAAGGATTTTACTTTGAACTTGTATTGGTCAAAGTACTTTCTAGTGATCAAAGTCAGACCTGGAGCTGGGTTAGTACATATTCTGTTCCACTTCTTCTGCGTGTTTGGGGGGAAATAGGTACAGGTGTAGAAAGCGGAGCTGCTTTTCTTTGAAAGATTCATTAGGTATACTGCAAATATAGAGAAAAGGTAGCTTTTGCAGATAATTCATTTTAAAATAAATAATATTTTGGGAGTATAAGTTTGCAGATAAAGTCTGGAAGTAAGTCCGACACAATCAGATATCTGAGCACTAGTCCCAGAAGCACCCTATTCCCAGACTCACTTCAATTCACATCGCAGGGTGTAGGTTCAATGATTTTGTGATAGATATGAAAAAATGATGATCACAAAAAGTGCCTTATGGTACAAGGAAATCCACATCTGATTTGTTGGATGAGGAACAAGTTTTATCTCCCAAAGGACATTTATTGAAGAAGACTCCCTTCCCTGACAATGTTTCAGTTATCAGCATTTTCATTTAGATATAATTTTTTAAAACATTTTCAAGGAATGTAGCTTTAATGTCTGCACTTATTATTCTCCATGTGACAACATTAACGTCATGAATTAATTAGCCAAGAAACACAATTTGTGTAGAAACCCACTATAACCTGCAGCTTATGCCTACAACTAGATCCCAGGAGTCAAGGGAATACAAAGGTGGACAAATGAATGATGTTATATAAAACCTGGTGTTGACACATTTATTCTCCATTTGCATTATGGTTGTATGCATGGTCACAAATTTTATGGGCAGGACATGCAATCATTCATTGTTTGTACTCCTATTTCTCCACAAACAAACAACAACATTTTCAGATCCTGTTGTTTTGAAGCTTGGAAATGAATAGCAGTAGGATCCTTGTATTTTCCTCGTATGCTGAATTCAGGAAATGTGACAACTTCAGAGTGTCAGAAAAGAGACCCAGATCCAGTTTACACTAACTGTGGGATGGCATGGGTTTATAATTTGCCAATGTTCCATTTAAAATTTGAATTTAGACCCAGTTCTGTGTAATATTCAAAGATAATATGACTTCTCTTCAATGTAGGATTAACGATGAGTAAATGAAGTGAAAAATGTCTTACTAAATATGCAAACTCTAAGGAAATATGTTATAACATGCAGCCTTTATGTTCTCTCTTAATTGGAGGATTAAAGTCTTTAGAGTATGACTTAAGTTCTTTAAGGAATATAATTATGAAATGCTGCTTTTCGGACTACGCTATAAAAATGCATGTATTTCAGGAATTAAGAGAATTTTAAAGGCAGATGTGGCACAAACCCAGAAGAGCACAAGTTGTTCCAGATTTTATACTTACTACTAAACAATCACATTATATAAAACTAGTAACAGTGCTAAATTATGTTTGTTACATAAAATACTAGTAACTCTATAAAGCATGAAAATAAAGTCATTACTCATAGTCCTGCTCAAAAAAACCTCCTTTATTTGCATCACAGATTCACAGAACGGTTTGGGTCAGAAAGTACCTTACAGATCATCTAGTTCCAACTCCCCTGCTGAGGGCAGGGACACCTTCTACTAGAAACAACCCGTACAAGAAAATTCATATTTAATACATCTAATTCTCCCTGAAAGTGGAAGTGGTTACTAAGAGGAGGCAAAAACAGTAGACAGAAGCAGAATTAATCCTTGAAAGAAAGTCCCAAAGTACTTTTTTCAGAAACTGACATATTTTTAGAAGTGGATTTTTAAGTGAAATTAAAGTGAGGAAATTATCTAGGACCTCAAAAATGGGCTAGGAGATTCCAGAGAGTGGAAGACCATAATTAAGTACTATGCAAAGTCTCTGAACATGTAGTGATGCAAGATGGTGGACAAAAAGGAGTCCAAGTTACAAGGGCTCCTACCAAGACTGGGTGACTACATTCTGTCTTAACAGAATGACAATACTGGAAACCTGTACTTTATATGAGAAACATTGTCAGTTTAGGTAGTAGTCACCAAATTTCTAGCTTTTAAGGGTTCTGGACAGAATCACAATCACGACAAGAAGTGAGAGGTCTGAGTCATGTGAAGATAAAGGAAGGGATAAACATCATTAGAGGAATCACAGAAGTCTCCGTTTTGTTTAAGAGCCCACCGAAATGAGGGATATTCCAACCCACCCTGCACACTTACCACACCATGTGAATCTGGGACCAAACAAACTGTATTTGAATATACAGACATATGAAAATGTTAAAATCAGCATTTATCACTTGCCATTATTGCAGTGCTGGTGTACCAGAACTAGAATTAACTGAAGATATCACTCTGTGGTGGAGACTTGCGAATGTCGCCATTCACGAGAGTTGCACTCTTCTAAAATCTATGAGATAACACTTGGTCTTATTGAATTAAGTACTTTCCGTTCAAATTTTAATAAATCATACTTTAAACAGCTGCTACAGATGTTAATAAAGCTAGAATCCCACTCAAGGCAGAGCAGCCTGCCTAACCTGACCTGTGTAACACAAGCCAAAGAGTCTGACTCACTAATCCTTGCCTCAAGCACAGAAGCATTTGGGAGAGACAGACAGTAGCTGTCGATGCAAGTAGCTGCAGAAATTGTGTTGTTAAGTTGCTAGGGATCATAACATCTTTATTAGCAATAAGTACTCTCTTTGTTTCACACAACTTGATAATTCGAGGTGCAGAACACTGTCCTGGCTATGTATTTGTCTTACTCAAGAAGAAATCAGCAATGCACACAAGAATACAGAATTCAATAGAATATTGAGTAGAAATCCTTATTCAAAGCTCAGCAAAAGAAGTTGCCAAGAAAGTATGCTAGATTTGCAGAACTATCATACCAGCAGAAATCACTAATACCACTGATCATAAAAAGATAAAAACCCAATCTACCCGTATCATTAAAATTGACTTAGTGTGGTTGAGTACCCTTTCAAACCCTTCACGTGACATATCCTCTTAAACCATTTTAGATGCTTAGGGCAGCCCAACTGTTTACAGAACTTTTCATGCTGCCAATGGATAAGCATGCAGCACTCTTGACAATACAAGCTGCTTAGGTGTCTTCTGTGGCGTAAAATATGCATTTAGAGACTGCAGGTGAGCACCAAGATGAACACATAAACATTCAAATGAAATATCCTCAGCAAGGTTCTCAGAGCTAAATATGTAGAAGCAGACTTCTAGGTCCTTTATCGTGATCTGAAGAGTAATTTCTCAGCAGATACAGTTGATACTGGAAATAAAATACACTTTTCTGGCCCTTAAAAAGTGTTTTTCTTTCTATGCTTCTCCTGACCCAAGGAAGACCTGGAGACCTTCTTCTCTCCCTAAACCTTACTTATTTCTGAACAAAGTTGCTGAGCATAGAGCAAGTTGCAACTCCACCGTGTCTCAGAAATATGTACTTATTAAGAACACAAAGCAATCTTTGAGGGAGTGCAGGCCCATGGGGCACGAGATAAATACACTGTAGAATGAGTTTCTTTCATCTTCTGTCTGAAGGAGGAAGCAATTAAGAGCTTCCACTTGCTTTGTCCACTAGCATACCTTTTGCCTGCCGCCCTTCTCCTTCATAAACATACATCACCTTCAATTAAAGCTTGTTCCACAGAGCAAATGTTCTCCAGAACAATCCCAAGAAGCTCCAATTAATTTGAAAATTAATTTTCTTGCATGGTACATTTTCACCTGGATATTCCAGTGACCCAGTTAAGAAAAATGACTGTGTTAGCCTGCTCCTAAATTCAGTGATGTGGTCACTGATCCAGTCACCCACAAAGCAGAAAGTGAAGTACCTTTGCATACCCTCCACATCCTCTCTGTTTTCAATCAATGAAAAACACAAAATGCAAACCTAGCACATTCCTGTTTTCTTCCATTGTAATGGTGAAGGAATCTGAAGAGAGCAGATGGAAAGCAAGTGGCACAAAAGGCTACCCTTGCTCATCACCACTATTGGCTTGCAACACTGTCCACAAGGAAGGTTCAACAGGAAGGGATACTAAAGATTACTCACAGCCACCATGATGGCTTTTTGCCTCTGCACATACTAAATTCTCCAACATAATTTACAACAAACTACTTTAAATCCTCCTAACATAATCAGCACAACAAATAAAACAACGAGCACTGTAGACTTTCTCCTCAGGGACAGTAAAAGCAATCTAGTTCCCTCACAGACCATATCACGCTCTGTATAAACAATAATAAAACTGGAATAATTCTGTTGACTACACTGGAGTTATTCCAACAATACACTAATCAAAATGAGATCACAAGTTAACTCAATATATACAAATAGTGACAGCTGCTGGTTTCTATAGCAAAATATAGTAAATAATTATAATCAGAAATACAAGTAAAAGCAACACCTATGTATGATTCCATTACATGTTTCCATGGAAACTACAGGTTTGTAATTCTCATTAATTCAACTCAACTGAATGAATTACATCCAAGCAGCAAAGCCAGCAAAAAAATACTGTCTCAAAATCAATCACAGAAGCAACAGAAATTCCTACCCGATTTTTAAAAATTAGCGCATCCTTGATTTTTAAACAGTTTTTAAAATCAGTTTTAAAAAAAAACCCTGGTTTTAAATACCTTCCGTATAATATTAAGAAATATGATTTTCCTATCAGCAGTGTATATAACCATAAAATCAAACTCTTATTTAAGTCGCCAACAACTCATTTCCCTTCCATTAAGGTGCTTTAAGTAGGATCTCAGTCTTTTCTTACATAAAATTCAAGCAAGACAATCTAATCCATCAGTAATGTCCTCAAGATGGCCTCATATATGCAATGAATTAAACACTCTCAAATATTTTATTTTTTCAAAGTGGCAAAGACTCACTACATCCCAATCATATTTCCCAGATGGTGTCATGAACCTCTTAACACTTCATTTCCATCATGTTCCATGTCTTGAGAAACCTGTTTTCAATCTTTCAAACACAAACAGGGCCTCCGCCCTCTGTTCCCTGATGTTAGATTCATCAGTCCCTAGCCAACATATTCTTCATATTCTTTTTAGGATGAAAAAATTCATCTCCTTCCTCATCAATCACAAAGAAACCTTCAATGACAGATTCATGTTCTTCAAACCTCTCCGTAAGTGTACTATTTATGTCTTCTATGAAGAAATGGAGGATATGCATTCATCAGAAAGAAGTAGCTCCAAGCCAGTCTAAGGAAAGCATCTGCAAAGCTGACTTGACCCTAATCTTGCTCCCAGTGCACTGGAGCGGTGACCTAGAGTTACTGCTGCTTTTATATTTCATCTAGAGACTTGCTAATTCTCCGCTCTGCTTGCTTAAAATGAAGAGCTCTAGAGGCACCTAAATTCAGTTTTGAGAATTTGGCTCAGTGTCTGTATGCAGAAAAATAGAGAATGCATTGATGTGAGTTGAAACTCTCTAAGATGAAATTCTATTTTTATACCTCCTTTGTCTTGCATCCAGTCCCTCAATTTTAACAAAATGTTCCTGTTGAAGAGTGTTTTCTGTCCTTCAAATGTCTAATAACTGATGACTTTGGGTCTCCCTGTTATTGCTGCTTCTTGTGATCCACACTGTACTTAATTTCAACAATTTTCTATTTTGCTTATAAATTTCAGACAATTTTATCTCTAGTGACAAAATATGTCATTCACTAATCAGAGCTCTGCTTCTCACTTTGCATAAGAAATCTAGGACTAGATGGACCACCCAAGTGACCGAACCAAGTGTTCTGCATACACAACTACCCATACATATTGACATCAGCAGAAGAAGGCTTCACAGAGTGTATGTTCCCCATAGCCCTATCTACAAATCACAAAACACATTCAGCAGCCCATAGTAAGCTCCAGAAGTTGCCATAATTATGATGTGTGATATTTGAATGGGAGATTCAAAATTTTATCTTTCTTGTGTATTAATGCCAGAACTTAGAATTCCAATGTCTGTCCCAAAAACATTTTAGTATTTGTCCCACAGTACTCGTGTAACAAAATTCATGAAGAATCAGGAGAGCTGGCTGGACCAAAACCAATGTTTTTGAAATCAACATTCTCCCAGCTGACCAGAAGACTGCTAAACCAGGTATTTCTTCCTCATCCCTCTTTCTCACACTCCTAGCTGTACAATGGCTGTTTTTTTGACAAGCTCTTTTTCAACACCTCTGTCTGGGATTCTAGTAATTATGGAGACTGAGAGCTGTGTGCCTGAAGAGCCCCAGCAAGAGTCAGGAAACAAAGTTACTCACCACTTGCCATCTGGTAGATATTTAGGACGAAAACCTGCTCAATGGTGAACTCTGCTCAATGTTGTCAAAAAATACTCATGAGTGCTCCAGTTCCAGGAGAAGATGTTGAGTACTGGATTCCAAGCTGGCAAACACACTTGCCCTACTGCCATTGATCCAAGTGCCTCAGCTCCAGAGAAAGTTGCTTTCCTTTTTATATTAAAATTCCCACTGACTTGAAACAAGAATTTCCCTTTTCACTAGGCAGGTTTCTGAACCATTCATCTGAGCTGCCTAAAGCACACTTTACAGGTGCTTCGTTCTGATCTGGGATTTCATTTTGTGCATTTAAAATTTAACACCCCCATCTTAATTTGCAGAACTATGCATCTTGCTAGATTAGTCTCTGCCTGTTTTTTGTGGGAGCTGGAATACAAAGTGTAAGAAAACTGGGAGGTAGTTTTACCATCATCTGCCCAGAGCTGTAGGGCTCCATTCCTCCTTCTGTCAGACTTGCTACCTCAGATGATGTAAGTCACCCCCTCAAAGAACTGTGTTCCTAATCTGCATCCTGGGAATATCACTAAAAGAAATCTGGGCATTCACAGTTACGTCTAAACTTGAACATTTTATGTATCTGAAACATGTACATTGCCTAATGTGAACAGCTGCCCCTTCTGCCACCTCCAAAATAGCTACTGTTCAGTGTTTCAAGTCTGCAGCTTTGTAGCCTACTGACTTAGAACTACCACTGGTAGCCCCCCTGCCTACAAAGCCAGAATACAGTCAGCCCCCATCTCAGAGGAGGTTCAGTTCATTACAGATTCATTACACGGGGTTTAAATTTTCAATGATAGGTTTTGCATGAATAAGTAACACTGTCCTCATATCTGAGTAGTGTGACGCAAGCAAATGCACAGAGCCAAACTGCAGCTTTGAACAAGGAAACAGAATACTGAAGACCTGCTTATGAAGTTAGCAGTATTCACCACATGGTTCAGAACAGAAATGTTACTAATTTCATGATCAAATAATTAAAGACTGCACTTCACTGCACATCTACCAGGATGGGAAATTCAGTCTGCATGGTTAACTGTCCATCTGGTACTTGATGTTGCTTTCACAACCTTATAAATAAACGATCATTTTAGTCTTTATGCATATTATACATACAGAAGAACTATCAGCAGTGCTGAATGAAGCAAGAATGGCTGCTAACTTGCAAGAAAATGTATGAGTTCTATACTATTATTATGTAAATATCACATGTGAAAGAAATCCAAACTCACATCTCTCATCATTTTCACTGCTTCCCTGGTCCTTCCCAGCTTCCTTGCACACATTGCCAGCCTTCTTTTAATATATACTAACACATTGGTGTCCCTTCCTGCATAAGAGGAAAAAGAAACAGAATTAAGATATAAAAGATAAAACAAAGACCCATTTAGTATTCCAACACAAAAGGAAACACAGTTTTCTTTCCATTTTTTCTTACTTGCTACCATCAAAGTTTTTACAAGAATTTTAATAAAAAGTTACCAAATTCTGAAGATTTGTATGTGTTGTAACAGCACTGAAATCCGTGGAATTAATCCAGATATACAGTGGTATAAATAAGTACTCTTGGGTTGGCCTTGTACCAACCCATAAATACAAGAAATATAAGCAGATCTGAAGGCACAGTTATCATGTACATGCTTGTCAACAAGAGGTATTAAAGCAAATCCCCATCCTCTAACAAGAGAGAAGAAAAGTATACCCTGAACTTTCTGTTTGCAGCCTTTACTCATTACCCAATTATCGTCTTCAAATTCTTCACACCACTAATTACGGATGTCAAATTAACATATTTCAGATACGACAGTCCTGTGTGCTGGAAGATGCCCTAACAGCAAAGACAACAGAAACTAAACAGTGGTGATAATTATTCTCTTGGAAAATTCTTACTCCTTTCATTTCTCATTCGCTTCGAATGCGAACTCTTAAAATGCTTCTGGACCAACAGGAAATGAGCGGACAGATAATCATCTATAAAATTACTGAATCATGAAAATGTAAGACACCTGCTACAAATTATCTTTGCGTATAGCATGTGGTCTGTAAAGATTTTAGCCTATTCCTAACATTTTCAAGCCTTTCATAATAAAAACAACATGTGTGCTGAAAACATTCCAAGTACCTATGAATCGTTTTAAAGCTGTGATTAAAATTTTCAAATAGATTAAGCAGCAGGTTGAAAGGACTTACTTTAGAGGAAAAAAATAAATAAGGCAGCGAAGAATTTCTTTAGTGCATTCTATATTACCTAATTCCTTATCTCTTGTATTGATATTTAATACACAATTTATTAGTTACATCTGTTTCAACATGTATATGTAGTGTGCTATGAGGTATACATTTCAGGTCAAGCTTCGTTTCAGGATTTTGAGCAGGAATGGTCAAAAGGCATTTACTTACTATGAAATCAAGCTAATCTTTCAGGCCAAAATTCTCTGAGGTCACTAATGACTAAGGATGCCTAACATGCGCAACCTTAAAAATAAGATTGCCCTTGCTTTCTATAAACCAGCACCTTTTGAAAGAGGGCAAGTTGGGTACTCAAAGTCATTATTTACTCTCAAAATTTATGGTCTAACAAAATATTCTATGGAGGAGGTGGAACACGTGAATAAACAGAAACAGAACAATATGTTGTTGTTCAAGAGATTACAGTGTATTTCACCTTTAAAAGATGAAATGCCCACTTTTCATCCCAGAATCAACTTTGAAGACCAGAAATGGGCTCCAAGACTTCTCAGAACCATGGAACTGCAACACATCTGTTCACAGTCCCTCTTCTCCACCTCTGTAAACCATGCAGAAGTCCAGCATGTAATCAAAAGAATTCTACATGAAGCCCCTGTGTCCAAGGCAACATCTGAGGCTGGAGCTTCTCTAATTTCTGTGGGTGCACACTGACATTTTCAAGGGGAGACTGGGTGGTACAGAGAAGTGGGATGATCTAGCCCCTCCTGAAGCCCCTCCTGAAGACACAGTCAGAGCTGGCAGTCACTTTTCAGCCTCCCTGCTCTGTGACAATGCACTCAGTTTTGTGACTCAATGGGTTACTTCCTCTGCTGCAGTACTGAAGGTTCAGGGTGTCAAATGTGATGATGACAGCAGCCATCTAGCACACACAGCCTACAGAAATACCATACTTGTATCTGCCTGCACAAACTTTCCCAGGTTACCTTGGACAAAAACATCATGACAGTGCTTACTAACTACTTACTGTGTACTTTTCATAGAATTGCTGTACTCAGGATGGATTGAGTGCACAAACTAAGGTTTCATAGACAACCATAAGCCTGATAGAGCACAAAAATTGCTTCAAGGGCTCAGCTGCTCCATATTTTTACTTTTAGCAAAAATGAACAAATCATCCTAAATATAATTTTACAACCAACAAATGTTTAAAATACTACCCCCAAGCTTTATGAAACCTGAGGTTTTCAGGTATAGACTTGCGGACACTTTTGAAACCAGGGATCACAGACAATTTTACTATGTACAACTTTTATCAGTAATCTTCAAATTATGTAAGATAGCTAGAGGCTGTGAATTCAGGTCCTGAGAAACCTGAAGATGACCAGAAGTATGCTAGTGCTTGTATTTATGTAATTAATTGGTGTTATTTTTGCCTGAGGTAGCCATTGTAGTCTAGAAATAACCTTGACTGTTTGCTTTATTATCTTTTTGGTCATTTACTGTCAGTGAATGTATTTTCTTAGATTTAAGGAATATTTAATAAATACCACAGCAGAGAAACATGCTTATTCAAATTCTTTTAAAAAGAAATAAAAATCTAGACTTTCAATTAAAGCACTTTATTATTTCAGTTGTTAATTTTTATGTTTCTATAACCTTTTGGAATAAATGCAACAAACTTCCAATGTCCCACTGGCTAATGGGTCTCATTAACTTTTACACAGAACAGCACAGTGTAAGCATTTACCCCCAGAGCTGATGGAAAAAAGCTGGCAAAGCATCACTTCACTCCTGTTTCCACCATTCTTTACTGCCTTTTCACAACATGAGCCCGGATCTGCAAAATGGCTAAAGGCAACTTCCTTGAATGGTGTCTAGCTTTTTCTGAGTATCAGATCTCTTTGGCTCTGATACCTTTTCTTTTCTGTTAAGTACATGCTACAATATTTTCTGCCATGACAAAATAAAGGCATAATCTATAATCTGTCTATAATCTGAGCATTGATAGCTCAGCAACAGAATCAAGCAAAAACACTAAAACAGAATAGTCTGGCTCTAGGGCCATATTCCAGCCAACGTCAAACACTGAGTGTATAGTTCTTATGGGGAAAACAAAAAAACCAAACACCCAAATCCAAAGAACTTCTTGGAACTTCTCTCCCTCCCAAGAAACTTACTGTGTTGGGCTTCATATTGGGCACCATGGTGTTGTAGCTGCTGGCTGCGCCTGTAACAGCCCTCTCCAGCTTTCAGAGCCTGCTTGAACAGCTTCTCTGCTTCTACAATTGTTGTCGCTTCCTCTTCAGCTAAGAGAATATAAGCAGTAGCACACCTGCAAAAATATCAGAGGAAAAACCATGAGAAAGGTATATGAAGTAAAAACTGTATGAAGACATGCAGACTGGCGAGGATATAAATACAGAGGCAAGGAAATTTTGTCCATGTACCTTTCTGATGAACTATTCTGATGAATAAATATTCTGTCAACAACACCACAACTCTCATCTTTAGGTACTACATCACTCGGCCCTTGAGTACGCCTACTGACAACTGTCCCAGAAAGTAAAGCACTGTCCCACTAAGCCTACACCTCTACAACTCCTTCTGGAAATCAACTAGTTTTATGCACTATTGTTTTAATATAAACTGTCTCCCTTACTGTAATGGTATAAAAAGAATCAATAAAACTCTAACAATTGCCATATAAAAAGAACAGATTATAAAAGTAGTTGTAGAAACAAAACAACAACAACAAAGAAAACCCAACCGAGACCAAGCAAAAACCGAAACAGCAATGTGCCCTTGCAGCAGAGCTGCACTAGACGTGTTTCCAGCAGGCTGAGGGAGGTGATCCTTCTCCTCTTCAGCCTTGATGAGGCCACATGTGTGTGTGCTGTGTCCAATTCTGGGTTCCCCAGTACAAGAGGGACATGGACATACTGCAGAGAGTCCAATGAAGAGTGATGAAGGTGATTAGGGACTGGGGCATCTCACATATGAGAAAAGGCTTAAAGAGCTGGAACTGTTCATTCTGGAGAAGAGAAGGCTTTGGGGGGAATTTGTCAAAGTTTGTAAATACCTGAAGTGAGGGGGCAGAGAAGATAGTGGCAGGCTCTTTTTAGTAGTTCCCAATGACAAGACCAGAGGCAACGGGCACAAAATGAGACACAGGAGGCTCCCCCTGAACCTCAGAAACACCTTTTTTACTGTAAAGGTGACTGAGCACTGGCACAAGCTGTCCAAGAAAGTTGTCAAGTCTCCCTCCTTGGAGATATTCAAAAGCCTGCTGGACCTGGTCCTGTGCAATGCATTGTATATGGCCCTGTTTGAAGGGAGGGGTTGGATACTGACCTCCAGAGATCCCTGCTAACCTCAACCATTCTGTAATTCTGTGAAGTGTGAGTAGGACAGGCTAATAGCTCACTTCACCCTTTTAAGCTGCATGGTCTCTCAGTTAAATCACTATACAAGAAGAAACAATTTTTTCTCTTCTTCTGATGAAACACGTGAAGGACAATCTGTAAAGCACCAGTTTATGGAATTCTAAAATGCAGCAATCTCAGTTCAGCAACCTAAGGGATTCCCTACATGCACGTCAGCAACATTTATACGGTTTGCCACACCAGTAAATCATCATAGCACTGAGTTTATTGTGGGATCTCAAAATACTACACTTCTCATTGAAAAAATAAGTAATGGGCTCAAAGACCAAAAGTCACAGCAAATTACATCACATTCTCTTGTACTGTGAAATGAGTAGTTCAGAATGTGTTTATGAGTCTTTTTTCTTGCTTCTGTTCTTGATGACTGAGAAATCCAAAAGGGAACTCTCCATCCCATAAATGCATATTTCATATGCTCATCAGGAGGTAACTTAATTGCTGTTCCAAAGCCTGCTGACATCAATGGAAGACTCCCATTGTCATCACTACCCTAAGGATCTTCTGGGTAGCTAGCACAACATGCAGCTGTGCTGTTTTCCTTCTGTTGTAGGCCTTCCTTTGACAGGCCTGTAATCATGGTTATAAGTTACTATAGCCAAACCCCCTGCCTTAAAATATCATCAAATGGATTTTTAAAAGACAGGAAATAAATGTTAATGTTGTTGTCACTCACTCATTCAATTCCAAAGCTTCATGTGCTGCAGAAATTCGGGCTTGAGGGTTTCTCTCTCTCCAGGCTTTTTGCATTACTATTCAATAAACATAGGAGAAGAGAGGAATATCAATTATTACAGGATTAACAAGGAGAATCTACTGCACTATAACAACAGAATTTATTGGTCTCAGCCTGACTCACTACGGAGCATTTCATAGAGCTCAGTGATCATTCAAAAAGATACATAACAAATGGGAGCTTTTGTCCCAAATACTCAGCATTTTTTCTTCTTTCATTTAATTAAACTTTTCTCCAAGAGAAAGTTTGGGTGAGAAATCAGGCTGTCTGTGCTGCCAAGTATAGAGGTGACAAGCAACTACTTCCTTTTGGTGTAGTAGATTCCACAGGGAACAAAACAATAAAGGGATAGTTGGGATTCTTCTAGCTCCTCATTGTGCTGTTACTTTACCTGAATGTTAAATGGAAACAACTTCCAGGCTAATATTACCACCTCATAATTACACCACTGAGTTCAGAAAATAGGATTCATGTTTATCATGTGAACACGATGTCCTCCTTCGTAATTAATGCCTTCAGAATGGAGCACCCAACTGCTAGTATCCCTCCCTTCCTCAGAGACAAAGATCTATCTCTTCAGAGGGCAATTCTAATGATTGAAATCATTGCTGTACATTTTTAGTAGAATCAAAGTCTGCATGTGGACTTCACAGTACAGGCTTAATACAACTAAACCTGCTTATACAAATTCAGTTGTAAATGTGCTGTTCCCATTTTTTACAGAGCTTCTAACTATATCAGGGAATGAAACACAGGCCTCAAATTTTACATCAGCTCTCTCTCTTCTGTCAGTATAGACTAAATAGAACCTGGATAATGTAACCCAACCTACTACACTACAGCTGGAGGCAAATTAAACTACATGTTTGAAGCCACTGCAAGAAAGAGGAGGAAAGGAACAAGCCTTTACACTTTTAAATGGTATCTTGAATGACTCCAGCAACATAGCAGAACAACACAGCAACATAAATTAGATAGTTTACATATATAGACACTTGTTCAGATCTAGAATTCTATAAATTCAACAACAATGGCTTTCTCAGCATGATCAACTTTGCCTTTTCTTATCTATGCGAAAGAACTGATGTCTCACTGCATTTTTCCTGCATCAGTTTAAATCAGCCATTAACCTATTATCAAAAGCCTTGTTCACAAGGTCTCTTACTGGCGTCTGCAGGCCGTAAATGATCTGTGTCACACGTAAAGAATGTCTGATGGTCCTGTGCCGAAAGATTCATATCGTAGTAAGTCAAAGGTTCTCTTCCTGTTACCCATGTGTACCTGCAAACATGCCAACAAGGAGACATTTTGGTTAATGAGGTCACACTTGGCAAAATAAATCCAGAAAAGAATCCTAGACCCTTGAGATGGGCCTCACCAAATAAGTTCACCTGGCCAATCTTCTAACCAATATACAGTGCACTTCACTGTACTGTGATGGAGCAATGGTAGCTGAACCTAAGCTGATAAGGATGCTGAAAAATACACACTGCAACTTGGTAATGCATATATTCAAACTTTAGGACTTCATGAAACCTATATGGAATTCATTAGGTTTGCTATAATAGAGTTGAACAGAATTGCTGCATTAACACCAGGTACAACACACTTAGGTTTCTCCATCTTTTTTTATAAGGTTGCCAAAAACTGGAGAAATAACAAGTGCATCAGCATGAATTTAAATTCCGTTTCATTCGGAAGCATTTTACGAATTACAGAAAAACCTGACATGAGTGCGTGTATACACAGTTGATTTTGTTTTTCCATCTCTTAAGTTAGATTAATGGAAAAGTACAGTTAAGCTCCTTAAGCCAGTACTATGCCTGAAAACTGTAATTTTGTAGCACCTACCGATTATATTCAGCTCCTCTGAACAGATTTAAAGGATTTCGCCAGACTTTGCATTCTGTAAGAAGCAGACAGACACATAATGAATCTCTCCCAAATTACAATCGTAGTTGAGGTTTATAAAAAATATCAGTTACCACACAATGAGCCTTATCAAATGACTTATTTTTTACAGGTGTGAATGGAAAAATGCATCAATAGCATTGAGATGAAGGTAATCAGACTGTTCTTCCTTTCTTAAATAATAATTTAATTATAAATTAGTGTCAACAAATGCAATCATTCCAGACAAATAACCACTAACAAAGCCCCAAATGCCACATGAAAAGATAATACTGATTAGTGCCAGGACTCACATTTACTATAATGCAGAACTGAAGAGGGATCACACTGGGTTATTGCACTGAAAAACAGCAATTAACTCGGTCCCTACAGACTTGTTATTTCTCCAGAAAACATCACTGTCCAGTTAATGCTGTAAATCACTGAGAATCTCAGCTACAGTTGCCAAATTTAATTCCTGCTTAGTTTGTGAAGTAAAAACCCATGGAAACATCTGCTGATCTTACTTAAGTTACAAGCAGATGCTGAAATTGATTGGCAGAGAAAAGATGATTGCATTGCAAAGGTTTCAGAATATTAAGAACAGGTTATAAATTTCCCTCACGAGGAAAAATTGTGGATTTTTCACACTACAAGAAGTAAGAGATATGGAAATCAACAACAATGTAATTTAAAGGGAAGAAAAAAAATTGTATAGCCTTTGAAACAGTGAGGTCCTGATTCTGGCTTTTCCTTTAATTTAACACCAGATTTATTTTCCTAATTTCAACAAAGACAATTCACTCCAGTGAAGGTGAGACCAGAATAAACCCCACTATTTGCATAAAGGCTCACTGAGAGGCAGCATGTCATTCCATCACAGATCTGCTACTGGATGACCCCTCACATGGTGCTCTGCAAAAACTAATCAGTAGCACTGGCCCTCCAGCATTTCATCAGCTGCTTTCCACTAAAAAAAGTTAACCAGCACATTTCTCCCTCCACAATTTTGTGACATCATTTCTAAATCAAACCAACAGTTTTCTGGTAGAATATTGAGTCAGAAGGGTATGTTTATGGTAACAATATGCCTGTTCCCTTTATGCCTGTTCCATTTAAAAAAGAAGTACCGAACAGCAAGTCAAGTCCTCCTCTTTTCTCATGGTCACAGCTCCCACATCTGAGTACGGGGCTACAGTGGCATGGACAGAAAGCATTTTACATAAATTATTCGCAGTATCATAAGGACACCCTCAGCGACACAGAAGCTAGTCAAGTGGAATAGGAGATGGGCCCTCAGTTTACTGCCTACCCAGCAAGCGCATGGAACAGACACAGGAACAGGCAGACTTTAGGGAAGAGTGTATCTTTCAACCACCCATTTCAGCAGGCAGCTAATATTAGAAAGTTCCACTGGTTTACTCAGCAGAAGTGCTTGATCGACATTCGGCTGCTCTGTTGTGCAGCCAGAGGGTATGGCTGTTTGACAAGCTTCAGTCTGACAGTTTTTACGTAATATGACTTTCAAACCACTGCAAATATTAAATCAACATCAGACTTCTCAGTTCCAGAGGTGTAATTCAATGTCTTGACTTACTCAGTTTGCAACCAATGAGATTAGATAATAACTATGTGATTGCAGTGATACTTTTTGTTCATCTCATTTGAATTCAAGTGGTTATGCTTTATCCAAAGTATGCAGTATTTTGGCACAGTAGCACGGAAAGGTTCAACTGGGGAACAAAAAGCCGGGGTAAAGAAGGCCTTTTATTACCACTTTCATGTCCTGGGGATGTTTCAGTATCCGTCTGCCTAGTTAAACATGGTGTTCTCTCGTTCCTTTTGTCTTGGTATCTGCTAACACCATGGTCTCAGTACAATATCATTCTTCTTACCTTTCTAAAGACCAAAGTTTCTACTGCAACATTCTACCATAGTCAAACATCTACATAGGAACAGATGGTGAGCCAAGAGAAAAAGCCATCTCCACCTTGTTGGATAGCAAAAGAAATATCCCAGTGCTAATGCATAGTAAACCAAAAAGTTTGCCTTTTCTGTTGTATTACAAACCAGTAACTATGTCCTTATTTTAATCTTTCAGAGACTTTTTCAATGATCACTTTTTGAGCACTGATACCTTTCTGAAGGCAGAAATAACAGGCTATCCATACAGACACACTGTCCAGTGACACTGAGAGTCCCAGCTCAGTGTCAATGCACTGAAAGCAAACACACTCCTTGACTATTTCTTTGTATCACAAAAGCCAAGACGCTTGTGTGAACCTCCTTAGTCAAAATACCGTGCCTTCTGCTTTAAAATTACAGGAGCTATTTCAAAGCTGCTGAAGTGTGACTGAGCACACTGATGAGTGCACACAGGTGTTTCCAAGCCATTCCATGCTTTCTGCCAGTTCACCCAAATCTAATATCCTGGACTATGCAGTGCTGCTATTCACAGCCTCTCTTCAGATGAGAATGACGACAGCTGAATTTGCTGTGCTATATGGAGCCTTCCCTAATTACTCAGTAAAGAACAAGGTTTTGTGAGGCCACCTATTTTATTTAACATGTGAGTTCAAAGCTAATTTTTGTTTGCTTGTTTTCATGCACACTGAAGAGTAGAAATAAAATTTGCCAGGTACAGACATAGGCAGCTCAGCTGCTGAACAAGGTTTTCTCCATAAGTGAATTTTTCCTTTTCATTCACTTTTCTTCACTTGTAAATTCTGACATATTCTAAAAGCCTGCAGAGGAAATAAATTTAATAAAATTGTAATTTATTCTAAGGGCACATCCCTAATTAATTTCCAATATTAAGATTATGGCCTGTAAGCCAAGTTAGGGCAGAGACAGATAAGCTTCATTGTACAGATGAGGAACTCAAACCCAGATGCTCCTGCCCTGACTTTAACAGTGAGTATCTCCCACTCAAGCCAGAAGCAATAGCATATAAGCATTTTCATCACTCATGGGCTAATTTTTCAATTCCTTCTCCCCAGGAGCTAAGCCACCCTAGTACGGAGTCAAGTTCCCCTGAGGCTCCTTCAGTCCACAAATTTCAGTGCTTGGGGGGCTGATTCATTTTAGGCAGGCTGGCCTGTCTCTTAGAGGAACCATCGCCCAGGCAACCAAGCACCTGACTCAAAGTGCCTCAGGCTTGAATGGCTTAGGGTCAGACACCCTCACTCCTTGCACTGAAACTTGTAGGGGCTGTGAATGCCTGGAAGCTTGTAAAAATGAGGCCACAAATGCCTGAAATCATGCCTCCTAAACGACGTCTTTTAAAAGAGCCTGACTATGTTAGGACTTGCCCAAAGTCACAAATCAAATCCGTAGCAGAGTTAGGAACATAACAAGCCCTTAAGCTGTTAAAAGTCACTTACTAAAGTGAAATCCAAATGTTGCTTACATACTACTTACATTATCTAAAAAATAAAGTGATGCAAAACCAGATGGACATTTCTGACTTCTTTGTCTGATTTCCAACAACTTTGTTATTACTTAAAATCATTCCAGTAAAAATACTACCTGCCTTTAGAATCACAGAATCAGACAATTGGTTGAGTTGGAAGGGGCCACAGCAGGTCACCTCATCCTTCTGCTTAAGCAGGGTCATCTCTGAACACATGGCACAGGATTGCATCCAGATGTTTCTAGAATATCTCCAGTGAGGGAGACTCCACAACCTCTCTGGGCAATCCATTCCAGTGCTCAGTCACCTGCACAGTAAAGAAGTGCTTCCTCATATTCAGGTGGAACTTCCTGCGCATGAGTTTCTGCCCATTGCCTCTTGTCCTATTGCTCAGCATCACCAAGCTCCATCTCTGACACCCTCTCTTCAGACAGACATTGATGAGATCCCCTCTCAGCTGTCTCTTGAGGCTGAACAGGCCCGACTCCCTCAGCCTTTCCTCGCAAGGCCTCCAGCCCCTCAATCATCTCTGCAGCCCCTCCGCTGGACACGGGCTACTGCAGAAAGGGCACGTGCAATTTCGCAGGGTTTTCAGAACAAGGAGAAAATAAATGCAGCCCGAGCAAAACGCACCGCATGAACTTGGAAGGATGCAATTAGCAATTAATGAAGCAGCTCTGCCTTCCACTGGGCCGGAGCAGGAGCCCCAAGGCAGCCGCGGGCGCCGCGCCGCTCACCTGAGACGCTCTGGCGGCTCGAGTCCGCGTCCCCGCCGGCGGCGCTGGCGGCGCTGGGCGCGCTGTTGTCCACCCCGCCCAGCAGGGGGCGCAGGTGGCTCACCGAGACCTGCTCGATGAAGGAGGTGCCGTACTTGCGGAAGTACCACCACTCGAAGATCTGCAAGGCACACACGCCGTCAGACCCGCCGTCAGACCCGCCGGCCTCCGCCCGCGCCTCGCCCCGACTCCAGCCCGCTCCTAGCCCGCTCCTCGGCCCGTTCCCGCCTCTCAGCGCTGCGCCGCAGCCCGAAAAGCGCGGAGGCAGCTCCGGCGGGCCCGCGGCCCTCTCCCCGCGCACCCCGGGGGAGGCACCTGCCCGCGTCATCCGAGCACACGGAGAAGTTAAATGTGACCCAGGTTTAGGTGGAAAATCTCAAATCTTGTCAACGAAAGTATTTTTATTTTTTTTAAACCCAAATAACCTTACGTCAAATTATTTCAGCTGTTAGGCCTCCTTCTTTAAACTGACTTCTAGAAACCCCCCACTCCATTCTGCCCGACATCAGCCACGCCAATGGGATGCTGCAGTCAGGAGTGAATCCGCCTCGCCTTCCCTCAGCTCCCTCTGCAGTCCAGGGAATGTGAGGAAAAGCAGGTTTGCTTGCTTCCCCAGTAAATGCTTCCAAAGACATTCACTGAGTTTAATTTACAAAAAAATTGTTAAAAATGCCAAACAAACTCCAGGAAGCTGAATCCTGTTCCTTTTAGTATTTTTCCCCCGCCTAGCTGAACTGTGTTTTACTTTTTTTGGCTGAGTCTGAATTAATTTTATTTTCAGGCATTTGGTTAAGCTAGCAAATCAGAAAAAAAAAATTATTATTTACAGAGCTCTACTTGGAAAATCATTTCACAGCCTAAGAGAACACCCTGTAATTGAAATTGTACACATAAATACATATCTGTGGTATTTTCACCAAAAAATATATTAGTAAGAATACACATATTTCAGGAAACCACATAAACCTGGAAATGAAGACTATTTCATATAAATATGGAAAAGGTTTAGACTGTAAAAACTGTAAAGGAACACATGTTTATAATGAACAGATAAGTTGCACTTGAATTCTCATCCGAACACCTACAATACCACATGAAACAAAAGCATATCTAAGGAGTTTTGAGAAATTTGGCAGGACTAAATTGCACTTAAAACTGTGAACAGTCTCTGCCCTTTCCATTTTCCTCAGTATCTCCATGTGTTATGCCAGTACTGAAAGCTTTGATAAAATCTCTTCCTACCAGGCACAATTAGCAATAAAGGAAATTATTGTGTTCACATCTTTGACACCATCAGTGTGCTGTTGGGCAGGTTTGGCTGGGTCAGCCAATAGACAGCAGGCTCTGGAAGGCCTCTTAGGGGTCTACCTGCTCCAGAAAGGTTCAGGCCAGGCTTCACACACTCCCTCCTTCAATATTTTTTGATTTTTAAGTTCTCTTGACCTCTTTATATTGTTGAAATGACTTCTGTCTCTATGGGATTGGATTGTCTGTAGACAAGACATACTTTTTACCCCACCTCCTTTAAAGGAGTGGAAAATAATTTTCTGGCATAGAAGGAAGATGTTCCTCTCCAAAAGATGCTCCCACTGCATTCTGCACTGGGGCTTCCCCTAAATTCAAATGTGTTGTTAAAGCATCTAGAGGATTCATATGGAGGAAGGGGAGCCTAGCTGCACAGGAGTGAAAGGGAATGAAGCTGGTGGCTACTTGAGATGACTTCACACAAGATTGTGTGGCAGCGCTGGAGATCACTCCCAAAACCAATCTAGTGGCGTTTCTGGGGCACACCAACAAGAAATAATATTCTCATGCTCTTAGGCTCACCACACTTTTTAAAGGGGTTAAAGTTTAAATCTTATGATCTAAGAGAGCATCATAAGCGTGTGGCTGACCATAAGAGAAAGGCTGTGCCGTAAGATACAGTCATAGATCTGCTGTAAACATCTGTTTCTGTTCTGTCTTTGAAAACTTTGAAACAAATCAAGGCACAAAAGCCACAGTTCTACCTGTCCAAAATCTCAGAGGGAGTGGGTGTTAGGAATGAGAGATTATAGTCTTGCACTGAGGCAAGGGACACTCAGTAAGACTTTCACTGTAATTTAAGTCAGGGACTCAAGTACAGCTGCCAGACTGGCCGTGCAAAATTCAGACCGTGTCTAACAAGCTTCGTACTTTCTCTAAGAGAGGGGAAAAAAAGGTTTTCCAAAATGTGCTAATAAATTCCTGCTCATTATTTCAATCATGATCAGCTTTTAGATGAGGTCAGTAAAACCCAGAGAGGGAATGAGCAGCACAAAAGCACACTTGAGCCCACTTGTCCTGCACAAATGTATACCAGCTGGAAAGCCGTCACACTGAATTTCAATGAAACTGAGGGGACAATCACAAAGAATGTACATATATATAAATGTGGTCTCTGCTACAGTTCAGCTGAGTGACAGAAACTTGCTAAAACATGTGACACAGCTGTAAGTCTGTCTCCTTAGACTTACAAATACATTAATTACTTTAAAAAATGGCATTAAAGCTCATAAATTGTTTAAGGCAGCTTTGAAAAGTATTTGCTATGTTGAGTGAATCCAATGCCAGGAAACATCAGCCAGATCTGAATGCATACATTCTCTTAGAAATTAAAGCCATAAATCATCATCATCATCATAAGCCTTTGCTTGGAGTGATTTGTTCAGTGTGTACGAGGACATAATCTGTAATTTGGTACTTAAGTCAAAACAATAAATTCTCTTTAGAGAATTTTTGCACCTTTCTCAGACAGCGTCATCTGGTTTGAAACCTGATTTCTGTAAATTAAATTTGACTTCTAACTGCATCATCCAGTTTCAAAGCCATGTGAAGTCAACAATCTTTTGACAGTTGAGCAGATGACAGATCATCTGACAGAATAAAATTACTGTAAGGATTAATTACCCATTGACAGAGATCTGAATTAGAGAGGAAATTAATCAGAAAGGTAATTTCTGTACCACTTCTGAAAGAATAAGCCATCTCATTTCTGTCATATAGAGATAGTGGGAGGGGAGCTCATCTTCAGAGATCTCCCCTTCACAGCAGTGGCAAACTTCTTGGGGCTCTTTGTGGTTGGTGCCTGTGCTTTCAAGCTGAAACAGCGTCAAACATCTCCAAACCCTCAAGGGATTTTTGGGACCATAATTTTCACAAAGGCCAAGTTTAAACCCTGTTCTGAACATTTCCAGCTTTGTGTGTTTAGAAATGCAAATCAGAATTTTTATTTTTTAATCTGGTATAGGTATTGCTTAATGTAAGAGTATTTGATTTTGGAAATGTTCTTCTTAATGCACTTGTCTTGCCCTGTACAGTCAAAATGTTATAGTCATCTTCTTTCTCATCTCTCCTCTCACATACAAACAATCCCAGATAATTATATTTATCTCTGTAGCAACGAATCTATTCTGCATCACTTGGCTATCAGATCTGATCTTCCTGCACAGTTTTTCAGAACAGATATTCCATTATATATGCATCAATTCACAAGGGATGGTTTTGGTGGTGGTTCTCATTGAACCAAGGAGTGATGTCTATCAATGATTTGAATTGTGCTTTTCTGTTTATCATATCTGAGACAGGCATCCTCTCTTAGAGCAAACACTCTGTCATTCTCTCCTAGCCTAAGGAGTCTTCAACAGAAGCAGTAAAGGATTCTTGTTTGCCAGCAACTTCCACAGCTCAGATTTCTCTTTCAGCCTTGTAATGAGACTTTCAGGTCTCAGAGGTGTAGATTTGGAGTACTCTTCTAATAGCAGTGGTGGTAACAACCAATCTAATGGATTTAAAGGAAACTTACTCTCTGGAGGAACAACACAGTGATAGCAAGACTTGATTCCATGGTTAAGCCTCTTTTATAAATAAAAGGGACCACAGCACAGGTTTGGCTCAAGACATCCATGCTGTTTGTTTGCTAGCACACTGCCTGACCTGTGTCAACTCTCCCAGGCAACGACTGCACATGTTCTAGGTGTATTACAGCCCAGGGGCTGTTTCCAGTAGACTGTATGGAAAAGGTCATCCATATTTTGGGAGGCAAGAGTGTTTATCCATATGAGTGTGACTATACAATGCTACTTGCCTTCCAACAAAGAAAGCTCCTGGTCTGTTTTATTTAGCTGTTAGGGGTAGCCAGTGACTCCAGCAGATCCTCAGTCCTGCCCATCCTGGATCTAGGAAACAGTAGGCCTCTGACCGTGCTCAGTGTCCTTAATGACAGCCTTGAAGGATAAGCACTCCCATTCCTTCTGGATTAAATACACCCATTCAGCATCCTCTTAGACTCTGCTCCTGGTTACCAAAACCCCATTCGTCACATCTCAAAGAGTCAGCAGGAGAAGATACATGCAGTGCTAGTGGGCTGTGTATTCAAAATAAATAGCTATTTACTTCATCTATCTCTGGAAATACAGAAACGCAAAAGAAAATAATGTATTTCCTGGATTAAGTGTATTACTTCTCTCAGCACTGTGTAGACACCAGGTAGTTATGATACTGTTTTCTTGTCCATGGACTGGGTTATAGCCTGCCTTCCAATAGATCCTTCCTCTCTCATCTGCTCCTTGGCAAGGGTTTCCAGTTTCTTAGGAACTCCCTACAATGCTTCTGCCCTTCCTGACCTGTGAGCCTTCTCTGAGCAGAGCAGAAACTTTGAATGGTTACCATGTATTGCTTTTCAGCCCTCGAAGACTGTCCCTGCACAACTGTCAGACTTTCACAGAGTCTTTGGCAACGTCCAGAACTCAGTCACCTTTCTGCCCCTCGGCAGCAGACTACATAAAGGTAGTGAAGCAAGGAGAAGATCAATTAGTATCTACAGAAAGTAAGTCCTTCTGTGTTACTCAGGTCCTCTCTCAGACTTCCTGTACTGGCATCACTGCCAACAAAAGGCTGTGACTCTGACAGACTATACACATACCTTGGTAGTAGCAAACAGCCTAGCTGCTCAATGCTAGGCAGTGTGTAGACTCATGCTCTACCTCAGCAGGCTGGCTTTCTAATTCTTGCATCTGAAAGACCTGGTATTTGGTCACTGCAGAATGTTCTTCATTGTGGAGCAGAAGACACTTACTACTGCCCAAGCTCGGAAGTAAAATAACAAGGCATCCTTGGTGGAGATTTAAGTCTGAGGTTCACTTCTACCAGGGCTTTGTTAGAACTGAGACTCTTAATAGTTTGCAGTGCAAGTGCCTCACATGCTTGCTGACCAACTTTAGTGATAACTGTATGTTAAATATGTGGCTTTATTTAGAAATCTCGGTGGCATTTACATAGTTCCAGTTCACAGCATTTACTGGACGTCAGGTGTGTTTCATGACAATTTTATTACCCTACCTGTGGAAAACCTCAGCCTCCCAGACATCGAATACAATGCAGATCATTGTATTCTGTGAGACAGCACACTGTTATTTTACTGGATTAAAAGTAACTGTGGTGGAACCAAGTTTCCAAAACAGTATTTCTAATGCAGCTGTGGACTAAATCTTGTTCTTATTTTTGATGCCTACAACAGTGCAGGGATGAAGTGAATATATGCTAAATTGTTAATTTTAAACCATGTGCTGTAGTCAAGTAATTGTTAAGGAAAACGCTTGAGATAGAAAAGTATCTTCTATACAGTTCTGACGTATAAGAAAAAAGGTCTGAATTCCTTGCTTCAATTAAGTCACACCGCCTATAGCAAGGCCAAAATTTTACCTCAAGAATTAAAACAAAGTAAGAGACAAAATAAGACAGGAGTGTAGTGTTTTGCAAAGGAGTAACGTAGTATTCAGTTGCCCAAAGCTGAACTTTGCAGTCATTGTTTCATGACCCAAACATGAGTTAGGAAAAGCAATCACTTTCCCATCAGTTACCACACTTATGAAATGATGGAATTTTCCATCATTTCACAACCTGCAGTGCTGTGATTTCTCCTTCTGATTAGGAACTGCAGCCAGCTGATAATGGAAAGAAATCTGCCAGCCCATATGGTGGAAAATTCCAAGCAATAATAGAATATCTAGTCTAAAAAGTACCCCAGTGGTGTAGATTTGACAACACAATCTTTATTTTATAAAAGAATTTCACTTTATACCATTAACAGGACTAAGAATCCTTTAGAACTGATGATGCTGTGTAGTCTGGTATGTGTGGCAATGCAGGCAATTCATCATGTTACAGGGCCACTTGTAAACAGCAAGATTAAGAAATAATTAATCTGAAGCAAAATTGGGCTAATGACAGGCTAGTACTACCTCACTAGAACTTAATCAGCTGTCTTTTCTGATGTGTGGTCTGTTCAACTTGCAGTTTCTTCTTTCCATGACTATGTCTGCTTAATTCTTTTTCCATTATCAAATGTACAGAAAACATGTTCCTCTCAGCACAGACACTGGTCCCTACAATCTAGGGTTCCTGGCTGTTAACTGTCTGGCCTATATATTTTTTTCACATTTAGGATGGTGCCATATGAACAGCAAACAACACCTGATAGCAGTAGTGAACATAAAAAAAAAAAAAAGGCTTTCAGTCTTATATCTGTATCTACACCTCCATCACCTCACTGTTTCTTCCACTTGTTCATAATGGACTGTCTCATGCAACACTAAGGCATTTCTTTCAATTAAGGCTCAATCTGATTTCTTCGTGAAAGGTTTCTATTGGTGTCCTTTTACCCCTTCTCCATATCACAGTCTTGAGTACTTCTTGCCACTTCCATCTTGTACTTCCCATCAAAGTACAGGGCTTAGAAATTTCGTGCTCAGAAGCTGCCTGCTAAGCTCATTCCTCAGAAATTGCCTTCATGAATACAGTATAAAAGGTACCTACATTTGCAATGATGAATTTAGTTCCACATAAATTAGTCACTCTTCAAAGTTTTTATTCCTGTTTGATTCTGTAATGTAATTCAATAGGGCACAAAATAAACTATCTTTGTCTTGCCACCTCCTCCTGCTGTCTTTACCCTCTAGCAACAAATATGGAATTGTGTCTGTAAAACCCATGTTATTTCTCTCATTCCTTCTTATCCTGGTGGTGGGGCCTAGCATTTTCCTCTTTCTGAGTGACAGTGCTGAATGTAACATTATTTTCCTCCTGTGCATTTGAACGAGTTGTGCGTAACTGAATCCAAGTCTTACAGGTCTGGCGCCTGCTCTTATTCTGAAAGTTCTGTTGATCTCTCTGGAGCTCTGTCGTGTGCTTTGGGGCTCAATCCATACAAGACTGATGAATGCCCAGGGTGCAGACATTAGGTAATTGCCTTCTGCTACGAGGAAACTCAGAGCAAGGCACAGCAGCAGTGCACCTGCTGCTTTATACCTGAAATCACCTAAGTGATGAGAGTCTCACAGGCATTAAGTAGTCAAGGGTGCCATTTGTTTATCTACATCAGCTACAGGCAATGTGGAAGTGAGAGGTGTGGATTTCCCAAACCAAACTGATAGTGTTTAGTTAGGATCCTAGTTGCTTTCAGGTTTCTCTGAGATTAGTAGATCTGAGGTGATGTGAACCAGCCTCTAGCCATGTTTCTCTCTCTTTCCTCTTTCCATTTATCACTACAATAGCTTACACTTGGTCTCACTGGTCCCCCAGTTACACGCCTAGTTTGGTGTGGTGAGGGAGGGACTACAGCTTGTATCCAGTAGATTTTAAAAGTGTACAACTTGAATGAACAAGACTAAAACAAAGGCAACCATTCCCTGAGGAGGGGAAGTGGAGAGGGAGGGGCTGATCTCTTCTGGGTATCCAGAGACAGGTCACAGGGGAATGGTTCAAAGCTGTGACAGGGGAGGATCAGACGGGACATTAGGAAGAATATCTTTACTGACAGTGGTCAAACACTGGAACAGGATTCCTTGAGAGATGTTGGATGCCCCAAGCCTGTCAGTGCTTAAAGATGCATTTGCAGAATGCCCTCAATAACAGGTTGTAACTTTTGGTCAGCCCTGAAGTCATCAGGCAGCTGGACGAGATGATCCTTCTGTTCTATTCTGTTCTGTGTTATGTTATGCTATACTATTTATTTGTGTAACCAGTAACCCAGCTCCCAGCAGTGAGGAAACAAGAACAGACCACATATGATAATATATATGTACACCCAGTTAATTCTTATATTTTTTATCTCCATTTGTTTCTATGAAGACATTTAATGAAATTCAGAGCAAATGCTCTGCTTTGGCCTCCTGCATTGTGATAGTATTATGAGTCACTCCACTGCATCAATTTGCATAAAGAAGCCCTCAGGAATTACGTACGGGAGAAGGGTTTTTGAAATAGTTTAAAAATACAGACATTTAAGCATATAGGCAGATATGTACTGGGAAAGATTCTAGAAGTGAATATCTGCAATAATTATCCCTTGGAATCTTGGCACCAGAACTGGTGTTTCTTTATTAAGCCCTGCTGTAACTTTCTGACAGGACCAAGCTAAGCTGAGTTAGTTGGTACCTCTCCTCATCTTTCTTTAACTGTCCTTTTTCATTTCTGTAGTACTTGTCAAGGAAAGCACTTAATGTGCAAACACTTGTTATGAATTACTGTAGGGTTGTTAGTGAGTCACATTGTTTTTCAAGACTTTTTTTCTTCAAAGATACTGCACTGATACATCTTTGTTTTTCATTCCCACAGACGGAGACATACAAATAAAGACAAATTTTATGTGCTGCAGAACTGTAAGTTTACAGAAGAAAAGAAAGACACCTATTAATCTGCATGAAGCCTGAAATACAATTCTGGATATCAAAATCAAATTGTAAAGTGATATTAATAGATGTATTACTTACCAAAATAAGTCCCGAGATTAATGAGGATGTGCCTGTCAGGGCAACATAGAACTTGGGGGTTAATGTGTTCAAAAACATACTCACTGAAAAAGAAAAGAGAGGAAACCATGAGTACAAGAGCAGGACATGTTCTCCACGTGTCCCTTCCTCCTCCCAACTGCAGGTAAGTTATTACCTTAACTTTGATAAAAAAGACAGTTAAAATAACATCCTGTCCCATCTGCCTAACATGCAATAAAGTAGAGCATTAGACTGCCACATGCAGAATTTTGTTTTCACAACAAAGTCAATCACAAGGCATTGGAAAACAGTTGCACACAAGTCTGGGACTTTCCTATTTCAGTCAGTGCTCCATTGACATAGAGTTTAGGATTCCCCATGGTATATGGAAGACATTTTATTATACGCCTTTGCTACTCCATTGCAGTTAGAAGTCTTTGAAGTCTATCTCAATGTCCTGCATCCAAAATTGTCTCAACATCCTGTAAATCTTGAAGCAGTTTTTTTAAGCTTTTTACTTCTCACTACCTTGGTTCCTCACTTACAAAGTAGAAGAAAATGGCATTTTCCTAACTCATTCTACTGCTCCAAAGTTGGTGAACCACTCAGTATGACAACAGTGAATAAATTATTAGAAAATGACCTAACTAGCTTTTTGTTAATAAGGGGTGAAAATCATGAGAGCTGTCCAGATTATCTGAAATCTAGGGCAGAAGCCAAGTCAGATGAGCAATTCCTTCTGTATGGGCTTCTGGAAATCCAGAGGGCTTTTCTAGTCATATCCCATCTTGAAAGCTGCTGGGAAAATCACCAGGAAGTCATGCTCATCCTCCATAGAAAATCCCTATGGTTGGCCTTAAGAAAATAAAATATTCCAGGTTTTTGATGACTCTGCAGAAGCTACGAGAGAGAACTGGAGTTTTACTAAGTTCTAGATGTTTAAAGAAAACTGAACTTTCCATCACTTCCATCTTTCACAAATGAAAACATTCCCTATTAAACTACATGAAGGGTTAGAATAACCCTAAACAACCCTACTGGTCTCATCATTAACCAGTGCCAAAGAATTTCTCATACATATATACATTTATATATATAGACACACATATATATATTTGTATATGTACATGTATCCAGGGGAGGGAACTGACAATAGTTAGCAGGTAAGTTTAAAAAGCTTGTAGAAGAATACTAGTCATTAAAAAACATTGATGAAAGACCTGGATACGTAGGTGTGAGGCCCTCAGTTCATTCTGTTCTCTTTAAAAATAACACCTAACAGACATTAAATAATACGAAGCCAAAAATGAAGAGGAGACAACAATAGCAAAACACAAATCATCAAACATATGATTCACTCTCCATGACCAGTAAAAAAAAATAGTTTTCCAGAAATGCATCACTAAAAGAGATTAAAGCCCTGCAATTCAGCTGCTTTGTTTGGTTTTGGCAGCTTATTTTCGGTGTTGGTTTCTTTTTTTTTCCTTCAAGAAGCCATAAAGTGTTAAAATGGAACTCTCCTTTCCTAGTCCACTGGAGTGGCATTAAGCACCAAGCTGATATAGTAAAGAACAAGTCTGGTGATTCTTAATACCATTGTACATTTTCCTTCCCAAATGAGTTGGATGCCAGATTCTCAGCTAGCGTAAATCAGCATCACATCCTCAACACTGCTGTGTGCAACACAGCTACACATTCCTTCCTCCTTTCCTTCCTTCCTTCCTTGCTTCCTTCCTTCGGCAAGAGGACATTCCTTCCCATAAAAGCAGACTTTGAAATAGTAGTCCCTGCTTTCACTTGCTAAGTAGGAAAGGAACGGAGACACTGAAATAGCTTTGGCTTCACCAACTACCACGAGTCTTTTAAAAGAAACATTCCTCATTTTGGAATGCAAACGTAAGCCAGAGAGATACTCAAACTATGTCACTGGGGAAATTTTAGACTGCCAGTCTTTTATCAAAATATCCTTTGCTTAGGTCAGGATATTCCTGAGGGAGAATATGCTATGACAGGACATGGATGCCCATGTTGCACCTTGTAACCTTGCTACTGCAGTGTCAACAATAATATGAAAAGCCACACAGCAAAAGACTTTACAGAGGAGCTTTCTCTTCCACTCTCCCACCACAGCTTCACAGCTTATGGAATGCTGGAATTTTTCCTATTAAAATTTCCCATTACCCTGGAGGTAATTTGATTGCCAAACTTGTGAGCCATCTAAGTCTACTGTGAAGATTCCACATGAGCATATCCATTGAATAAGGATATAGTCTATTTGCTTTAAATATTACTACTGACTTCCATTCATAAAAATTGCTTTGGGAAATGCATGCCTACTTTGAAGAGCCCTCTCAACAAATTAGCTCTATGGAGCTCATTGGTGGTGTAGATTGAATAAGGCTCATAGGAAATGCTGTTAGCTTTCCTCTGTCACCATTCTTTTACAAGCAATGTCTGCTGGTTTATAGAGAAACTCTCAGATGTGAATAGAAACTGGATTTTATTTATCTATAATTTCCACCTGTGTTACTGCTTGCTTCTTTGCCTGCACATATAGTGGTGGTCCTTTATCCTCTTTACTATAGGCTGCTGCAATTCTTCACTTTTACAGCTTAGTCACAGGAACTGGCAAGATGAATGGATACGATGCTGGATGCTTTTAGATTGTATGGGGCAGATTCCCAGATAACTGGAATAACTCCGTAGATTTGATACACGTGCACTCAACGACCAGACCTGTTTATCTGGACTGTATCTCTCTAATCCTTTGGCCATTCTTTTTTCCACTCATTAAATATAAGAATCTGCTATTTCATTATGAAAACTATCACCTTTAGCCAATTATTAGCTACTCTCCCAGTCCGTTTGTCTCCCTAAATATTATTAACAAAAGGAAACACTTTTACTAAGAAACATATCTCCAAAACAGTAAACTAAGCATGTGTGGTCTGACAGTTTTTATTCTGAGGTCAACAAGAATTCATCATTGTTTCAGTGGAAACATCAAGGCCTAGTTCTCATAATACTTAATCTCAGGAGTAAAAATTAATCCACTTTTGCACTGTGATATGTATCATCCCCAAAAGGGAGCATTTCTTTACAGTCAGCATTCTGACACTGAAGAAATCACTGTATCATATCCAATGTCTCCACCCCCCAAGGGAATCAGGGTTCCTGAATGTGTGCAGTAAACTAGAGTCATTAGATAATGCTACCTGTCCATCTGCCTGAATTTGGACAGCAGTATTTTTCTTCTGTATGTTCCATTTGATGATGTAGCAGGATTGAGGAGCAGAGAGAGATTTCTGAGAAATGTGAACTGAAGACAATAGTAGATGACTGCAGAATAAAGAAGCTAGGTAGAATCACCAGCAAAAGGTAGTACTGTATGTAATTTCTTCTGAATTCCAGTGTATGCCTATTTCTGTTCACAAAGGGAAAATGGTGCAGCTGTTCAGTTCGGAATATCATCTCTTGTCTGTAACTTGGTAGGACTTAAAAAGGGCAAGTAATGAGTATCTAGACAAAGAAACTTACCTGATGTTCCTACAGTGGCAACTCATTTGAAATTACTGTCAAATCCCAATTACTTGCACAGGCTTTTGACAGTGAATGATCTATTTTAGGTGTGTTAGTACAGCTTGTTTTGAATTTTTTTAAAGAAAACCAGCATGACCTATAAATTCTGTCTAAAAAAGCCAAACGTGTCTACTTATGAGAGACTCCTGGCCTTAAAAACTCCCACCCCCTCTTTCTTCCCTTCTCTTAATTGCTTTCATTTTAATAATACTTGAGACATCCAGAATAAGGCGTATTTACATTTTCAGAAGTGCCTAAGTTACACTGGTAAATCATTCTGGCCTTCTATATACTACCTAGGGAGGGACTGTTATTTCACTGTTAACTGTGCATGCTCACAGAGATGAATTTAAATCCTATTCAATTCACAGCAGACAAGTTACAAAAGTCATATCTAACATTCCCAGTAGAGACTAATCAAAAGAGGTGATTGAAATGGTTTTGAAAGCAGATGCCACTTCATTCCTGTTATTCACGTTATTCATTTCCAATATTTGTGATTAATCCTGAACCTGGGAATAAACATGGGAGGAAAATCCAGGTATTTCTCAAGTAATAAAATTCTTGAAACATGTAAAATGTATCACTCAAGATGATAAAAACCCACTGTTGCTTTATAAATGTCTTCAAGGTCTTGAGGCATTCAGATTTCAAGCATGTGAGGAACCACAGTAGAAGGGAAATACTGGGGTTAAACTGCTAGAAGTATCATATTAACTGCTGCATCAGTTAATTACATTAGAAGGTCGCTAGGGGAGGGAGCGCTGCAAACTACCAACTATTCCCACATGCAGATCTACTAAAATGACAGACCCATTACCTACTTCTGAATGTGAGGTGATATAAGTGTACAGTAAGGTGCAAATAAAAATTTAATAGCAATGTAACATAAATCATATACACAAACAGATCAAGCAAAGATAGGACTGCATCATTTATAGCACTTCTAAGAGGAAAAATAACATCCTGAACAGAATGTTATCTCAAAATGCAGGTAAAATTATATATATATCTCAATAACCTTGTTAAATAAAAAATTATATTATGCATAAATAATATATAAATTAACTTATATAAATAAATAAAAATATAACTGGGTACAATAGCTAATTTTATAAAAAACAAATTGCCAGAAAACATATACAAGTTTTTAGTCTCAGAGACTTTCTAGTGCATTACCAGTCCTTAGCCATCACGGCTATAATAGCTGAGTCAGTAAGAAATTTTGCTGCACTTTCTGCCTCTGCCCTCCATAATATTTGCTTGGTATGCAGACTGATGCAAACTTTTTTAACACCAGTGCCAAGAGCCCCAAATCCCTTAGACAGGCGACAAGCTAAGAAACCTATCATTGGAGAGCTTTGACACAGCAATTCAATTTCTTTTCACTGCAACCATCCATTCAAGCTGCTGTTCCAACGTGGAACAGAAGATAGCGCAGTGATTGGCTTATTTCATAGGGGCCTCTGCTTGGATTAATGACGCTCCCCAATTCAAAGTTGTTGCAGCAATAAAAAACTCTTCTACCAAAGTGTCAGTGAAGAGGGCAAAATTAAGTTCAATAAACTTCTTTTACTAAATGTATAAACTTTCCCTCTCTGAGTATGAAACACTGCATACTCTTGACTTTAATTGAACTATTTGTACATAAACTTTCTGAACTCTCAACCCTCCCTCATAAGAATGTTAACTATAATGTACTTTTGGGAAAACACACTAGGGTCAGGGTGAATTATGCATTATACACTATGATGGTCTCCAGCTAAATATAAATACAAACCCCAAATACAAATTCAAACCCCATCAGATTTAAAGCTAGCACAGAGTATTGTCTTAGAAAAACAAAACAACTTTTACCAGTTACCAGGATTTTCCCTGCGAAGCTAACAAGTTTTTTTAACTTCTTCAGACTTCTTAAAAGAAATTACTAAAGAAGAAGTAAGCATTCAAACATTTCAGAATGCTGCGGAGAGATTTTCCATTTACTTGTTTCAGATGCTATGCAGCTTCCTTCTGTAAGGCCTTTTGTCTAGATCTGTTTTCAAAACTTGAAAAAATTTCTCACCTGTAAACAAATATGTGGCCATTCCAGGCAAAAACAGCTGGTGTCTTATCTATGCACCAGGAAATCCAGATGCCCGCTCACTTGGCTCAAGCACCCAGTCCTGTCCTAAAGGCATGAGGCTGAACGAGAGCCACATTCAGATGCCTGGAGCCTACGCTAATGGCCAGGAGTCTGTTGCTCTCAGTTCCCGCTGGATCAGAGCCCAGGTGAGAGAAGATGGTGATGTACCAGAAGCCTCCTATTACTTCAACTCTGATTAACAACACAGTTGTGCATAATCAAGTTCTGCCCATACAGATGTTTCAAATTAGTGAAATAAAACTTTCAGGACTGAAGACCGACCACACTCTCTCTTCCGTGTTTCCACATCTTAAATGCAGGTTTTCCCTTTCAACAGAATAACACAATAAAAAGGGAACTAGAGTAGGGAAAGTCTTCTGGAGAAAAATTGGGTGTGATGGGAGAGGCTTTTGGCCACAAAGCATAGCCCAAAGAGAAGAAAGAGCAGATGGTAGTAAACGCAGGAGCAGTTACATGTCAAAAACTTTCAAGTTCATTTGCTTATAACTGAAAAATACAGATTTGAAAATGACAACTGTAACATTCTCTCCAGAATGTTTTGCGACCCAATTGCCTATTGAGCAAATTATATCCAGCACAGAAAACTGAAACAAATCTTACTAAATTCAGTCTATCTTTTCCCAAAAAATGCTTCCTGAGGATTGCAAACCAATTTAATCATTTTTCCAAACATGCTAACATGTTAAATATCTGAAGACCAAAGTGACACAATGATCTGTGCTGGCTTGCTTTTCAACATCAAGTATATATTCATACTATGACGTCCAGAAGTTACTGGATCGATCAAAACTCGTCTCACTCCTAGAAGGAATTAGTCTGTGCTGGCTGTGGTGCTTTTGGGACTTAGACAAATATACTGCATCCTTCAGAGTGCATCAACCATTCAGCCTGTTACAGTAAGTTTGCTCATTCCCACTGTGAACAGTATACAGGGAAATGTAACAGATAAGAGGTAAGAACCAACACAGAGCTGAGGGCAGAAGGGCATACAGGTGCATCAAGGAAACCAGATCTGTGAGACAAAAAAACATTTAAGACCCTATTGTGACTTGGGAAAGGAAAAAGAAAAGAAAAACAGGTTAGAGGTAGGCTAGTAAAATACAGAGATGAGTTAAAAGCAAATTAGAAAATGGAATGGCAATAAAAATTATCTTGCATAGAAAGAAGATGATAGAGACAAGAACAGCAAAAGTAAAAAAGACACAAGAAATGACAGAGGCAACATGAATGTAAACAAAGGCTATTTTTACTTCAGCAAAAGAAGTACCATGCATGTCAGAAGTACCTTTTCACTGGGAGAAATAAGACTGGCAACAATAACAGCTTTGGTCATTTAGGAAGAGATGCTGTCCACAAGTTATTCCTTGCTATCAAATATACCTCAAAGCCTTCTCTCACAAACTATTAAACCCTTAACAGAAGATGCTGCTAAAGGCCCATTCACAGCTCTATGTTCCCCGAATGTCCTGCTATGGTCAACAGCTACACTGTGCCTCAGGAACAGACAGGCTGGACATGCAGGCAGAGGACGCACTATGACTATACCCACCCCAAGGAAAACATTCTGTCTTGGGAGTTTAAATACTAAAGCCAACATAATGTAACTAGACTCAAACACAGTATTTTGCTATTCCATTTGTCTGAGATCATGAACTCCCTACCTTGTGGATTTGGGGAGAGTAGAAGTATGAAGAAAAGATCAACCTTCCCCAATACAAGCCGCTATTATAATGCAAATTTTCTGTCACATAGTTACCCCTGCCAAGGGACAGGGACATTTGCTCTTGCTTTCACAATGCAGCGGTGACATGAGTTAATTACACAGCTCCTGTTAACTGCAGAGCATGCTGCATGAACACCAAGATTTGCTAATAGTTGGCAGCAAAAACCCTGCTAAAAAAACCCACCAGTCCCTTCCCGCCAAAACTCCCCAAACCAACAAAACCCTCATAGCATTTCCATTTAAAGAAAACAAGGGAGAAACCACTTTCTGGGCCCTTGCAGCCCTTAGCTATTAGGAACTGAACTACTGTGCATTTCTTTATGACCATCACAGTGTCCTAATGCTAAAAGCAGACTCGTGATATTAATAATGTACAAGTGGAAAGGAAAGATTGGGTCAAGTAAGAATGAGGCCTCAAGGACAAGCGATGACGTGTTGAGTAGAGATATTAACACTTGGATTTTTAGAGATGTGGATGTGTAAAATCATGTTGTTGCTTGGTTGTCAGTCAAATTCTCTTGCAACACCTTCAACTTCAATTCTTCTAAAATCAGGTTGCTTGCAAATTGATTTGAAACATTGTCATTATACACATCTCCCCTACAGATTTTAGTTTCAAGAATCATATGAGTCCTTCTCTTAATTTTTACTTCAGCGTTGCACTGCATGAGGAATTGCTCTCTCAGATTTGTGATGGATGTCTCTGTAGGCAGAACCAGTTCAGATAGTGGAGAGAGCACCTTCACAGTTAGGTTGTGGTTTCCTTTTCTCATCACACACTTGCCAGCATGTGTATCACCGGATTCCCTAACACAAAAGCAAAAGAAATCCGGATATGATGCAACAGCCAAATGAGGACAGATCCCCCAGTGGTCTCTCAGGTGACTGCAGAGTATCACCATGCATAGACGTCTTCTACCTTCTCTTAGATACACACTTGTAAGAGAAAGCACGAGTAGAGCAAGAGTATGGCTGTTGCACAGTTTATCAGGTAGATGTTTTAAAGTCTTTTAGGTCTTCAATTTAATGTGCACAGCAATTGGGCTCTACCGGAAATCAACAGTAATGTATTTCATTGCAAAAATGTACCTAAACACTGCAACAAAATACCTTATTTTCCGCTCTGCACCCTGAAGTGTTCAAAGAAATCCCTATTTCAATATTACTCTTAACATCACCTAACCGTTCATGTAACTGAACTGACAGATCTTTATCCAGTTTGGACAGGAACTCTTTGCGAAATTAAATGTACCTGTTACCTTAACTGCTGATTATTCTGAGGCATCACACAGATTTATGTGGTTTAGCCTTTCAAAGCTGTATTAAAACAAAAGCCAATTACTAAACCTAATTATCTAGAGTCATTTAAGAAAATTAAAGGCTTTTGTTCCAAGTACCAGATCAGTACGGCTCTCTCAATGGAATGGGTATGTTCTGCCCTCTTCTTTCATGCAACACTCAGGGAGGTAACTGCACCATTAAATCTTTTTGATGTTGCTTCATTAGCTGTGTAAAGAATAACCTAAACTAAAAGTTTGCCACAGTGATTAATTCCAATGCCACAGATAACAAAGGTTAATCTACTCTAGAGAGACAAATCATGCAAAGAGTTTTGACCAGCATTCCACAAAAGAGAAAACATCCCATGGGTTCCCATTATCCAGGAACCTCTCTCAGAGGAGCTAATTCCCATGCTAAGACAAAAGAGACACATGAACAAAGCACCCTCAGCTGCCCTGCAGCCTCCTTTTGTGCCTCCTTTTGTTCCAGGCAGGATTTGATATGAGCACTAAACCAACAGATATGAGTGGTGCTACACTTTTCATCCTTGATTGTGTGTTGCATTCCTAGGCATACAAAGATGAGGAGCACCATGATTTGTGCATCAAACGAAATTATCTCAGCAATGAAAGAAAAACCAGAAAATCGGGCTGGAATTTGTATACTGACTAAATATTTTTTAAAAAAACNATTCCAGACATCTCTGTCCTAACCTTGGCAGCCTGATTCTATACAGTAAATCTATTTTGAGAGTCTCTAAGATGCTGATCTCCTTGCATACAAGAAATTGCAAGGTGCTACTTGGAATAGAGGTGACTAGAAAACACTTTCATAATTAGAGCCAGCAACGTCATGAAAATTCCGTGGAGATCTACAATAGCTGGTATCATTATCCTGTCATTGAAAACTCATCTACTTACAAAATCAATAAGGTGTTTGTGCCATTTTTCTCCTGTAAGAAATTTCACCCTATGATAAATTTCTATATGAGGCAGGGATTTATATTTTTTCCAGTAACTGATGGACTGGGTAATGTGCCACAAAAAGAAGGGGAAAATGATTTTTCCATCAAATGATTCATTATTGCTATGTATCTAATAATCAACGCTTCCCTTCAAAATATTCTTAAGACTGTGTGACTCACGCAGTAATTGCACCAAAAGAAAAAGAAGACAAGGCAAGTAAAAAACTTTTACCTCTTTGCCTCCATTTTGGGGTATTTCAAAGAAAGCACAGCAGCAGGTTTGACAAGTGCTGTATAATTTCCATTGTCTACCAGTCTCTTGGGATACCCAACACTTATTAAAATGGAAAAGGCTCTGCAGTAACTCTGCAGACAGAACTGCAATCTGCATTCAGGACCTGACTGATGAGGAGACAAACTTCAGGGGGGAATTTTGCATAATAAAGATTTTCAGTAGAATGAGCTCCAGAGGAAGAATTTCCAACCAAATGCACAGCAAATGATGCAGTGGAGTCTGAGGGAGCACCCCTCTCACACAAGCTTACGGACATACAGCATGAAGTTAGACTTTTAAAAAATGATCATCCTGTGGCTGGGGTGGTCCTCCTGTCCCTCACAGACAGTGAGTCTCTCTCCAGTGCCATTTCCTCTAAAGGTTCTGTGTGTCTGCTAGACAAAACCAGACTGTCCATAGTTTTAGAGTTTGCTTTAATTCATGAGAAGACAAATTAAATACCACTTAGTCTACCTCATTAGAATTAACAATAATGATGTTATTTGGTTTAGACTTTGATGAAATCCCATGAGAAAAGGCAGTGCAAGACACCCACTGTTTTTCTTATTGAACATTTGATGGTTTTAATTCCAAACATGACCATGGCTGACTAGGCTGAAAATAACTGAAAGGGCATTCTGTCCCAAAGTGTCTTCTTTAATTTTCCTTTCTTCTGTTTAAAATTACTGAATCTTTTCAGAGGGGATTCTCCTCAGGCAGGTAGGAGGGACCACAGGAGGAGTGGGGCAGGACTTGCAGACAGGGCTCGATGAACTGGTCCTCTACCTGCAGCAGCAGTTGGGCTGTTCAGAAACACCACACAAATACATTAATCCCAGCATTGTGAGTTACCTGCCAGCTACTGTCAGGTTTATTTTCCTCTAAAGCCAGCCACCATGGAGGGACAAGTGAAAAATGCATGACTAAATTAGCCAAATGTAGCACTCCTGGTAGATGTGAAACTCGAATGAGAAGTAACACCTGCACAGGACTTAGTGTAACCTGTGTTCTCATCCCTGTTCTTGCCCCACTCATACACTGTATCATCTCTAACTTGAAAATTCAAAGCTGCATTTGGAAGCTCCCACATTTAGATCCAGCTGGGAATGTGTGAAAGTAAATGCTCATTTACCTGTCTGAATTCTCCAGGTGGACATCAAGGAGCTGAAGAGCACACCCCCATATTTTAGTAAATAACTCTAGGGAAATACTCTGCATGCCATACTGTATCAAACTGTAGCTGGATTCTAGAAATGATGATACAGAAAGCAACATAAAAAAACCCAGAAGTATTTCTCTTTATGATTATGTATATGTCTTGGGTTTTGCTCAGTTTTTTTCACACTGGCTTGTGAGAAAGATGCTGAGCTAAAGGGAGGGTGTGCCAGAAGCATGGCTGGTCAGTAACTCTGCCCATCCATTCCACTGCATCACGCAGATTTGGGTCTGAAAACAGGCAGGTAATGGCTGAAGATCCTCCTTGCAAGTTCCCCCCTTGACACTGACTTGAGTTCCTCAAAAATCAGGCAAGGTGGCTCAAATTGAACGTCTACAATTAGAAAGTGGTTTTCAAAGCCTGGTCAGGCAGGCAATGTCACCAAGATGAGACAAACCTCAGGAGCTCAGCTTTCCATTCTCTAGGGCTGATAAGACCTGAGCACATGGTGGTGGTCGTTGCTTCTACTGATTTCTGACCATGACTGAGTGCTACTTCATCACTGCACCTGGTGACCAGAGAAGGCCATGCTGCAAAACCAGCCCATCAAAATCCTGTGGTTTCCTTGCATCCATTTGTTCCTCTTCTGCTCATGTTAGTGTATCTAGGACTAGTGACCATGGCTATGTTAACCCTCAGATGCTGGTGGTTAATTATGATAATCACTGCATTGGAATTTTTTCTGCTGTCCATTAATCTGACCTATTTAGATCACCCTGGAAAAACTGTCTATAAAGCTAAAACCTGCCATGTTTTCTCTTAATGAAGTACCAAAAGTTTCTAGGTTTTTTTTTGGGTAGGGGAATGCCAATGCAAAAGGATTCAACAGTTGGGGGACCTCCCATCCACTCCCAGTTGTCCCTATACCTGTGGTCAGAAACTAGCTTTCTATCTGGCCTTTGAGGGAGAGTGAGAGGAAAGTGACCTCCAAGTGTGTGGCACGTGGAGCCAATTCCCCTCTGAACACACATCTGAATGAGCAACTGCTTCAACAGAAAAATCCAGAACAAAACTTTGAGAGTGGCAGAATACCAAAATCAATACACTCAAAGTGGGCTCTGGTACAGAAAGCTCAAAGAGGGAATGCAAAATTATTGTAGGAGGCTACTTAACTTAATGCTTTTCAAAATGCCACTTGGCTCAGAAACAGAGAAATTCAGAACCTGCTAAGTGTGTTTAAGCACTTGGAACTGTAGCATTTAAATGACCAACAAAACCCCTATTGCTCATTATTCAAAGCACGAAATACCACCGAGAGGGCAGCTGACTTTCTGGCTACAAGTGCCCATTAGAGAGATGTGCTTAGGGATATATAATACTGGAGCAACATGGAACTTGCAATAGATCTTGGCTTCTGCTCCCAGCTTCATGGCTAGCTTGCCTGCAGTCTTTCAATGCAGTGCTTTGGGGCTTTGGATGCCTGACTGTGCTTTGGGAAGTGACCTAAGTAACCTTTTGTGTGCAAACGCACCAGAGATCTTTGCACTAATTTCTGCCCCCCTACTGGGCTCTTCACTTACATGTAGCACCTTCCCAAACCCCAGCAAAGTGAACTGCTCTGGCCTTTTCCAAGGACTGATTCTGGTAGTGTCACCCTCCGAAACAGCGGACTGTATCCAAAGGAAGGCATTACACCCAGTACTTTCCAGCAGACCTGATCTAGGTCCAGTCTGTCCCAGGACAGCATGGTAGTCTACACTATGGTGGTCTGTGAAGCAGTCTTGCTTGCTTTTCACTATCTATAAAGGGGTTGGGAGATAAATTACAGCATGAGAGGGTATGTAAAGGTGATTAGAACAAAAAACTTATACAGCTTTGCAGACTAAAAAGCTCATTTTTAGCAGAAAAAGTGAAGACTACATATAATCTACTGTGTTGTGTTTGGGTCTCCGTGTAGTTGGCTATGATGTCCCTCTTTTCTTTGTTACTTTATACAAACAGCTCCCCAAAGGAGGTTTCTCTGAGCTCCAGCAACATTGGCACTATGAAAGAATGGGTCCCTTGAAGAGCTTTTTCATATTATGCAATTAATCCTTCACATGGTGAAGAGCTGCCACTGAGCAAGAAGATCCTGAACTTTGAAAATAGGAAACATCATCATTTAGGGGAATTAAGGAAAACCATCTGGGCTTGTTAAGGCTTTGCTGCCTGAAGGAAACAGGAGACCGCAGCTTGCCAGCAAAGGCAAGCTCAGAGTCGATACTGGTAGCAGAAGCCAAAGGCAGGAAATACCATAGGCCTGTGAGCTTGAAATGGTATCAAGAGATGTTACCATCTTGTAGCTGTATTAAAAAAATGTATTTGTCTGACATGTAGTGGGGCAAGAGTTGTTTACTGTTGTATGAATATTTCAATAAAGAAATTAACCCTTTCCCAAAAATATTTACAATTTTCTCAGCGAAGCATAACACTAAAAAAAATACTTCACTGTTTTTCAAAACCCGGTTTGTTTTTTTTTTTCCATTAACAAGTTCTCTGCCCTGAGGACATTTCACGTTCAGATTAAGTACATAAATCCAGTCTTTTTTACCTTATGAGTTATGAGCATGGCTTTGTGGGAAAAATGCACCTCTTGAAATGGAAATGTTATAATAGGTTTTTAGACTTCTCCAAAATGGTGGTTGCCTTTTCTGAGAAGCAAAACTCCCGAGGAAACTACTCCAGGTTGTTGCTCATGAAGTACACTCATTTTTTTTGATAATTAACTAAATAGCACAGAATCATTATCTTTTCCCTAAAGCTGTTCTTTTTTCCTGTAGGAGTTTTCCAATTTAATTTAATATTGCCAGTTTTCCCAAGTTAAATTTATACCACCAAATAGGTAAATCCTTCAGAGATTAGTTAGTCTCAAACCAGAGCTGGGCAGACAACTTGCAGTTGTTTTTGCTGCAATTTTAACGAATTTGCTCTTACTGGTTTTCAAAAACAAGGACACATTTTAAATCCTATGATTGATTGTTCCTATGAGGTAAAGCAAAAAAAAGGCAAGAGGACATTGTTTAGAAAACTAAAGCTCTCTTTGCCCCATCTGCCAGTTGCACTGCCTTCAATGCTGCTTGGCTGTGAGAAAATGCTGAGCACATGGATATATATCAGGAGAACTGAAGTGCCTCAAAAGGCCACTGACATTTTGCCCATACTCAGGTTCTGGGAAATTCTAGCAAATTAGGCAAGCTGAGCATCACTGAGGCAAAATTACAAGTAAACACGTAGCATGGATATTCAAATGAGTAATTAAAGCAAATCATCCTAAGTTACAGCCTGCTGCCTGGGTGTTTGAAAACAAGCTCCTGAGGAGTGGTTACAAAAGACCTCTTCACTGAAGTGGACAAGGATATCCTCAGGGGCTAGAGAAACTCCTTGCATGCAGAGCACACTGGTACCAAGCAGCACAGCTTGCCTTGAGCTCAGCTATAAAGGGAAAACAGAGTTTTTATCCTGCAGTTTCACACTCATTTCTTATGGAGCCAAGCAATTTCTGCCAAATCCTCACTGATAAGATTGAATAAGCAGAAAAAAGGAAAGCAAAATTGACAAATAAAATGAAATGTCTGGGTTCTCTGTTGACAGTCTTGTAATGTATTGTTTTATTTCTGAGTAGACCACTACTGATTTTTCTGTTTTGCTCTTCGCAGACAGAAATTTTTTCACCACAGTTATACTCCCTTTCTTTAGAATTGTTTATCACCAGGAGCCCCGCACAGAGCTGACAGGGAAAGGAGAGCCTCTGCTGGCAGATGGGCCCATTAAGATCTTTTGCTTGAGGCCAGCATGAGTGGAACCAAAGTGCTGTCCGTACATCTGATTACCTACAGTGCTCACGTGGGTTGAAAGGACTGAACTATTTGTTCTTCCATCTCTTCAGGGCACACCTGCAGTTTGTAAGTTCATTTCCCCAGCATACCAGAGTCCACTTCACAAGGCTATTTTTACTTTCTTCCATGCTGCAGTAGTTTTAAAGCCTCTTCTTGCCTCCACTTCTGTGATATGCATCCACTTCCTTGCCTCCACTGCAGTTCCTTCCTCTTTGACTTGTAAATTATTCATTCTGTCATTTAGCTCAATTTAGTTTCAGTTTGCAATGTCATTCAAACATAGCACAGTAGATTTATCCTCTCCCATCCCATCCATATACATTCAAACTGGTCTCAAAAGGAGAAGAAGCCAGAGTACAAAACTTCTGTTTGTGTCTCTTCTGACAGGAATAGATAACAGCACCCATTTCTGAAGAGTTCAGCAGCAGTTGCCACTTCTATAATCTAATTGTATGGTAAACAGTGATGGGCCAAATGTATAATGAATGCAGATGGACAAAACTCTAGTCAAAATCCCCACTGACACAGAACAATTTCTCAGCAAATTATTTTGCAAAGCTTTCCCTGAAATCAGATATCCCTGTGGTTCAGCTAAAAAGGCAGGGAAGAAACTACAAGGAAGTGGTTGATGAACAAATGGAATTGAAGGGCAAAGGGATATAATCAGGAAATACAGGTATTTATTCTATTTAAAGGAAGAATAAAAAGTTCCTTTAACCTTGAAGGAAAATAACCCTGTTGAAGGAAAGGAAACCATCACTGCCAAGGCTCTATTGCAAGAGTAAAGTCTGTAATTGATTTTTGTATCACGTGGTGGGGTGAAGGCAGTGGGATTCCTGGAGGGGTGCTAATTCATGGAGATAACCTGGGGATGCAGCAGCAGCTGCCTCCTTTGATTTAAAGAAGTGCAGCCTCTGTACTACTGAACCTTGCTTTGAAAGGGAGCCCCAAGAAGCTGAAATCAGTAATTGAAGGAGTTACCACACACTACCTGCCAAGCCCAGGTGAGGGACAATGCAAGCCTTCCTGGACAAGGTCCTTTAGCAAGAGTGATGCCCTCTGGGCGGCAGAGCAGCAGGAGGAGCGGTGTAGAGGGATCCAATTCTGTCTCACAGCAATGGGCTACTAAACCACTGGCTCTGGCCGCTAAACCCAATGGATGGTGAAATCTGAGTTTGCCTTCTGTTTGCCCTCACTTCTGTCTATCTGTTAGAAAATCCACATGCCTTATTTTTGCCTTCTCTTCCTAGATTTTGTGTTAAAATCCCCCAGATACTGCCATTTCCTGCACCATCCCAACAGACTCAGGTACTCAGCTGTACTACCAGGGAATCAGAGAGCCACAGCACTCCTCCTTCCTTTAGAAAGAACTTAGAAAGAGGTTAAAACCAGTTCAGTGCTAAAGGGCTTTAAGTCTAACTCTGCTCCTTTATCACAGACCACACAGTATCTTGCCTGGGCACAGCACCTTTTGTGGGAGGGCTGCCTGGGCCAGAGACATAGCTGCAGATGTAAGTATCCACCACTCAGGGCAAACACAACTGCACAGCGAGAGTTCATGTCATCAATAACATGTGCTGCACCTTATGTAACTTCATTTCTGACTCACAATTCAAAGAGTGACACAGTAGGGTTTATTATAATCCATCTTCTAATGCCAAAAGAGTACTTGTTAAAACATACCTTAGAAAAGCCAAAATTCACTTCTTGTATTTTTTTTTTCCTTTCTTCAGCTTTCCTTCCTCCTCCTCCACTTTCATGTGATGCTAAGACACAGATTCTTCAGGCAGTTTCCCAAATAATCTATGCTTAAGCTGGACTCCAAGGAGCAGACTTCCAGCCCAGGGTTTTAGCTTTCCATCTCTAACGAAGAGTACCAGCTGCTCAGCAGCTGAACCTTTGTGCGTAGCACCAAGCATTTGCCTGTACTATTATTTAAACTGAGGGGTTTCATGAGATTTTGGTTGGTTGATTTAATTCAAAAACTGCTCCAAAGCTCTTTGCTCCAGTAGCAAAAGCTTCAGGACAGCTCTGTACCCAGTAATACATACAAGTCATTGAATGCAGGCACTCAGTAGTTTTTAGGTTCATGGCCTTGAGCAGTATTTTCACATCTCTTTTTCTGAACCACAAAAAATGGGATAATTTACTGTCTTGTTTCAAGGTTAAAGGACATTGTCAGCCTAAAATAAGGCCTTAACAAGCATATTTTTCTTCCCAGTGAACAGAAAAAACTGTGTTGAAAACTCCTCATATTAAATGGAAAAGATAACCCATCTTACCAATGGGATTTTTTTCCCCAATTTGTTTGTCTTGTATCTTCCAGAGGAAAGTTTTCAGTAACATACTTGCTATATTTTGGCCTTTCATACAACAATAAATGAAAAAATCTTCCAACAAACTAGACTAGTATTATCTATTTTGATACTGATATTACTTTCAATTTATAAGTTACAACATTGTGAAAGCCTGTAACAAACAAGGATAGTCATAATTTTGATGAGGATTTTATAAAAGATTAATAAACACCATCTTTTGCACTTGCATCTTTTGTCTCAATGCTCAGAGCATCTAACAAACAGAAATTAAAACTCTTTCTAATCCTGCACAAATAGCCTAATATTATGTCAATTCTCATACTGACACAATCAGAGTTAAAGGGACAGAAGTGCACCCCAAAACTCGGGGTCTCCTTTTCTTTATGCTCACCCCAGTGTTCTACTTTTAGATTTCTAGTCTGGTCTGAAGCCACTTTCTAAAGCAGGATTAGGTGCAGCTGCTAGATTGCCGCATAATAATGGTGCTTTCTAATATAAAACTAATAGAAGAGTAACTTCTGGATATCTAATAAAGGGAGCTTTAATGAAGTCACACGTGCACATTGCAAGGAAAACTGGGACTCTGGTGAATGGCCATAGCATCCCAGTTGCTGATTTGTTGGTTTTGAGTTTTTTTAGTCAAATTACCGTAGAATTTAATGAAATATTGATGAAAAAACAGCATGCAGCGTATGTTGCCTGTATCTGCAGTATGTGGATTGGTGCTTGCCTACCATGAGACAGGACTAAAAGCAGGTATACAAAGAAATTAATAAAACTCAACAGCTCTTGCCAACCAAAATCTCCCAGTCTTTGCCTAAATATTCATTTTGCTCATTCTAAGCATGTTTACAACCCTTCATAACTTTCCCTCATATTTCAGTATTTGGTATGTTATTTTGCCCAAATAAAAAGGGCAAATCCAGGAAAATCTAGACAAATCCCAGTATCTGAATGGATGGAATGACATCTGGTAAAGAATTAGTGAAGTGACAGCAATCTCCTTCTCAATCTCATTTCTGTCTTCAGGCCATCGCAATCATGAAAGCTCTGCAGCCACAACATGAAAGATAACAAAACTTGATGTCCAAAAGAAAGGCTCTATGACTCAGAGGAAACAGGAGCCAGTTACATGACTTCGGTTTCAGAAAGGCTTGCAGGTTGGAAACATACTTGTAATGAGTGGTCTGAGGAGATCATCGGTTCTAATAAATTTTGCTTAACATTTCAGCGTCCTTTCCATTGTAGATCTCAAAATGCATTGCTAAACAGTGGGCAATCAATTCACATTTTTGAAGGGAAAACTTATATAGAGAGAATCACTAATGAACACTGAGTCTGTGTTTGATCTCAGACAGGAGTCACAGGGGAAACCCACCTCCTCATCTTGAAGCCAGGGAAGTTTTGCAACTGATGTTAGCAGGACTAGGGTTTCACCCTAGCAACCTGATGCTTCTGCCGTTTCCCTGGTAGGGTTAACAATTCCAAAAAACTCTCACATGCAGGTAAAGCTATTTTGCGAATTTTGTCTCCAGAATGCTGTCACCATAATAGCAGTAAGCTATGTAGGGGGGATCATTACGTGGTTGCAGCAGAATGAACAGTTCTTGAATACCTTTTCCTTTGCATGTTGGCTATGGTTAACAGTCATATACATCAAACGAAAGCATCATCTAGGCCCTATTTCCAGGCAAAGAGAGCACTGATAGACAAAACCCATCTGTTTCAAAGGCAATTTCTGTATTTTGTATATCTGCTCAGTTAATTTCATTTGGCGTTAATATACTTTGCTTCACAAAAATCTTTACTAATGAAATAGTTGTATATTAATAAAGAATAATAATTTGCTTGATTGACTACTGTTCTCTGTATTTCTGCCTTTCCTGGATCTCTCTCACAGTGCAGATGCTGGGAATAAGCTACTCACTCTGATGCCTAAGGATTTTTAGCTTTTTATATATACTGTAGATTTTTAATACGTAGCTGTATAGTTTCTAACATTTTCTTACACTTTAGAATAATATATTACCCTTTCTCACACATTATGCCACCTTCTTGAAATTCTGTTAATTATTTTCAAGAAAAGAATTTCTAACAAGAACACCCTGTTTTGCACCAGCACCCTGGAGACATAACAAAATATAAGGCTAAGAACCTCTGGAGATAAATAAATTTAAATTCATGCTATAAAAATACAATCTGATATGGAAACGGATGTATTTTCCTGACAGCAGCTAGTTCAATTTTTCCCTGCCAAGGAAGGACTTAAGATTACTATTTAGTCAATACAGGACTGAGAGAGAAGAATTTTTTTCTGGTCCAAGGGAAATAAATGATGACGGTATCTAGATGTATCATTATATTAATACATGACAATCATTAATACATGAAAATCTAAAGGGAAGGCACAGGCAGTTGCTTCACTCAGTGTCTCCCCTTCTCCCAGTGCCAGTGTAATTACAGATAGCAGCAACATGTTGACAATAAGCTTAGAAGAAGAAAGGGAAGTGGTGGGAATAGAAATGCAGTGTCATACAGAAAAAAAACCAACAGGAGAAACACCTGAAAATGCAGCGAGCTGCTCTCGGCACAGAGCCGTGGCAGCAGTACGTTATCCCCACTGCAGTTAAACAGATGGCTGCAAAGGCTCTAACGGTACAAAGATCACAGAATATCCTGCAAAGCCATAGAAGGAAGGAAACCAGTAGCATTGCTTAATAGTCTGCTTATTTTACAGTCAAGTGGATTGCCAAGCAACTAAGCTGTAACAAGCTCCATATTTAGGGGAAGAAGTGTTTGTCTTCTGTCTGTCCCTGCTTGCAAATGGCAAGTGGAGGGCATTTCTAAGCCAGATAATTCGAGTACAGCATGTTCCACGAGCCCTGAGCCTGTGCTGCTGAGCAGACGGTGTTAATCACGGCAACAGTTGACACGCACGCCTTGCCAGAGTCCAAGTTTGTCACTGTCACTGTGACTTTCACTCTCTGCTGTTCAAAACAAAACACAAACAGAAGACCCCCAAAAACCTGCAGTTACTCAGGAATCTGAGATTCCCACATTACTTAACACGACTGGATTTCTTTAGGATTCAAAAATGACAACTCCTGATGACAAAAAGAGCTCGATTTGGTTGTCTAAGCAGGCGCATCCAAAGCTGTTTGAGATGCACAGGGTAGCTGATACACTGACACAAAGCACAGACAGAACACCCCAGGGACCGACAGCTGGCACCCAGGTGAAATGTGTTCCAGGGCACCTGAAATGGCTCTAGTTGCCTCATTTAGGCAACTGATCTGAGCCCCAAATTACCCTTTTATGTCTTGCATTCTTCATCCATGTCACCACCCACAAATAAAAATGAGTTAGCATTGCTACTTAAAAGCACAAATACATAGAGTATGTACATTTGGGAGCACATTTAATTCATTTCCGAAGACTAAAAACGTAGTATTCCTTCTGACATGCACATACTGAAGACATTTACCCAAGGGAATCATCTTGTAAACACAATGCTCAAGTCTGAAGAAAGATGTGATTAGGCCAAACGGCAGAAAACTCAAAACAATAACACTTCAAGACCAGTCCCTCTCCCAGGGAATCCTGCTGCTGGAGAAGGACAGTGCGGGAACAGAACAAGCCTAGGTCATTCACATACGTGGGACAAAATGACCCCAGCCACCCACAACATTATTTCAAGGATAAATGTAGTTGGTCCAACTCAGCACTCCCAGCCCACAGGAGAAGGCGATTATCTGATTGGTTGCTTTTCAGGAAGTACCTGACTACCTTTATTCAGAAGACATCTTTTTCCCTCACTCAGCTCTCTGACATCCAGGATCCTGCCTAATGGTGACAGAATAACATTTAAGGTGTGATGAAAAACTATAAACTAAGTGTACAAATAGTACCTCAACCAAGGTATTTTACATGGTATTTTACCAAGGTGTATTATATTAATGCCCAGCTAAAATATTAAGGAATGAAAAAGAATTGCTAAAAAGTAATAATTTAAAACAATCAGCCGATTTTGAAACTGATCCTTCTTGTAATTGGTTGTTTTACTCCAAATAATTGGATCAAATTAATGACAAAATCACCGTTTTCCTGCAGTCTGAAATTATACTAAGAATCAAAGTAGGATTCAGCAATGAAAACATGCACTGGCTGATCAGAACTAAATTTGATTGGAATATGACTAAAATGTCTGCTTGGGAAATTACTGCATTTAAAGTCACTGTTTTCAGTTCCAAATTTGTGTTTCACAGCCTTGACTCAGTTCCTCTCTTTATACACCAACAACGAAAACTGACAATAGAAACCCACAAACCCACAACTGAGAACAAGCCTTTTCCCTGAAAGAGGATGTAATGTAAAAGCTTCTTTATGACATACTAGCTATGAAAAAAACCCATTGTATGCATGTGTAAAATGTTTACAACATACATTAGCACATACATGTGCTCGTATTCTTTTAGCCAGTAACTGCTACAATAACAAGTACAGAACACAAAACTAGGGGTATAAATAACTACAACATAAAATTCTGCCATTGCTTTAAGCGAGTGCTGCTTTGCAGGCATGGCAGGTACCTTCCACTCACCACAGGCACTTGCTGCTAACCAACTTTCAAATCTTGTTCGAAGCAGGTGAAATTAGTGACTGGAATTGGAAGCAACTTTGTGTTGTACAGAGATGTACTGTGATGAAAGTGCTTCCAGCTGTGAAGCTGTAGCTGAAGAACCAAATTCTCTTCCTTACCTATTAAAGATGGCTGCTGCCAGTCCACTCGGAGATCAGAAAATCCCACTTAGCGGAAAACTACCTAAGAGGACTTGATCAAAAGTCTCCTCTCAAAATGAGGTGCTTAACAAAATAACTCACCAATTTTCTAGAAAAATGTCATGAACTCTAAGTGCACAAACCAAAGTAGCCATAGCATGGAGCTTAAAGACCAATCAGGTGTGTTTGTAGTAGACAAAATGAGTAACTCTGGTGTCTAAGATACATTGTGCATCCGATTGAGCCTGATCAGCCCAATCACATGCAGTGCTGGGAGTCAGTCATGAGCAACTAATAAATAAGTGACAGGTATGAGACAAAAATATGATAGACTGCTCCATGCCAAATAACTGAGGGCCATGTCGTAGATAACAGTAACTATTTTCTGTAGATGTCTGTTTGCTTCACATTACCGAGAGGATGGGCTTGTTTTGATCTCACGTATCTTTCTCACCATTTCAGGGATTGTATCAAAAAAGATCCAAGCCTTTTGACTTCAGAAGAGATTTATATCTACTTTCAAAATACTCAGTGCGTATCTGTTAATCGAAAATAAATACTATCTTCTGGCTACCTATATTTCGGACACTTTGACTCATTCATGCCAGACACCTAGCTAAGCCCTCTCTGTAGCAAATTATGCTCTTTAAACCAGATCTGTCCACCAGAAACTGATAAAGGTATTTTTATAGATTTATTGAAATAATTTAGTGCACCCTTTTATGCTCAGGCAACCTCTCTGGCATGCTATATGGGCTGTAATAGAAAGGAGAGCATTGTGTTTCGTACAGCTGAGGACTGTAAAGACTAAATGCCCAGGAAGAACCTGAAACACCAGCTGTTGGAAGTGATCATACAGCACATGAAACATGGCGTGTCTGGTCATTTTCTCCACTGTCATCTTTAGAGTTCTGAAAAATAGGGAGGAAAACTGAGGCAGCTCTTCAGCAAGCTTGTAATATACATTCTGAAAATAAGAGGTTTTTCAGAGTAAATTTTTCCTATGCAGTAGGAAAATCTCTGTGGGGCCATACTGGTGATGCTGAATGGGCGAATAAGCCTATGCTCAGAAATCCAAGTTCTGAATAAAAATCTCAGTGCTGCAGCTGGAAGCTGCAGGAGATCTTGTCAATAAGCAGAGACTTTCAGCTATTTTCCCTGAACTACAAGGTGCTAGATCTAAAGGAAGCAATGGATTGAAAGGGATCATACCATAGATGGAGCTAAAAGGAGGGGAGGCATCACTACATAGGGCGTAAATGCATCTCATTTGTTCATTAGAGAAAGGAAAAAATGGAAATACCTCATTTTCACAGGAGCTGAAAATAGCATGGCAGCCCATGGGAAGGCACAGCTGGTACTCAGGCTTATTGCTACCATCAAGGCTGAACAGCCAGCAGGATTAGGAGCAAGCCAGGCTCACACAAAACAGCATCAGGTGGTTTCTCCTGTCCCTGGCTCCCACCTGGCCCCAGTTCTGCTCCTTCCTGCTCACTACGCTGTTAATGCACATCCCACTACTAACGCAGCTTCCAAGGGCAAGGTGAGCGACATGGGAGCAAGATCACAGCCTGGGCTCCTGCCCTTTTCCTACAGCACAGACTGCTTCCCGTACTGAAGAGGGAACCATCTGGGAAGAGAGCAAATGCTCGGCCACTTAATTGGTACTTTCAGTAAAACAGACCACAGTCAGGATTGACAGACCCAGAGAAAATCACAAAAGAAGTCATCAGCCATCATCAGGGAAGGAAAACAGAGCCTGCTTCTACTCCAAACTCTGAAAGATTTGAAAATAAAGTAGGACCTGTGCCAACCCCTCCAACCCTGGATCATCTCAGTCACTGCAGATTCTAGCGCCACCCCAGTCCTAGAGACCCTGCACCATCTTCCCACCCCACGCAGGAGCAGGGCTCTATGGATATGATGAATTCTTGTTCCTATGGCAGTCAAGAAGAGTGTGATATCATTGAGTAAGGCAAATCATCTGCCACCCACCTTCTCATCTAGATACTGGAATAAATGGAGACTGAAGTCTTGTTTTTAATTTCTAAAATGGCCTCATTTACTAGAATCACTTAAATAGCATTTCCAGCATTTTCAACCATTTCCATTTTACATTTTAAGGATGTCTCTTGGTTTCTTCATGGAAATGGCAGCACTCTTTAAAGAAGGATGGGCAGGATTAAGATATCCACTACCAAACCTGTTCATATCTGCCCCCTTCCACCCCGCCCCCTTTCTCCCATCCTCCCCCCTCTCTTACACATATACAGTACACATATCTATTTGGCATATGAGATTTTAGCTCTTACACTTGCCAAATCACCCACAATTCGAGAATTTACTATTCCAGGATCTTCCATGTTGCAGGCCTCTTTCTCTCTTCTAGCTCATCACACCTCAATTTTCTTGTTGTTCAAGAAGGAAGTCTCTCATGGCTCAAACCCACCTTGATACGCTGTCCCCAAAGAAAAGGTGACCAGCGGCAAATGACCAACACATAAAACTCAACTACAGCGCAACAACTGCTGTTCTTGATCCTTTTTGCACATTAGCATCCTACTATAGCTGGTGTGAAATCATTTGCAAAGATAAACCTTGAGTCCATGAAGGCTGTGTTTTACCTTGGACTCATTTATAAGGCCCTGGAAAACGCAACTTAATGAAGAACAAAAAGAGTTACCTCTACTTTTGCTCATAGCCAGCTCTCTGTTCTTCTTGCAAAGAATGAAAGCAAATGAAATGCTGGAAAATAAGATGACTTTTATAATGTTTAAAATATTTCTCCACAGAATCACAGAATCATTTAGGTTAGAAAAGACCTAGAAGATCGAGTCCAACCTTCGACCGATCTTCACCTTGGCAACTAAACCATGGCACTGAGTGCCTTGTCCAGTCATTTCTTGAACCCCTCCAGGCATGGTGACTCCACCATCTCCATGGGCAGCCCATTCCAATGCTTTCCATGAAGAAATTCTTCTTGATGTCGAGTTTGAACCTCCCCTGGTCCAGCTCGAGACCATTTCCTCTTATCCTGTCACTGGTTGCCTGGGAGAAGAGGCTGACCCCCACCTGGCTACAGCCTCCTTGCAGGGAGGTGTATAGTGATAAGGTCTCCCCTGAGCCTCCTTTTCTCCAGGCTAAAAAACCCCTGTGACTTTTGCTCCCAACTTTCCACCAGCTTCATTGTCCTTCTCTGGACAAGCTCCAGCACCTCAATGTCTTTTTTGGAGTGGACCAGAACTGGACACAGGACACAAGGTGTGGCCTCACCAGTGTTGAGTACAGAGGGAAGAAGAGCACACCTGTCATGTTCTTGTTCCACCATGATTATCTCATACACCAGTCTTTTTTAGATTAATGTCTTAGATTACTGTTTAGAAGTTTATTTTGATTGGATTTCATTTTGGCTATAATCCCTAATAACTTTAGCTGTTACTTGACTGGCTGTCCTCACTTTCTTCTTCAAAATTATTTAATCAGACCAATTCTGTGAGTTTGGATGCTAGAAAGCAAAAGGACAGCCAGACAACTGTGAGTCAGTTTTAGAATTTAACTGTTGAAATAGCTGTTCATCTCTTCCTTTGAAAGGTGTTTTCAGACTGAACTTCAGAAATAGACAGGACTAACGGCCAGATTTTAGCCAATTAAAAAAAAAAACCAACAAACTAACCAACCAACCAACCAACAAAAAATACCTAGAAAGCAACTAGCTACATCCAGGAGATGATTTTCAGAGATCAAATTATAGTTTCTGAAAGCCAGCTTGGCAGTATGATCTTCCCTGACCTGTACATAAGGCAGCAAGCACCTATGTCAGCTGCAATGCAGGCTTCCCCAAGGCATCTGTGATACACCTCCACCCCTGTTGTGTCAGTATGTCGGAAATGCTTCTGGAGATGAAAGGATAGTCCACTTCTCCTATTTATGTAAACTTTAGGCATACCTATACACAAGAATAACAAGACTTACTGCCAGCCATGGTACTGAACTCCCCGGCGAGAAGCAGGAAGACCACAGCTTCTCATCAGCAATGATATGCTATATAGTGAGACAGCTTCAGGCTTTCCTTCACTGGGAAAAAAACGCTTTAATTTCACTCAACTAGTCTGTTAAAAACAAGGCAGTTGTATTTTTAACTAACAACAGCTGTCAACATAAAATAAATAAATAAATAAATAAATAAATAAATAAATAAATAGATAGATAGATATACACACATAATACATACATAAACAAAAACTGGCAGATTTTTTTTAACTCCTTTGTCCGTAGTTAGATTGTTCAATGACATAAAGACACTTCTTTCTTCCTTGTGTAAACCAAACCAAATCAGGAGTACATACAAAGCAGTGACCTAGGGGAGAATAACTGAAAATGCAGACACCCATATTTGCTGCCAGCCTGCAGACAGCAGCTGCTGCCCGCAGCGCCTCATTCGACAGTGACGGCGGCTGCACTGACGTTCCACATTAGAGAATCATATCGCTTTGTTCCCTCAGGGGAGCTTCTCTGTTTAAGGGGATACTATCAAGGATGGCAAGTCCAAACATGAGCCCTTTTTTTTGTCTTTTCATATAATTCTGTGTGGGTATTTATCTGTATTTTATGGAAGAATTAATTGAATGTCACTACAGATGCACAAACAAGACATAACCTAACTAAATGCTAGGCACGTAGCTCACCAAACTGCTGCAGTACAGAGCAATGGTTTGAAATCTACAGCTTCATTAAATCTCCAGCTTCATTCCTCTCTGACAGGCAGCCAAGCCCCAAAGAGACTCTAAGTCATTAGCATACATGCAATGCCCCAGAGCAACCAAACGAATGTCTCTCTGCATCCACACGGTCACTGTGATGCACAATGCCCACAGCAGTGCCTCCTCCATGGCGTGGAGGTGTAGCCTAACACAGCAAGAACCTCAGTCGTCAAAATATTCATACCTATAAAGGTAAGCTTAGAAAAGGTCCTGTGTAAAGGCCTTTGAATGCCCATTCTCTGTGNCGCTTTATCCTGAGCAGGCAACTTAATCTCTTTGTTATCGTAGCTGTTGTACCCCTCTGGGCTGGGGTAACACCACCTAGTCCCACTATGATGTGGTAACTGCAAATGTTACTAAAGATGATGTAGTACATCTTATTTAACACACTTGAGAAATCCTTCATCCCACTGCTATCTCCTTGTGCTATCAGAACATTCCAAAGTCTCAGAAAGACATCTCTAGCAGGTCAGCAGTTGTAGAGGAATCTGCTCCCGTTTGTACTGGCACAGATCTGCTCTTCTGTCCTGTGACCAAGGACACTGTACCCTCCTGTGCGAGGTTCATGCCTCAGGCCTCTCACACTTGGGTGGATTCCTGGAGGAACTTCCACTCTTGATTGTGATGCTTACAGTTCAGATCTTGCTGCTTTTTATCTGGCTGCTCGCTTCCATCATTTGGAGCTTTTCTCCATCCAATCACACAGGCAGCCTGATTATCGCCCTCTTTGCTCTGTACAGCTTATCTGGAGTTATCACTGCAGACCATGCAAGCAGCAGAGGATGCAGAGAATAGCCAGGCTGATACACGTTCCAGAGTCAGAGGAATGCTTTCCCCAGCTCGTTTAACCCTTAGCAGACCTTTGCCTCCCCCCACTGCCTATAAAACAGCTGGACTGCTTGGCCTCATGTCCTTGTGGATTACAAAGAACATGGGATCTTCACACAAAATTTGCCATGTTTCTTTGCCAGCTAATTTGACATTTCTCAGCTACTGTATTCTCTTTGAAAACCTAAACAGTCTGAGAGTATTTTATTAGCAGATGGTTTGAATGACTCATGATTACCTACCCCGATGAAAATACAGCGGCACAATTCACCGTTTCCACTGCAACAGTCCTAGATACCTTACTAATGACAGTAATGAATGCAGCTGACAGGAAAAAAGGTTAGTGGTGCCAATATTTTCCACATTCAGCTCTTTTAGTAAATGTTAAATAAATCTTTTTAGCATCTTTCAGTATTCCTAATTAGGATGCTTTTCTTTCGTGACCAGCACTATTTTCATTGTGCTAAGTCAGTTCAGAATCGGTGTGACTCTTGCTAGGTATCTGTAAGCCAGTGATTTATGCAGTTGAGATTCTGCCTGGGATGGTATCTTCTTATAGCAGTTTTTCCTTTTCTTGTAGTAGAGGTCTTACAACTGGGGTCTGCTGCCATTTTATGACCTCCCTGAAGTTGTAATAGATGCCCTTCCCTCGGAATTTGCTTTCTAGTGGTTTCCTCATCATACAATCCCTTACTTCATTGTAAAAAAATGCAGCTAACACATGAAGTAAAAAAATATCTGGTCTCCTTTTTCTACTCCCATCAAGAAACTTTCAAAATATGTAATTGAGTACATTTTCCTTTTGCTGCACTTGCACAACCACAACTCATCAACATCAAGACTATATCCTCTTAAAACTTCTTCATGTACTATGATACGGGTACTTCCACACTCAAGAGGGTGCAGCAGGAAATCCAAATACACAACAGCTTTCCAAGACTAGTTCCTAGTGGTAAAATGAAAGCTGGCATTTGCTGGAGTGATGACATATATGAAATCATATCATCACTGCAAATTGCAAAATCACTGGGCTAATGAGTGGCACGGTAAACAGGAGAGGTTAAGGGAGATGGATCATCTTTCCACTGGCATCTTCAAAACCTCCTCATGGCTTTTTAGGCTACAGACCTTTTGAGCACAAGGCACTTCTTCCACAGCTCATTCCTACCCTCTCTCATCCTTCTTCCCTGTTCAGTCAAACCTTTAAAAAAGCTACCTAAGGGCTATACAAATGTGGAAAGCCCCCAGTATAGCTCTACATTTTCTCTGACAAGCTCACCGACTTGGTGTCATTTTCACCTTAGGCTCCTGCTCTAGGCTGAAACATGTTCTGGGGGTCTGCTCAGCATCTCTCAAAGCATGAATGGAGGAAGACCTTCCCAGCCACTCTATTTCTCAAAAGAGGTCAAAAATATCATACTTTAATTCTGTATCACTGCCATGTAGTTTCACAAGAATTTTGCTTCTCCTGTACTGATCAAAACACCACAAGATATCATTTCCAAATGAAATTTTTAGAGAGCCCTAAGAAGTTCTAAAATACTTTCCATCTAATTCTAGGAAGCAATGGCACATTTCTTGGTCTAGGCAGAATATGGGTTCTCTTCACTCTCGGTTTCTAAGCATCTTAAGTTGATCTCTCAGTTTAAGTTTCACCTTGATCAAACACACTAAAGTCAGCCAATTTTTCACTGAGCTCCGCCAGATTCTGGGTTGCAAGTGTTTCTCTCTGTAGTTGCCCAGGTTATTTGCTTAATATAGCATCTTATCCTTTTCAATAGGGAACATACTGTCATTTTGAAGATCCTTTAATTTCATATTATACACAGCAACCTTCATATGAAAGGATCTAAACAGTGATGTCACATCAAAGTGATTTTCACCAAAAGGGAAAGAAACCCATTAATCTAGGAAACCTGGAATACTCTGTCTCTCTGTATTCCATGTGCTTTTCTCACAGCACTTTACAGACCCTTTCCTGGTGCTTCAGGGATCAAGCATGGTATTTTAGCTCAGGTGAAAAGAGATTACTTAGGTTGTTCTGTGAATAAATTTTTTTGCTAGGCATACCTGCTAACTATCCCCAAATTACATGGAACACTACTGCTTCTACCCCAGCTCAAATAATATGAAAGAGTCCTCGCTGCATGTACTGCACTTCCTATCTGGGTCACACAGCCCAAAGGGACTGTAATAATCTTTCAGGCGTCCTTGGTCATAAAGATTTATCCCTATTTCTGGTTCTGTAAATTACACTGGTCAAAGCTGAAGCTTGTTTTGATCTCATACCATTTTGCAAATGTGCAGATTGATTGAGCTCCTATCTATCACTGTGTCTAACTTGGAGATTGGTCCTGCTTTGAGGGAGGTGCTGGTCCCTTCAAATCTAAACTATTCTATGATTTTTGTCGTAAATCCGACAGACCTTTTGTCATCTTTGAACAGTCACAGACTCCTCCACTAATTATAGCTCATCCTTTTAGCTATGGCAAGGACCAAACAATTTGACAAGCTGAAGAAAAGGTTACCTATTCCCTTCATGTACCTTCAGATCTTTTCCCCATTCCAGAAGCTGTGCAGACACAGCCACTGGGGAGACTATCACTGTATTCAGTAACTTTACATCAGACCTTGCCACTTCTATACCATTGAGATAGGAAAGGTGATCCAGGGCTGCAAGAGATAAACCACCAAAGACTGTCAAATTCATGAGTCATATCCAGCCTGTGAGAAGTCTCAGTTCACTTTTTGTTTTTGGAGGAAGAAAGGGCGAGGTGCGCTTAAACTCTCCCAACAGCTGCCTGCTTGTGAACAGCTCAACACGGTGAGTTCAAATGGCCATTGGTGCTGCCTCAGTAGGAGGGCTGAGCTTCGAGCCTCCGTCCTCCTGAGCATGCAGTCAAGCCTTTGCAGACAGTATCTCAGGCACCTAACAAAGCTTTACAGCCAAAGGAGTTTAGAGAACATGCAGAACCCTCTCTTATCTCAGGTTTGTATTTTTAAAAAATATATTCATTTAGAAAGTAACAATACTAGCACTCAGTAAATCCTCAAAATCTACTGTAAGTGGGATGTGAGAGTACAGTTTCTCTCCAAATATCTTGAAGTTTCACTGATGAATTTGTCAAGTTATTACAGTTCCTGTAATCTCAACCCATTTCATAACCCAGGTTTATTCTGCCATTTGACACTGGTGTAGCTAAGCCTCTCTTTGACCTGGTTCTGCAATATTTTCAACGGCCCTGACTCTACAGGGAACAACAGGAACCTCAGCAGCTAAATGTATTGGTTTAAAGTTACAACTTCTGGTACTTTCTGTAACCTCTCTTTGACATACTGTTGCCTGAGAAACCAGAAATATCATTGAGGAATTGTGGCTGTACTTACTGCTCTCAGCCTTTTAGGATGGCAGTGGGCTATTTATGCTCAAAAAATGAGTATTTTGGTCATCTTCTGATTCAGTGGAGCCCAGTCTCACCAAGGCTGCTATTCCACCAGAATTTCAACAGTCATGTCCACCCTTCCTTGTGCTGCTGCTCATCTAACCACCCCATGAACCTTCCTGGAGAGCCAACATTTGCAGAAGTGAACCAACTACCTGCAGAAGTGGTCAGGTTCTGGTTGGTTCTCCCACAGCTGGGATGAGTAGCAGTGCTGGGAACAGAGGAGGCAGGCACATCACCCAGGATGGCAGCAGCCATGCCAATCAGATTGTCTATCTCCACATTTGACGCTTAGATCTCCCATTTCTCTACTGCAGGCTGCTGCTGTTTTGCAGAGGTTTATAAGACTACTTCTCTGATGCCATAAAATCAATTATCTTGGTGTAACCTTTCCCATTTGCTGCATTTGGGCTGGAAGAAAGTTTGGGAAAAAAAGTGCCTAGGAACAAAAGTACTTCCTGAACAGACAGAGCAGAAGACAGTACAGTGAGCCTGGGACAAGCACAGAGGCTTTTCCTGGCACACTTTGGTGGGCAAGGTTCCCCATTCCCCACAGCAGTCCTCAGCCTCCCCACAGAGAGCAGCCTTCCAGCATCAACCTTGCACCAGAGGAAAGCTCCACTTGCCCTTTGGGTTTGTATTTCTCTGGCCCTCTGGTCAGCTCTCCTTCGTTTCAGAGTCCTTCTGCTTTCCAGAGTGCAGCTGCTGATCTTCCAGACAGGGACCACCACGAGTGTCTCCCAGACAGCCCAGGCTGGAAGAGCATTTCCCAGACAGCCTCCCCTCACAGTTTACTACTGCTGCTAGGTTAAAATGCCCCAGCATGAAGAAAGGCAGCAGTACTGAGAACATCACCTGGGGCTTTCCCAGCACACATCTGGGTCCTTGTAACAGCACTGGGGCAGGCGCCATGGACATATGCATGTGATTCCCTCCCTCGCAGCTTCCCACTGAGTTTCTCTGGGTAGCTGAAGCACACATGGTGCATATTCTCAGACATGCATGAAATGGCTGTCTGAGCCTCTTTAGTCACTGTACAGGCTCTAAACTGCATCCTGTCCCATTCCTTACCACTACACAGTCAGATGTGATGGAGCTGCATTTCCCTGACCTCTCCCAGCATGGATAAGCCCCACCAACTGTGGCTGCTCTCACAATTCAGTTTAATTTGTGCCTCTGTTGTCTCTCCTATAAGCCTGCAACTGCCAGTATTCCTAGTTAGACAAGGAATGCTTGCTGGTTATTTCTGCTAGGCTCTTCTCCCTGAGATGAGGGTGTTCTACTTGCGGGGACCACCCTGTCACTTGTTCAGAGGTCCACCACTTCTCTGCTTTGGTGCAGCACTGCAACACCATTTCACCTCCAAAAATTCTCAGTTTTTATCAAACCAGATTACTTCCTACAGAATGTAAAACGATTATGGAGAGCAGACAAATCTCTCAGGTCAGCAGGAGTGGTGGCGGGGGATGGAAAGCTGCCCCTCTTGCACACAGCCCCCCAGCACCACCCCGGCAGTGGGTCTGACAGTGGATCAGCACAAAAGCACTGAAGATGAAGTGTCTCTGGCACCTATGTTTCCTGTGGGGATTATAAAAAGGACATGCGACCAATGGAAAATACTGACCATGACCCTACGGCAACTGCCCTACCCTCGCACAGTGCCCTTGCACAGACACTTCTCGGGGTTTTTGCTTTGCACACTCTACCCTTGCTTATCATGCACTGGGAGCGTCAGCAGCTGTTTGTGCATCGCCTGCTGCCTTATCCCCCTTTATGAGCTATTGTCACCGGCTGTTTGTCTTTCCCTGCATCCAGGAGGTGATAAGCAGATGCCTGTTCCTACAAAGGCCCTCAGACTATCTTTTACTGCCCTTCTGACTGCTGCTAAAAGCAAAAAAAAAAAAAACAGGATTGCCGAATGAGAGTTGTTTTGACATTTAAAATATTTTGATACAGAGTGAGACTAAAGGTTCTGAACCAGTATTTGCTTCTGACCATTTTTCTTGGCTTTTTTATCAGAGAAAAGAGAAATAAAATCCTAAATAATAAGTGCAAACAGCAGGATTAAAAAAACTGTAATCTGCTCATTTCATGCTTTTTGGACAGCAGCAGCAGCAGCAGCAATGGCTTCTGTCATATTTCCAGTGTACAAATAGTGCTGAATTTTTTTTAATTTTATTTTGTCTTATTTGCTGTTCTAGCCAGACAGAAACATTAACCATTAGTAGCACTGTTATCATTTGACAGCCTGAAAATATTAAGAAGACAGGAGGAGAAGGAAGACCAAAAACCTCTTAGCATTTTGATTGAATTAATTTCGATACTATCTTCTTTCTTTGAAAGCAAAGGCACTGTTCCTGCAGCAGCGGTGTGGGCAGCGTTGGTTACGCAAGCACTGACCTGCACAGGCAGCTGAGGGGGCAGCAGCAGTGACCCCGCTCTCCTCCCGCCTGCCAGCACCTGGCAGCAGCAGGCAGTGGGACAGCCTGTCCAGCCTGCAGAGGAGCTCTTGGGCGCGAGGTTCAGGCCTGAGCAGAGGCACAGGGGAGTTGGCCACCACACCGCCTTCCTCTGCATCTGGCCAGAGAGTTCAGGCAGAGACTGACCACAGCCTCTGCTCGAATCGATGGCAACGAGCCATGTTCTGTTTAATCCCATTTTTAAAAGCAAGAAAGGGTTTCTAGAGCCTTCTGGGAAACAGGTAGTGGCTGTTATGGAAGCTCCCATCACCCTTTTTCTAAATTCTGGGAACCATGGAAACAAAAGCAGCCACAGCTGCTGGTGCACAACCCCCGTGACTTTAGCCAATGCACCTCGTAAACCAAGAAAGAACCATGAAAATGAACGAGACTGAACAATCTGCCTATGAGTGTGCTCTATGGCTTTCTGCAAGAAGGCAGGTAGGGCACTGGTTTTATCTCAGAGCCTGTTCAGTGCATTTTGCAGAAGCAGAGCCCATGGACGCAGAGGGTGGGGGTCACAGATCTGGCAAGGCAGGAAGAGATGCAGCTACAACATTTGGCATCTCTGTTCATGCTCTGATGACCCAGAGCTGCAGACATGTTTACAACTGTGCATGAAAAATGCATCCCTAAACAAAAGAAATCTAAATGCAAATTTTGTTTTTATGCTGCCTGACCTTGACTGGGTGTTGTGGCGGAGGAGAGGGGGAGCTACCAGAGCCAGGCGACAGGATCAATTAACCCTTTGGGGGCAAGGGGTTTGACAGCCAGGAAGGCATAACTGTGAGGTATCCCAATGCTCTTACCACTTCCTAGGAAGAGACGAGCCGCAGAACAGGTCCCAGCCTAGCAGTGTGGAGACATTACACTATGCTGGATGTGACAATGCTCTACAAAAGCCATCGCTTCATATTCAAATGAGACATGTTTTCAACACGCAGTATTGTTTTGTGCACAAAATACAGCGTGATCCAACTGTTTTCTATTTTTCGGTCACCTGATAATCACTGGATCAGACTGGTCTCCACACAGCCACACTGTCACCAGCAACATTATTTATACATCAACCCCCAGCCTTCCTCTGTGGCCAGATTTGCCAGGTAGGTAATTGTTGTTCCCATTGAAGCAAAACTGGCTTGCTTTCAATGACATGCATCTGCACTGCTATTATACAGCAGACTGCCTCAGTTAAGATTTTCCAGGACAAAGATCAGGAAGAAAAAAATAAATGATCCTTTTATTTTGCATTTTTCACTCCATGTTTAGAATTCCACCTAATTTAATTGCAGATTCTGCACAGATTGCACAGAAGCCTCCTTTTTCCCAGAAACAAAAATTAAGTAAATAAGATAGACATAAGATAGCAGTCTTTTCCTGCTGGTTAAATCACTTTCCCCCAGCTCTCACCCATCTAACACTGCAGCACCCTCAGTCCCCCAATGTAATACCGAGTGGTGCATTCATTAGAGTATTTGCAACTCCTGATCACTGACAGATGCGATCTTATCAACTGACACATCCAAGCAAAACTGCCTTTTCCCCCCAATCTTCCAGTGGCCTGAATTCCGCGGCGCTGACAGCCCGGCGCTGCCTTGCTGCTTGCATCGAGGATGCACCCACAGTTAGGAGGTAGATGCTTCCCCTCCAGCATCTTTCATCCCTTCATAAACAGGCAAGGACCACAGCTTTTAACCAACGACCTACAGCAAAGAGAATTCAAGTGTGGCGGGTCCAGCAAGGATAAAACAAGCCCTGTTCTCAACAGAAAAAGGATGTAAATGGGATGCATTTACTTACATGACGATTCAGTGCCAAACATGGCTCGCCCCAGATGCTGCTATTTTAAAAAGGAAAGAAGAAAAAAGAGTGGAAGACAGAGGGAGTGTATGCGAGAAGGGATGAGACTGCTACACAGCAGGGGTCATGAAGCCAGACAATGCAGTCCAGGCTATCCAAGCTGCCAGATTCTCCTCTCTCCTCCTCTCCTCTGCTCAACACCGCAGACAGCTTTTCCTTGCAACCGCAGTGAAGGTCCTTCTTCAGGAAGCAAAAAGCAGGAGCTTCTGTTTTAAATCCGAGTGATAAGGGCAGGCCAGCGTCCTTTCTGTGATACCGGCAGGCAGAAGGAGGTATCAGCCACCAGATACTGCAATCCCCAGCCCCTGCTCGCTGTAAGACAATAGCGGAGCTTATGCACACACGGGATGACGTCAGGACACTGCAAAGACTGACTGCTGCTAACCCAGAGGCTCGGAGGGGGCTTGGATAGAGCACAGCGGTTCAGATGGGAACTCCTTTGTCACAAAAAGCAGAGGACAAAGAGCCAGACATATATTTCCCTCTGTGATGCTAAAGCTCCCACCCGGGTCTGTAGTGCTAGCAGGAAAATATCTGCCTTGAATTCATCCTCCTTTTCTCAGCTGCACAAGATGCAAAGCGTCTCTGTTCAAAGAGAATAAATTTCAGGGACAAATATCCTAGTAAATGCCACTTGTAACATTTTCAGTAAAGAATAACCCAAAATTTCTATCACTAACTCTCTTTACTATTTTTCCTTCAAAGAAATACTTAACTCCTGGGCCAGTCTACACTCCAGACCTAATTTTCACATCAAAGTGTTAGCCAACTGTCTCGTTTACTTAAATTTATCGTCAGAATACACTGTAACAATGCTCTAACCACAATAAATGTCACACATCTAAATAAAAATAAAAACCCCAAAACACACTGGATTCAATGATTAAAAGGCATCCTAGCAACCAAAGAAATATTTTGCTTAATTTTTCTTTATTCTTCAAAACCATCTAGATCTAGTGTGTATCTGCAAGTGCATTTTTTAGTGCAGTGAGCTTATTTTTTTTCTGACATTCAGTAACTGAAAAATGTTCAAACATAGAAACAAAGCCCTAAGCTTGCTCCTTCGGTCCTCTCACAGACAAAAGGAATTGCCTGTGTCGTGCTGGCGAGAGCAGCCAAGCAGGAAGCTGATGGCTGGAAGCTACCAGACATTGGGGGCCATACACAGAATGGCTGTGTGGAGGGGGCAAAACCAAGAACGTTTCTGCAAAGACTCAGTGAACACGTACATGCAGTTCCCAAGATGTCAGACACTGAAAAGTACTGCTGGTGGATGAGGAGAAAGGAGATAGATGCAGGTCCATTAAGTGAAGCACTTAAAGGCAAGCAACCACTCCTCCCATTTCTCAGCTTTTGTGGGTTAACCATTCCCAAACACTCCTGTTGCTGTGCATGCCAAGGGGGTTTGTGCTGTTTACAGAACACACAATGCCACCATGAGCAGCAGGCCGGAAAAACAAGTACTACTGAAGGCTGGCAGCACCTGCCACCTGAGAAGCTCAGGGTGCTGAAATCATTAGGGAACCGAGGAGTTGTTGGCCGGGACCACTGCTGCCTGAAGGTGATGCCTTAGGTTTTAACTTTTATATTTTTCAAATCCTGTACTGCCTAGTGTGTAACTCTGAAGTTTCTTGTGGTCTGTGAGCTGCTGTTCTCTGATGCTGGTTAGGCATAACAAACCTCTCTAGGTCTCCACCTGAAGGACACCAGGCCCCAAAATGTGTAAACTAAAAGCCTCGGAGAGGAGGGGAAACTTGGGGTAGTTACATCATTAACTGAGATTATAAATGGACAATTAACCCTGATATGCAAATGAACCAAACTTATGAAGTGTGAAGAACTCATGACTTGGCATCCATCTTGGGTGTTGCCTTTGGCCTGCCCAGTGTGTACCCTTGAAGGCCCCTCAAATAAATACCTACCTTTATTCCCTTATTCCTGTCCAGTCTCTGTTTTTTAGGTGGCCACCTCAGGCATCAAAGGACAGACAGGAAAGCAACATATGGGGTTCAGAGCCACAGCAGTTCACTGCCAGGCCAGTCCCTCTGGTCCTGGGGATGGGGAATGTGGTCCCAAGCTCACTGAGTGTGTATGCCCGCAAACATCCTTATGGACCCTCAACAGCCCTGTGCTGTGAGATAGGAAAGAGTGCAAGAGGCTGTATAGAGCCTGATCTTGTCCTTCCCACAGTGGTGGGGGGCACCTACAAGGCACACCAAGCTACTCTTCTGGTAACATTGGTTGGCACAAAATGCTCTTCAGTTTTTTCCCTGCTTTCCATTCCAGTCCCTTTGTGTTCTGCACACATCATAAGAATACTTAGGGCCACCAAGCTCATGGCAACATTTATGTGTATTTCATTTCTGGAAGAAAGTCATGAGAGAGGCCATATCCTGTGGTGAGACATCTCTCAACACACTTTCTAACAGGCAGCTTTTAGTCTCTGTCAGCAGACAGGACATCAGTGCTCATAATCATAGTGACTCAAATCAACCCACAGATGTCTTAAATTAACCAGATGTCCACAAATCTGTACTAAAGCACCTGAATTAATAGCCTGGCTGTTCAATTGTCATGATTATTTGCAATCACGTGCACGGATGCTCAGCACCAAGAAGCCATGTCCAAATTGGTTTTGACCATGACAGTGGCACAAATCATGACAAGGACTGTAGCTTTGCTGTTCCCAGAACAGAATTAGTTATTTTGACTATTTTGATCAGTTAACACCTCTTTCAGTCAAAAGAGGTTGATAAGAAGCTTTGGTGCATCAAATAAGCTAAGCGTTCTGGCTGGACTTTCCAGCAACTGAGGCAAGTTCACAAAAGAAATGTGTCTATTATGTATCAGTAAGCCTCCAAGCATCTTTAAACACAGGTCTCTGTAACAAAATCCCAAGTGCACTTGTGCAATGGCTGAAGAATGAGTTCTGCTCTGATGAGCAGATCTGACCTTCCCACAGCACTGTTTCCAAGGAAGAGACAAAACCTCAGGGCTTTTCCAACGACATCCTTGAAGGTGTCCCAGGGCCCAGGCCCTCTGCCAAGTTCTCATTACACTGACGCATATAGGTAGTTGAAAAGCCCAAACAACCCATGCAGTATCTCTGGAAGGATTTAATAATAATCTATTTCATTAGTCTTAGGCTTGGCAGGTCAGTACATTGCCTTGTGGGAAAGGTGACCTGCTACAGGTCACTGAAGGACTTTCTCTGAAATTCTTTCAAATTTACCTAAAACATTTTGTCAAATGATTTTGAGAAAGTGTTAAAATCTGTTTCTGACCTACTGCTCTTTTAAAACCATAACCTTTCTTTCAGTTTGCTAGCAGAATTACAGATTTCTGTCTCCTATGCAGAGTGTTGCTGTTGGTTTATTCTACAGAGAAGGGTCAACAAATGGTTTTTCTCTCTTATACAGCAGTGAAGATAATGTAATTAGTGTACAGAAAACAGCAAGGAAATCTCCTGCCAGCATTTGTATTGCTGTGATTTGCTTACAATGTGCACAAGACATTGTTCAAGTATTAGATTAATTTACAATGTACCTTCCATACATTCCTCCACAAAGCAGCATGAAATATTTAAATCAGAAACAATATATGCTATGCAAAGCTGTCTCCTGTACATTCACATTTTCCAGAGAAAGGGATGTGATTCTCAACCACTGCTACTCTTGGAGCAGATCTTCTTTATTCCTCACTTAATCACTGCAGAAAAATAATACACATATTTTACTTTGTTTTGTAAGGACACGTGTGTCTAAGCCCTAAAGCATAGTTTGAGTTTTAATAATGAAGCTGGATAATGAAACATTAAATTTTTTACACAGATGTAAATTTCTGCTTTAGAGTAATTTCTTTCTATAAAAACAGTGCAAGCAGGAAATCTGAGCTACCAACAGAGGCAGATTTGTACACATGCCTTATGCTGATCCACTAAAGCATAAATCTTTATTCTCTCTTCTCACTAGAAAAACATTTTGTTTTGCATTTAACCTTCTTTTTCACAGGAGAAACTCTGGAAGCAGGAAATTAGTCCATCCCACCTGTGAGGTTCTCCTGTCCTACTGCCCTGAGCAGCTCACCTCGACAGGGGAATTCTCACCTGTGACCTCCCCAGGGCAATGGAACAGGTCCCACACCTTCAAGTCTCTAGAGAGGAAGTACAGGATAATCTCAATAAGCCTCAGAGGTGGGTAAGGATTTTTATTACCTTAGTTAAACTCGCCCTTCCTTTCCAAGTCCCCTTGTTCTGTAAGTTTTTTAATGCCCGAAGACTGACTTTTTTTTTAAGACATTGAAAAATTTAATCCATTTAATGTGCTGTTGGAAACCTCTGAGTGACTCTGCAATGAGACCACACCATTCAGCAGCCTCCAAAAGGAATTTATTTTGCCTGTAGTAATGTTAGTTAGCTCCCTCCTAAAAATGCAGCGAGAACCCTAGCCACCCACACTCTGACAATCTCCAGCTTCTGTAGGTATTGTCAGTTCTGGCAACAGCTGCCACACCGATTATTGATTAACATGGTACCCACAAAACATGGCAAGGTATTTTTTCATGCTCCAGAAAAACATAAAACCAAACAGCAGCACATATTACAGAACTACAGCTCTTTGGCTTTATGCTTTGCTCAACTTCGCTGACCCTTAATTATCTTTAACAAACATCTTTGGTGAAAAAGTTCACATCATGATTACACCAATGTGATCCAGCGTGGTGCAACAACTGCAGCATCTCATCTCACAGAGGCATGTATTTAAGGTACAAACAAACCCCCAAGCAACCAAAACGAATACCCTGCACTGATACTATACCATCGAGTCCCCAGTGCAGAGGTGTTTTCCAATACCCCCATCACTGAATGAAGCCAGTGTTCCAGAAATGGCAATTTTGGAGCAGTGGCAACAGGGAGAGGGAGCATGGCCAGCTGGGATGGAGCCCTGACAAGCCCTTCCCGGCAGGAAAGTTGGCAGCGAGGCACAGGTCCAGTGAGTCTGCCACCTTGGACTACAGAATATTCAGCACCAGGCAGAGCTAAGAAAGGCATGTTCCACTGGAATGAAATGGCTCAAGTGCTTCATTTGTGCAAATGCCAGCAAGTTCCCATGGGGAGCCAGACTGGACAACCAGGAGCAGCTCAGGGAGTTAGGAAGGCTGACATAGGACCACACCAGGCAGCTGAGACAGGGAGACAAAGGGATTGGCTAGCCAGACAGTGAAAAATATCTTTGAACATCTGAGCTGTCTGAAGTCCTCGGTGTTCTCCTCATAACCTGGTCTTACCACTTTTTGTTTGAGGTTTTCCACCCGCATTCCCTCTTTGCAACATACCGTTCCCGTGTTATGTTTGCACAGAAAGGAAGGAGACTGCTGGCAGAAATAAAGTTAAGATCTCTGTCCTGTTCAACATAGATAAAGGATTTTATACCGGACCGATTTGCAGACTGCAGGGATGTTTTTTTCTTTTTGTTATTATTTGCTCTTGTGCTGATTTTTAAAATATTTCTCTGCAGTCCATATTGCATTTATGCAACCCCACTGCATGTAAAAATTCTTTTTCTTCACCATTTTTAGGCAATTAATGCCTAGAAAAATTAAGCTTTCTGAGTAAACATATACATGCATACACACACAAATAACAAGACAGACTGAAGAACAAGTACTTTTTGCCACCAAAAAAGTATTTTTATGTCTGCATTGGTCCTTACCTGAAAGATGAAGTTCAAGAGACAGATTGCTTTTCAAAAAAGACATACAATGAACTATAATAATCAATTATTACATTACTGTAATGCCTTTCAACACCTTTTTTAGCAAGGATCTTAGCTTCACCACAGCTCTGAACATTATTACTGCAAGCCATTTACCACAGGCAGCAAGAGGCACCTCTCAGCAGATGCTCAGCAATTAAAAGAGGAAGTTCTGTGTGCTTTGCCTCTCCCAGGCCACCCAGCCACCTGAGGCACATCTAATGGACATGAAGCTCCAGCAGTTATGAAATGGTAGAGTATAACACACAGAAAACTGTGTGTAAAGAATACTGCATAGAAGAAAGAAAATATATTAACCCAGTTTAACCACCTAATTCTAGGGTACAACTGAGATTGTGGATCATGGGCAGGTGTCTAGCTAGATCTCTTTAGGGGGCTGGGCATCTGCTCCTTGTCAGACTCAAGATATTGAAGAGATCCCAAGTCCTGGGCTTTCTCCTTCTCATAGGAACCAGGAACTTCTGTAGGCCAGAGAGCGCTGAGATACTACGCAACACAGTATCTTTTTCTTCCCTGGTAGTACCCCTGGACTCTACTTGTGTATCTGGCACCTAGTAACAGAACAGAATGGTATTCCCCTTCCCTAGAGCAGAGAACACAGAACAAATCGTCAAATTTCATCAAGTTCCCTTACAACATCCAGTGTGAGACTGGTAAAAAAGGCAATATTATTTTGTAAGTGGCAGAGTACAGCCCACCTTTTATATAATACTGTCAAAAGATTAGGATGATGATTCACCTCTTTTTTGTTTTGGTTTTGCTGGTTTGGTTTTCAGTTTGGTTGGTTTCCTTTTAAACGTAGAACTGTTTACCGACAAATATCTAAGACAGTTACCAACACAGTGTGACAATCTACTCCCAGTGTGCAAATGACATATCAAAGCCAAATGAAATATGTTATTTTTTCAGTAACATCAAGCCCCATGGCTCATCAGAGCATATGTAATGCCTCTGTTAAATTCTGAGAGCAGTTTTTTGTCCCAAATGCATGCAACTGTGTGATGAAATGGGGCCACTACTGTACCTGAAAAATGTTCCAGCAGAACACACCACCTTTCAACATGATTCAAAGAGAACTTAGAAACAAAGGAAGCAACCAAATCTTCAGTGTTATTTGTTAAATTAATTAAAATCACCAGTTATTTAGACAGCTTTCTAAAAGAATAAAATATCAGAAGAAAAATAAGGTGTTTATTTTCTACACTGAGGGAATACTTGAAATATTTTGGTTCGGTTTGTTTGGTTTGTTTTTTTTTTGTATCCTAATTTCAGGTCATTTCCAAGGATCTATGCCACAGGCCTCCACATGAGGTAGACATGAACGTTTCTAATGTCAGAGTGAACAGAGGTGGATAACAAATTATAAAAAGGGATTATAAACAAACTGTCATGATTTTTATGTGACTCTGAGGGATCAAAAATTAGGATTAAGGCCAACTCATAATAAACCACATGCAAACTGGCATCAGAGGGAACATGTGTGCCCCACATAAGCACAAATATCCAATTTATATGCATAAAAATGAGTCAGAGAAACTTAGAGGAGTAGCAAGTATTGCCAACATTGCATTAAAATCTGCATTAATAATTTCTGGTCTAATGTCAAAACTTAGTGATTAGCAAAAAGTTTGATTATTGAGAGAGGAAGATCAAATTTAGATTACTTCTCAGCCCGAGTAAACACAGTATAAACATTCAATCTGACATTACAAATAGCCAGGATTTCATCATAAATACAGGAAAAATGAAGGACTTCTAAGCCTACAAGGGAATACCCACAAAACAAGGTAATCACGTCCCTGCTGGATGGGTGAGTGCTGTGTTAAGCATACTCTCTAGCAGATATAAAGGAATCCATAACATAACCATGGGAAAAAATTCAATTATGAATTTTATTTCTATTTTCCTATATGGATACTCCTGTGCATAACAGCGAATGAGCTGATATATGCAGCCATAAATGTAACACAATTGCGGAGTCAGTGGGGAAACCAAGTCCACTGGAAGCTGTTTGACTAGTTGCACTGCACATTTCAGTTTTCTCAAGATGCAGCATTTTGGTGGTGTCCCAGCCCCTCATTCCAGGGGTTCCACTCTACTTCCATTCAGTGCCAGCCCCAGACTGGATATCGAAAATTCTTTTCTCAGAATAAAAAATATTACCCACAAAAACTAGTAAATGCTTGGATAGCTTGATTATCATAGCTTTTCTTGACAAAGAATTGCTTCCATGAGTCACTGAAACAACCAAAGCAAGAGGCCCTCCTGATCCTGCACTGTGATCGGTGTTAGGTTGCAGCAGCACTGATGTCCATCCATCAGGCTCCGAATGCAGGCTCCAAGCACAAAGCCAGGACACAGCACCCTCATTTGCTGAACACTCAACACCAGAATAATAAAATCCCGCGGGGAAAAGCAACATTCTACAAGTTATAAAAAAAAATTATGTGGATAAGTGCTAGCCTGAGGAACAAATGCATGGTGAAGAGGAAGCCCCGAGTAACGCACTTAAGCATTTTACCACTGGCTTTTAGGAGAAAAAGGCTCTTATACCTGACAGACAACCTGGAAAAGCTCTCCCGAACAAAGCACCAGAGAAAACCTTAGGCTTTTAGTCATGTCAACAGAAACTTTATGTAGACAATTAGAAGAAAATAGGATTGGAAAGGGTGGTGGCACCTACCCTTCTCATTACAGTGAACTGTACCAGCAGCCTTCTCACCTGGCACCAGGCACAAAGGAGAAAAGCAGAGACTCCCAAGTCTAATTCCATGTGGAAACTCATCTTAGGACATAGAGCAGACCTCTACTAGGAGCTCACGGCACTTACGGGTTCACAGGGTTCCTCTCACAGCAAATCATGGTGCTGACAAAGCACAACAAAGCGTCAGTAACCACAGCTTATGCCTTCTGCCTGGTGATGGTCAATGAATGAACACCACGTGGAATCACGACTCCAGACAGGCAAGACAGTAAGTGGCACTGGCAATTTAATGGCAACTAAATGATCACACATTACAGTATTCAAGTTTCTCAGAACTCTGGTACTAAAGGTGGGCCTCCCTCTGAGCAGACCACATTGCCAGGGTGCCTGGCCTCTCCCATGGAGTGGTGGTACCCTCAGAGCTGCTGTATTTCACAGCACAAGGGGAGAGAGGAGACATGGAGCTGCAGCTCCCAGTCTCCACAACATTCGTTCCCAGAAAGTCCTGGTCAGCACAATTACAGAGCACTGATTTTCTAAATTAGTTTTGTTTTCAGTTCAGCAGTTGTCAACTTCAGCAGGGCCCATTTCTCTCACTGACTACAGAGAAAACACACACAGAGTAAGATTTGAGCAGCTCAGGTACAGACGTCTACATAGAAGAAGTGCCTTGTGCATCTGGGAGTTTTAGGGGAACCACTGGAAAAGGAGATGGCTGTGCTAATGTCAGGGACCCCATAACTCAAGGAAGAAAATGTAGATCCCTGCACTCCAAATCTGCTTTAAACTGTGGCCTCTTCTAGGGGTATTCCCCCTGAACAGGTCCCAGAATGATCAGGTCATCTAAAGAGCAGCTGTTCAGCTGAGAGAGAAACACTTGTGCCCCCTGCAGCTGCAGAGATCTCCATTACACCAGTGATCTCCTGATACTTCAAAGCACCGTGACACTTCTCTTCCTTCAATGCCATGAAAGATTCAAGGGCTTGTGTCCAGTACCAGGTGGCACACTGAGTTTATCAACTTCATCAGCCCAGGCAGGCAGGTCATGCTGAGCACAGTTTGCAGATACAAGAAGTTTATAAAATCAGCAGGCATCACTTCACCAGACTAAGTCTCCCCTGCCATCTGAGACATGCTACCTCCTAACAAATTGAAGCATGGACACGCATTCTTTTGTTCGAGTAGAAGTGTTTGTGGCCCTTCCTATGTACCTGATTTGTTTACTTAACGCCACCTAATCAGTTATCAAACCAGGCTGAAGAGCTTTACCTTGCAGCAAAGCAGGAGCACATGGCTCTGCTCAGCCTGCAGGGCAGGGAGATTGCCTCCACACATTTGTCCTTGATGCTTCCTGAAACCCATCAGCCCATCAGATGGTCACCAGCTCTGCTTAGTGCTATTATATAACACTGTTGTCAGTGTTATTTACCCACTTGAGCCTCTGGCTCTGTTTACACTATAGGCAAGTACTGTTTGATACCACTTATCCTTCGCAGAAGATGGTTTGGTGATTGGCCAAAGCACAACCTCAAGGACAAAGATGGACTTGCCTCCTGTATTCAGTTGGTCAAGGCTGCCCCTGTGGGCACCCTGAGGGCAGAGGCTTGTGGGTCCCTTAAATTTCAGTCAAACAGCATGAGAATCACATCTTCTGAAAATCTTTTTTAACAAAAATTCTCAAGAAAATGTATTCCAAAATAAAACACTGATTATTGTGTATTTACCTCACACCCAACATCACTGGAAACTGTGCACTGGATGAATGCAGTCCAGTATGGCACCTTCTCTGACCTCAACCTTCACATCTCTTTATAAACTGGTACAAACAAGACTTACAGGCTTCATTACTTTTGTTGCTAACAATGTGTTTGACTGAAATTGGTACAACACACTACAGACAGGGGAAGCAAAGGGTTAGTTACTTGGATAAGAAAAGGGTATTACCAAGTGTCCAACCAGAAACATACAGACTCCTCTGGCATGCCGTGTCAGGTCCCAGGGAAAAGACCTCCGTGGGAAGTACCACTGTGTCTTAATCATGTGTTTAACATACCCCTTATTCCAACTATCTTCCTCATGTCTGTGCAGAGAGAATTAAGCCTCTGCTGGAACACTGGGGTTTTTTGTATGAAATAATTGCTTCTTATTAGAGCAATTATTTTTATACAGTATCATCTATGAAAAAAAACAGTTCACTCAGTTCTAGTTTACCCATGCATTACAGATGGAACTGAAAGCAACACATATGTGAATTTGTATTTCACCAGGAAACTAATCCTTCGCGGACTTTTCATTGTCATTTACTGCCTTGAATTAACATCAATTTAAATGCAGTTAGTTAGATAACCACCACTCAAAGAAATGCCAAAACCTTTTATTTTCCTGTGACATAACACTGAATATTTTAAAAAACTTCTTGTTGAAATGTCCCTTACGTGTCTTTTGGCAAGGGCCCACCCTGGTGCAGGCAGTGGGCAGACACAGACGCTGCATGTTCACTGTGGAAGCCAGAAAGAAACTGGAATGTCTTACTGCAATAGCCAGTCACAATTCAGCTCTGCTGCAAAGTGCACTAGAATTACGTGTACTGTTACAGAGCCAGATGTCTCCAGGGCAGGAGCTTTCTAAAGGGGTAATTTCTGGCTAGCAAGCTGCAGTTAAAGCATCTTTTTCCTTAAAATCTTTTTAATTTTTCTTGTTTTCTATTGCTATTAAAATTTAAAACAAAGTGCTTCACTAGTTTGTAGCAGACAAGGACTACTATATTTTCAGCAGGAAACACAAAGCAAAACGAGATCAAACGAAAGCCTACGGGGCCAGGTGACAGATAGTGTGGACAGCCTCCCTGCAAAAAGCCATGGTGAAGTGACCCTCTGAGGATGGTTCAAACAAAGCAATACAGTCATGTTCAACTTTATTCAAGCCAAAATCCACGTTGGATGAAATGGGTATAGCAAGGTGGCTACTTGTTCCACCTACCTGGCCACAGACAAGCTCAGATCCCAACCCTCTACCCAGACCTGCCCCTCACCTGCCCCACATTTCCTAATCCAGAGCTCTGCGGCATGAGCATCCACCCCTACCCTTGGAGAGCACCTAGCCTTTCCCAACATGCAGCCAATTCCCTCCTCAAGCCCACAGAGAAATCTCCCCTCTCGTCTGCCTTGCTCCATATCCTGTGTGTTGAGCCTCTACGAAATGGCCCTCCAGGAGCACAGACTGCAAGGGTGTCCAAGTGCCTGTCCCATCAGGGCCAGCTGGGGTGGGTTACACATGGTCACATCCACCTGGGTTTTCAATGTCTCCGAGAATGGAGACTCCACAGCCTCTCTGGGCAACCTGCTCTGGGGTCTGACCACCCTCAGCGTAAAGAAATGCTTCTCATGTTTGGACAGAATTTCCTGTGTTGGAGCATCTGCCTGTTGTCTCTTGTTCTACCACGGGGCCCCACTGGGAATCCAATCTGTGTATCCAAGTCTATCTCAAAGATTGCAGCCCCTCCTGGCCCAGAATACACCATTTCTTTCAATCTCTCCATCAAAATACCCTACTGTCTCAACCAGAGGTCCCTTGGATGAAAACAAGGACACTACAATGTGCATAATTTATTTAAATAATGGTGCTTAAAGTAGATGAATATATAACTTGATTCTTTTTGTCTTCCTTTTTCCTAAAATCTGAATATCAAGTTTTCTGCATGTCTTTGGAATTAACTTCAAACTGAAATTCAACCTGAAGAGCTGAGTATTTTTCAGGCTTCTATAATTTGTCCAAGACTATTCATGTCAGAAAACTATTCTGTCCATCACCACCTTTGAGGCAAAATGACATATAATAAAGTCAGCAAGTTTATATATACTAATACTAATAATACATTAAATATATAATATGTATTTTATATATATATGTATGTATGTATGCATATATGTATATTATATATAATAAAGGAGTAGGAAGCCTCGATCTAAAAGCACAACATTGTGCCTTCTCCTACTGGAGAGCTACTGAAGCAAAAATACACACCTCTGAGAGGAACACTGTATAGTGAAAACTTTAACCAACAATTCTCGACTTTTGCCAAATTAAGACTGAAATAATGCTTAGACTGAACTAGTTTTAAGAGTGCAAAATAAATAGATTTTAATACATTAATAAATACTAGCTGTAAGCCACAAGGAAGTGTCTCTGCTTTCCCCCTTTTANATATCCTGTGTGTTGAGCCTCTACGAAATGGCCCTCCAGGAGCACAGACTGCAAGGGTGTCCAAGTGCCTGTCCCATCAGGGCCAGCTGGGGTGGGTTACACATGGTCACATCCACCTGGGTTTTCAATGTCTCCGAGAATGGAGACTCCACAGCCTCTCTGGGCAACCTGCTCTGGGGTCTGACCACCCTCAGCGTAAAGAAATGCTTCTCATGTTTGGACAGAATTTCCTGTGTTGGAGCATCTGCCTGTTGTCTCTTGTTCTACCACGGGGCCCCACTGGGAATCCAATCTGTGTATCCAAGTCTATCTCAAAGACTGCAGCCCCTCCTGGCCTGGAATACACCATTCATCCCTTCATTCTCCATCAAAATACCCTTCTGTCTCAACCAGAGGTCCCTTGGATGAAAACAAGGACACTACAATGTGCATAATTTATTTAAATAATGGTGCTTAAAGCAGATGAATATATAACTTGATTCTTTTTGTCTTCCTTTTTCCTAAAATCTGAATATCAAGTTTTCTGCATGTCTTTGGAATTAACTTCAAACTGAAATTCAACCTGAAGAGCTGAGTATTTTTCAGGCTTCTATAATTTGTCCAAGACTATTCATGTCAGAAAACTATTCTGTCCATCACCACCTTTGAGGCAAAATGACATATAATAAAGTCAGCAAGTTTATATATACTAATACTAATAATACATTAAATATATAATATGTATTTTATATATATATGTATGTATGTATGCATATATGTATATTATATATAATAAAGGAGTAGGAAGCCTCGATCTAAAAGCACAACATTGTGCCTTCTCCTACTGGAGAGCTACTGAAGCAAAAATACACACCTCTGAGAGGAACACTGTATAGTGAAAACTTTAACCAACAATTCTCGACTTTTGCCAAATTAAGACTGAAATAATGCTTAGACTGAACTAGTTTTAAGAGTGCAAAATAAATAGATTTTAATACATTAATAAATACTAGCTGTAAGCCACAAGGAAGTGTCTCTGCTTTCCCCCTTTTAGCATCTTTAAAAAAATAGAAATTGCAATAGTAACAGGACACTTTTGCAGACCTCATAGTAAAGAAGTAACCTTTTCAACTGCAGTCTAAGGAAAAAAACACATGCAGTGATGGCATGACTAAGTATTTCCATGTCATTAAGCCCAATGAAACAGATTGTGTCAGGGAGTTCTGAAGTTTCCGAAGATAAAGGAAGATCATCAGAACCTTTGATTTTCCAAACCAAGGACTTTTCCTTAATGTACTTTGGGGTATTGCACAGTAAATGAGGTAGATAATAATTCAGAACCAAATAATGGTTTATATATTTTCTTTTAAATTACAGTATTTTTTATTGTTTCTTGAAAATAATCAGACGACTGTTTAAATTGGTTATTTACCTTTGTTGTCAAACAACTGAGAGTTTCTGAATTTCCTTGATTTAAGGCATCATTGACCTTAGAGAAAATATGATCTTAATCACACTCTTGTTTTTTTCTTCCAAATGACAGATGAATTAATATGGTGCTGGCAATGAACAAAACTTTTAATCCTCTTAAGATGCAGCATTTTAGCTCAGGGTGAATATTAAAACCTCACCTCTTTTAATTTTCTTTCACAATCAGACAGATCCATACTTCGGACAATACTGTAGCATCATTTTGTTGTTTCTGCAGCAACAAAATGTATTTTTGTATATCTCACCATCAAAATTTCACTAAACCATGCCTTTAGAAGCTCTACAGAGCTGTTTTATGATCCCCTGTAGTTGCATGCACTGCTACTAGCCTTTAGCTGCCATGTGCTCCCTGAACCCAGCAATGTGAGCCCGTGCCCCTCAAACCCACCCTTTGGCACTCGCTCTCCTGAGCAGCCTGTGGGGAATCGGGTCTTGGAATGGACTTGGCTGAGCAGAACATGGGGAAGAGTAGACAGCAAGACAGGCTGCCCCCACCTAGCACACTGCTCCACTGACCCACAGCCATCTCTGCCACCTTTACCCATCTGTAGGATCAGAGGGTTCCCACTACCTGGGATGTTATTACTGTGGCAAATGTGGTCATGAGCAAATACAGCCTTGGGTCACCTTTGTACTCCTACATACCAGACCATTAGATTTAACATACTGCTCTCCAAACAGGCAGAATCCAGCCTTTGGATAAAACAGTCTTTAGACACCAACAGACTGTATGTATAAGCTATTCCTTCAAAGAGAGTACAGTTCTTAGGGGAAATATAAACCATCCTTTTTCATTTCAATGACGGTTGAAGTAATTTCTGAATGAAGCTTGAGAAAAAAATCTTGATTTAAAGGTGCTGTTTAAATGTGAACCTGAATGCCGTATCTTAAATGACAGCTGCTAGTCTCAAGGCACAAAGGTAGTTCAGGGAAATGAAGCACAGTCCCACAAAGGTGGATCTGGTGCAGCCTCTGAATTCCCACTGCTGAGGGAGGGCTCAATAGGCATCTTTCACACATTCTATTTTGTCCTTTTATTTGTTTGTTTGTTTATTTGTTGCATAGAGTTTACTGTCTTCAAGATGCCAGCAGGACCCAAGGAAGGCTTCTGCCCTTTAGAAGTCTCACTACTTCCTCCTACACTCAAAGAGAAACCATTTCTCTCTCCACTTCCATCCCACAACTCTCAAGCCCTCTTTCTACAACTTGCACAACTGATTAGGAAGTGCTGACAGCAGAGTGCAGTGAGCCTCCCAGAGCATCCCCCACCTCCAGACCTTTCCCCTAGAGAACAGCTTCCCAAGAGTTCCAGCACAGTTTCTATTTAAAAGCTTCAGACCCTGCCAGAAGGAGCTGGGTTGTCAAATTTCAAATCTGTTCTCTCTACACAGTACTCAGATGTGTTTCTGCAGTAGTAAATGTTAGCCCTCCCTTGTGGCATGCACTTGCCTTTTACACAGCCATGACTGAAGCCTTACACAAGTCTTCCTCTCTGTGCTCCTATTCCTCACTTCTAGTCCAGACAGTCTTCTTCTAAGGCAAGGAAAGAGTGCCCACTTGAGGAATGGGGGGACAAGCGTCCACCCAGCTGGGGTCCGGAGATCCTCATCAGTCACCATCACTCTCTCTATCCCCCAAAAATGCTTACATTGTGAGCCTCCTTGCATGCCTTGGAGGCCACTTTCACCATCCCAGAATGGACATGGCTGTCCCAGTTTTTTCAAATCCCTGATTTTGCTTTGACAGGGAGCTAAACCAACTCTCCATACGTTGTTCTTATCAAAAGCCACAGGGGGTCTTCACAGGACCCAATGAACAGCAAAGGTCTTGTCTGAGAAAACACAGGCTAATGAAAGTACTATGCAAGAGACTGTCTAGTGCCATTACAGCAGTGCAATACACAGCCCTTTCCAGCAAATACTGAAGAACCCAAATTAAACACTGCTGTATTGCTGTGTGGCAGCAATCCACACAGTGGACTGGGCTCATTTCCCAGGTCAGCAAAGGTTTTCCCTGCTACGGGGATGTACTCAAATTTGCAACACCATTTTATCTAAAGTCTTCATGAGACTGCAGTGGAGAGCTTCAGGGACCAGGCTCTGCTGAAAAGCCAGAGACCTGGCAATCAAAGTGCACTGCAGGGAAGCGACAGACAGAGTCAGGGCAGACTGAGGTGTGAGCACAAAAGAATGTCAAGGGATGGCAGAAGGCTAATGGAGTAATATGGCAGGGAGCATCAGGCACCCCTCTGTGTGCAGACACAGCTGCCTGAGCCACATCCTGTGACTGAGGAGAGCATCAACAACAAACCTCCTCCGAACCAGCACGGCTGCCGGAGGAATTTTCCCACAGTAAAGATCACGTTCATCGTTCTGTGTCAGGAACAATATTGCACTGTAACGTCCCTGGGATTCCAGCAGATGGAAGAACAAACATTCAACCTCAGCCACGAACACATTCTGAGAAGCGGCTAAAATGGTGAGGAGCAATGCTCCTTTGGCTGCACTACAGCATGGCAGATTTTATACGTGTTAACCACATGGCCAAGCACAGTGACATGAACTCGAATGAAGAATAGAGACTAGATCTTAATAACGTGAAAAAGGACAGAAACACCCAAGCGTCAGATAAAAACAAGTGTCTGAACCTTATGGATGTATATGACCAAAACAAAATTTTAAAAAAAGAAAATAAAGAAAGGAGTAAGAAAAAGAAAAAAAAAGAAAAAAAAAACCCAGAAACACGGAATAAAAATTTGAAGTGTTTTCTTTACATCTACAATCTCACAGATCTGTCCATGAGAAGGGAACATGGTGATGGCCATGCAGACAACACTATGAACTTCACTGCTTTTTTAAAAAAATAAACAAACATTTTCAAGTATTTTTTCAGGGTTACTTCCTCTTTTTCTAAGTTTCCCTAAAAAAAAGCTTATGTCATCTTAAGAACTAGGCTTTTCTTCTTATGTGTGTTAGTCACTGTTATTTTTCTTCCTACATATTTTTCAAGTCATCTTTCTCAGCATTCATATGAGTACAAGATTTCACAGCCACTCTTGGTTTTTTCCAGTCTGGGACCACTCTCTGTCTTCTCACAATCTTTACAGCAGGAAAGCTGTAGCCTGCACAGAGAGGAAAGCATAAATTACATTATGACAGGTTTATAAGACTAATTCTAATAAATATCTCTCAGTAGCCTCCTATTCACTGTGTCCCTAGAAGAGCAAGGAGAGATTTTTCTGCTGGCAGCATTTTCAGCTGCATCAACAGATTTCATGAAAGTGCATGAACTTTGAGAACACTTCGCCAAGGAAGCCCACACAGGCTTGCAAACCAGGAGGCACGAGGAGGATCCCTCAGAGCCCCTGGTAGGGCATTAGCCTGGGCTAAGACAGACCAGAGGCTGGATCCTACTTCATGACCAGGTACATTCAATCTACCTTTTTTTAGCTGAAATTACTGCAGGTCAGCCTTTGATCAAAGCTTCTTCCCCTACAAGAGTGCTCTGGCCAATTCAACTGACCAGGAGCCAGGCAAGGCAGATCACGGATCCGAGGCAGGCGTCCATGTCCCAGGATGCAGCCACGAGCACCTGCAAACCAGCCAAGCCTGACTCACTTCCCAAAGGCACCTTGTGTTGTCTTGCATTGCTTCATGCTGTTTTGTTTGGGTATTCAGAAAATCCAAAACACCGCTTGATGAACTTTTCATTTCAGTAGGACCTTTATACACATCTTTGTTGCATTCTATCTACTGCCACTAGATTTTTATTGACAAAGAAAATGTATTGCAGACAGACAGAAATTACAGCCTGGAAAGGAGCAATATCCAATGCTATCAAAACTAGCTATGCCATGTGCTCTGCATGGGGTACATGTATTTTTCTTTCAGTCATCCTTTCATGATTGTTAATTGCCCCGTTCTTACTGTTTCAAAAAACATTTCATGCCTTAAGTACATGTATTTATTTGAATACTGTTTCAGCTGTGTCATTGAAATGCCTAGAAACCCAAACACATTTTGAAAAAGTTATTTAAGAAGTTCTTTACTCAAGTACCATTGTCTTTTCTCAAGTCACATCACTTCTGAAAATAGGATTTAGATGCATGATGATATAGAAGGAAATTGGTAATATCTTCATTTTGGAGACATTAACCAGTCCAACACTGACCCATTTGCACCATCATTTGTTACCCATGTCTTTTATTGCTGATATTCAAGAGAATGCTGTGGAGACCAGAGAGGTCTTGTGTTCATGCCTGTTTAAATCACACAAACCATGAAAGCCTGGGATTAAAACCAGAGGCTGAAGGATGATGTCCAAAGGCTAGAAGCATTAAGCACTAAAGCATCTTCTGCAACACTCACAAGAGTTTCTTCCGGTGTTACATTTGACACGGAACACACCAAGTTATGGCCTTAGACAAATTCAATTCTCTGTATCACAACCTCAGTACACAAAGTAAGTAAGACTCAAATGAGCAACATTAAAAAAAAGTTAAAGGAAAATGCAAACTGATCTGGAGATGGAGTTCTTGCCACTCCTTCTGTTGACTCTCCTTTTCTGATTACACTGAGAGTTGCATCGACTTTCAGAAATACTGAGAAAGTCTTTTAAGCTTTTCCCTTATGCAAGACATGCAGCTGGACTTCTTTGGTCTCTATGAAATGCCTGTACCCAATATCTCCGCTCTTTTCCTTTTCAGCATAAGTCCAGAGTATCTAACCCCACCCCTGCTTTTTGTTGTGAAATTGGAACATGCCAAACATTTTTTCCTCAGTAGACAATTTATTTTTAAATCCATGGCTAAGAATGCAGCATAATATATTTTAAAACAAATGTTCTTAGTCATCATTTCCATAATATTTCAACCCCTTCACAGGAAATATTATTCACAACACCAACAGAATAAAAAACAATGGGTTTCTATTAGCAAGTGTCCACAGGTCTTCATTTCAAATCTCAACAACAGTAAAACACTGCTGTAATACAAACTTAGATAAAGACTGACTCTTTGCATTAGCGCTAGTCAACAGCTGGGGATCTGTCTGGAAGGTACACCCTATTTCAGTGTGACATAGTTGATCAACTACTGAAATGAATGATTAAATTACATTGTCCGTGTTAGGAGCATGACAGACTTAGGTTTTCAAATAAGTAAAGTTTAATATTTATTAGGAGGTAATACAGGTCTAAAACTAAACTGCCTTCCTGAAACAAATTCTCATTCATGGCAACTGGCCTGTTATCGTAAAGAAAGTTTTTTTTATCTCAGATGAAGAGTGATAAGGTCTCCTATACCATCATTTCCTGTTCTTAAAAGCATAACAAACATGCACAGAAAGTGAGGTTAAATGCCTGGTACTTCTAAGAAACTAGTTTTTTCTCCTTCTTTTTCCACATAACACTGATAAATAAAGATGTATTTTGTGTCAGTGGGAAGGGGGAATATTGTCAGGTCTGAAGTGTCAGGTTCAAATTTTAAGGCTTTGCACATTAAGTTTTTATAAATGCCAAGGCCACAGATCTGGGCAGGCAATTTCAGTCATCAACAGGAAATATTCCTTGGTTCCTTGACTATTGCATTACAATTTGGTACAAAAGTGCTCCTGCCATATAATATAAAAGCAGATGAACCTCTTCATTGTGCTTAGGGATTTTGTAGGAAATGAGATACTGTATTGACTAAATGTATCTTACTGTGCGCAGCTGGGGAAAAATAAGTTGCAAATTAACGCAAATAAAGTTTCATTTAATTGCTGCATTTCTTCTTTCCTTTAGATGAATTACTACTTTGACTTTGCTTACTGTCACGACTTTTTATTTTTAGGTTCTTTCTACTAAACCAAGTACGAATAGGCTGTATGTGAAATGTTGCTATTTTTCCTACAAAATTACTTGAAAACACATACAATTTAGGCAGAAACCACGAATTTATGACCAAACATGAACACATATTTTTAATTCATGTTGCCATGGTTTTTTAGCTATAGAAGCCAGTGAGAGATCACCTGCTGACATCACTGTGAGCAAGTCAGACCATGCAGACAAAAATGTAACAGGATAATGCCCTATGGAATTTAAAAACTAAGTGCCAGTCAAAACATAAAATGGCCTGACCTGTATTAAGCGTTTTCTCTCAATTCCATTAAGAGGTTAAAGGTAGTTATAAGCACACTGGTTTCTAAAATTTGCTTAACAGAGGCAACATGGGCAGAATCATGGAGCATGTCTGCATCATGGCTTAGAAATGGTATTCTCCAATTTAATACTCTGCTAAAACCATGCTGCCTCTCACTCTCCCCGCTCCAACTGGAAGAGCAAAAGGCAAAGATCATAGGTTGAGATTAAAAAAATTTACTGGAAACAGCAATGAGATAAGTAAACAACAGTAACAGCAACAGTATTAGTAACAAAAGGTATAAGACAAAGAAAAAAAACTACACCTCCCCACTTTTTCTGGACAGAAAGTAACCCCTTCTCTCCTAAAGAGCAATGGATTCTTTCTCCTGTCCCCAGAAATCTCAAGAGGTGGTGCTGAATAACATTTGGGCCTGGCCACACCCTATCCCATCTACTGCAAAAAATTAATCCTGTTCCTGGCCAGAACCAGGACAGTCTGATGTTCAAAAGCTACAGCTTTTGTTGTCCTGCTAACATTGTGGTTTGTTGAGTGGAAAGAACAGGATTAGAAAATACAGCCCACCTGACAGTATTTGCAATAAACAGGATCTGTGCCTTTGTGCAGACCTTACACATCCAGAGACCAGAGCCTGTTTGAGTACCCACTGAGAGAAGGACATTCATCTCCATGGCCACCGAGCTCCCAAGGATACCTACATTCCATGGCAGTATTAAAAAGACATTAAGTAAGAAAAACAATTCTACCTCCACAGTTACTTTTGCAATCAGATTCCCTCAGAAAACCTATTTGTAATCACTGATGAACAAGCTCTCATATTCCTGCCAGAGCCCAGTGGTTTCAGACCCAGAGCTAAAAAACGAGTCCCCTTCAGCCCTGCGTATTTAAGGCAGATGTCTCCCAGAGAAGGGGTATGGACCTGCCACTGACCTACTTGCACTTACATGGGGCAATCCATCCAAAGGAACTGGCTAAACAAAACAATGTTTCTAGTCACAAATGCCTTACCTTGAAACACAACATAAATCCAACACACCCTAGAAGCTGGACCTCATCTCATCCTAGAGCCTTGGGTTTACCCAAAACCCCAAACCCCAACAGTGCTCTTGCCTCTTGTCATTTTTGTCTGCTAGGATGAAGGACCTAATTCATCAGGGATCTCCTATTTCTCTTACTGTTCATACAGTTCATAGAGCAGAAATCCACCTTGGCTCATAAGCATGGCTGGTTTCCACCTAACTGCACAAGATGTTCTGAAGTCATGGGTCTCGCTGACAGAAAACAACAACTGCTGCCTTGCTGTGCCAGAAAATCTCTGGCCCTGGCTGTCCATGAAGTATCACATCTGTGCTGAGACAGGAATGTGAACCAGAACACCAGTTACAACTATCAATGGTTTTCATACAGTAGATGGAATTCATAACTTCACAGGGGGCTGTATCACACATGGTTGCAAATACACCTAAAAGCTCCTGAGATCCTCACTTCTTTGCAAATAACAAAAAAAGTTACAGTGATGCCTTAGGTTTCTGCTTCTGTTTAATGCTGAAGATTAGAAACTGTAAGATCAAGCACAGAAAGAGACAAATATCTGGTAAAAACCTGTTAACCTAAAATAAAGCCCTATGTACTAATCTGAGATAGACTGTTCGAAATCTCTTCCAAAGATACGGACTCTTCTGAGTCCATAAAAGAAGTAGCAAGTATTGCATACTTCTTTTACAGCTTTAGAGAAAATGAGTAATGGAAAAATTCATCAAATGTCTACATCATACAAATTAGTCAAACCAAAACATGCAGTCAAGATATTGTTATGGGGGAAACATTCCTGTGTATGATTACACAACATTAAACTTTAAACATCCACAATTATTTTTAATTTCCCAAACTGTAAAACACTTTGATACCTTGTTTGTGAAGATTTTTCAAGGAGTCCACCACCTTCCAGTAGACCATGTTGCTCAAAAGCCCATCCAACATGGCCTTGAATACTTACAGGGATGGGGAATCGACAGCTTCTCTGGGCAGACTGTTCCAGTACCTCACCACGCTCACAGTAAAAATGTCATCCTTATATTCAATCTAAGCTTACCATCTTTCAATTTAAAACCACTGCTCCTTCTCCTGTCACTACAGGCCCTGGTAAAGAGTCTGTCCCCATCTTTCTTATAAGCCCCTTCATAAGGTCCCCCTGGAGACTTCATCAGGTTGAACAACCCCAGCCCTTTCAGCCTTTCCTCACAGGACAGGTGTTCTGGCCCCAGAATGAGACATGAGAAGTGACACCCAAATACATCATGTTCATTGGTCAGACACTGGAAGGAGTTTCATTTCCATCCCACGGTTGTTAAAACTCACGTAACATGCACACAAAGAGATATGACCCATGGTACACAGAGGAAAGCAAACAGTCTTGGAAGGCAAAGATACACCCTAGAGCCAAACCACTGGTTTGCTCATGTTCAGCTACATCAGTAACTTCAGCTCAATGACCTCCCTGTCTGCCACAGACTATCTCCTAAATTCATAAATCTTGACAAAACTACATAAAAAGAAACAAGATTCTCAAGCAATTTAAGTAACCTGTACAGATAGTTGAGTCCATGGAAGTAAACAGATTCTGACAGATACAGAAGCAATGACCAGATCTAGGTTTTTTGCCTGTTAATCTCTCCTTCTTTGTTCAAATAACCACCTAGCTACTCATCACACTTTGCAGCCTTTGCCTAGGATTTTGAGCTAGGACGACACTGAATTCTTCAAACTTTGCTTTCAATGACTTGAAATCATAGAATATTTTTGGTTGGAAGGGATGCCCAAGGATCATCAAAGTCCAGTTCCTAAACTCCTCAAACTGTCTTTGTAACAGCCCATGGTTATCCTCAAGTGTGTGCCGGCTCAGCCTTGGCCTCCCAGTGAAAATGATGTTGGGTTACCTCTTTTGCTCGTCCCAGAGGACACCATCACCTACTGATATCCAGCTTTTAGTGCGCCCCAGGTTGCCGAAGGAGCTTCAGGCGGAAGGGCTTGGCACCTTCCACTACCTACAGACCTGCAAGAGGACCTCCAAACCTCCATGACAAATTAAATCTGACAGGATTTTTAGTATATAATGCTCTACATTAGCTAGAGGAGCTATAGAATTAAAGCTTCTGGTCAGTCAATGCCCTTCTGTTTCCATTTACGGTTAAGAATGCAAAAACTTGACGGTAATTTCTTTCCCAAACTCTCCTCAGCCTGTTCCAATTTTGGGACATAATTCAGTCTAGTCAAAAATATTTTAAACAATGTGGTTTATTTATAATCGGAAAAGGCATCTTAGTAATCATCAAAATTACTAGAAGTTACTAAATTTAAAACACAACGACTGCATTTTCTTCTCTCCCCATACAGAGCAACAGACTGAGCACAAAATCTAAGCACTTCTGTACACAGCTCAAAAGAATTCTCTCCCTCCATGAACAGCTAAAGTGAGAGCCAGAAAAAGAAACCTTTTTAGGTTCCCTAACCAACCAAAATGTGATATTAGGAATGGCAAGGAATATGACAAGGAATATGAATAAGTAATCTATTTTATGTATTGTAGTTCTCTTATACTTTATGAGTACTACTGCCTATCCAAAAAACCTAACTGTGGAGGAAAATGTAGCCATGTTAATACAAATGATAGGATTACAAAAATCAGTATTGCTTATGCCACATAAGAGTTAAAGGAGAAAGGATACTGCAAGTGTCTGTAGAATGAAGCAGCACAACTGCAAAAAAACCAGCCATTCAATAAAAAAAGGGACAAACTGAGAACTGTACAAGAAGACAGGCATTCACTACACACATCATTTACTTGTAGCAGTCAGTATGATAAGACAACGCTGAAGTCAGAAACTATGAAAACTCAAATCTGGAATTACAGTAAGACATAAGAGTATAAAGAGTATAAGAAGGCAAGCCAAGTAGCAAACTCACATGAGAAAGTAAACTAGAAATGAAGGAGGGGCAGATCACAATTGTTGCCTGCTCATTGAAAGTTATTTTCCACTGTTTGCTGAATCTGCATCTGGTATTACCTATTCTCAAGAAAAAAATACACAATCAAAAAGAAAACAGAAATCTGTCCACACCTCCCCCAGAGCAACACCAGAAATGCTGAGTGACTTCACCACAGAGGTTTCTATGTTCTGTGTAGTTTCTGGAGCACAGTCTGGTTGCACACACAAAACTCTCTACACTGCTCAGAAATACCAAGAACACATAAAAACCCTTGGTTTACAGTGTGGTGGTTTGACCCTGGCTAGATGCCAGGCACCCACCAAAGCTGCTGTATCACTCCCCTCCACAGGAGAGAGAAAATAAAACAAAGAGTGCATGAGTTAAGGACTGGGAGAGAGCACTCACCGAATACCATCACAGACAAAAAAGACTCAACTTGGGGATATTAACTGAATTCATACTACCAAAATCAGAACAAGATAATAAGAAGTAAAATAAATCTTAACACCTTTCCCCACCCCTCCCTCCTTCCCAGCTCTACCTCCTCCCCAGAGCGGCGCAGGGAGACAAGGAATGGGGGTTATGGTCAGTTCATCACGGTTTGTTTCTGCCACCACTCAGGGAGGAGTCCTTCCCCTGCTCCTGTGTGGGGGCCCTCCCAAGGGCAACATTTCCCCACGAACTGCTGCACTGTGGTTCACTCTTCCACAGGGTGCAGTCCTTCAGGCACAGCCTGCTCCAATGTGGGTCCCCCACAAGGTCACAAGCCCTAGCAGGAAACCTGCTGCAGTGTGGGTTCCTCTCTCCATGGCTCTGCAAGTCCCTGCTAGGAGCCTGGTCCAGCACAGATTTCCCACAGGTTCACAGACCTCTCTCAGGCATCCACCTGCTCCAGCATGGGTCTCCTCCACGGGCTGCAGCTGGATCTTTGCATCCCAATGGATCTCCATGGGCTGCAGGGGTACAGCTGCTTCACCATGGTCTGCACCATGGGCTGCAGAGAAATCTCAGCTCCAGCGCCTGGGGCAGCTCCTCCCCCTCCTTCTCCACCGACCTTGGTGTCTGCAAAGTTGTTCCTCTCACATATTCTCACCCCTCTGTTCTCCGGCCACAATTACTTCTGAGCAGTAACTTTTTTTTTCTCTTCTTAAATCTGTTACCACAGAAGCATTACCACCGTTTCTGATTGTCTTGGCCTTAGCCAGTGGTGGGTCCACCCTGGTGAGAGCTGGCATTGGCTCTGACACACATACAGGAATCTTCTGGCAGCTTCTCACGGAAGCCACCCCTGTAGCCCTCCTGCTACCAAAACCTGGCCATGCAAACCTCATGCATACAGAGAAATACTTGAGAAATTCATCACTAAATCAGGCGTTTGCCTTTTCCTTTAATGAGAATTGTTTTTTATAGAAAAATACACAGTAAGCCTTGCTCATATTTCATGTTCACTTACTTGTTCTCAGCTGCAGTTGTTGTAATACAGTTGGGCAAATTTAGCTATTAAAAGTATTTCCACAGCAAACTACTTCACATTCAAACTTCTTTTAATTCTTTTGACCTAGCCATTGTTGTTCAGCATTACAAGATGTAGTAAGCTAAGGAAGGGCCAAGGCCTTGTCTACTAAGGCAGCTATTGTTGAAAAGTCACTGCACTCCCAAATATTTATACCATGTTAAGTGCAAGAGGGGACAAGGCTGAAAGATGTGTTATGAAAAGAGACGTTAGGAGATGACTCACCAGAACAGAACACCTATCCCTATGCCCTTCATATTCAATGTGAGCTGCTGGTAACCATACAAATTTCTTTTCTTGTATTTTGTCTTTAAAATCTCTCTAAAGTTAAGGTGCTGCTGTGATAGACACTAGCAAATATTTTTGTTCCATTTATGAGTATCTGTCATAAAAGCATGTCACAGCTGAGACTACTCTCACTACAACACTTTACAGACAAAAATTTCAAGTACTTAAATTGCTTCTACCTAGTATGCCTCACTAGAAGTTTCTTTACCTTAAGTTGTGGTTTGTTTATAACAAGCCACATACAAAAAATCAATCCAATAAGCACAGAACAGGTGGGGAGATGGCATTACAAATCAGAGACCCATTCAGCACTTGGCAACCTACTCTAAACCATACTTGCAATGCTGTTTTTTGTCTTTTATCACTTAAAATTTATCTTTGGTCTGTCTGGATGGATGACATAAAGGTGGGAGATAGCATTTAACACACAACCATGTAACAACCAGACACTTGAGCACCAACCTAGTTGAAACTTCCCAAATAAGCTCATGGACAAAATCCCAATGAAGCAGATATGTGCTTTTCCAGAGGCCCCTGATGTTGAAGAGTCTGTTTGAACTGTCTGATCAAACACCTACATTTTTAAGTGATGCTGTTGTGTACATACGAAATATCAATGGCAGTCCCGAGGAAAAATATAAAGCAGCTCGAGAATAATCTGAATGAGCAGAACTAGAACTTGATTGATTTGATTTATAAAAGAACAACCTGGTATACGATTTTTTTTAGCAAGGCAGACATAAACGTCACAGGAAGGCAGTGACTTCTTTCCTGAAAAATCTGTGATAAAAGACACAAATGCTAAAATGAGCAATATACGTATTCTTTTTTATAAGATTTATATCGAAACAAAAGGGACATTTTTTAAAACTTGTATCAGTGTCCATGGTTACAGATGTCTGAATAGATCAGCTGTACTGGGGGGCAAGGGATACGCAAAAAACAACCTTTAATTTGTTTCTACATATACAAACCCAACAACAAAGCCACGTCTGTATGTGTGCACAAATGCTCGGACATATTAGATGTGAGATCTATCTAGTAACAGCTGGGGAGGAGACAAACCTTCAGGAAATAAAGATAATTTTGCTCTTTGTACAGAATAAGTCAGCCAGAGTCAGACACACGTTAAACCACAACAATTAGCACAAATTTTCCAGAGCCTTAGAAACTACTTTATGTCTGTAAAAACACTTTGTGGCCTTAACAGCTGAGGCAGTAGGTGGAGTAAGGGCAGGCAGGCTGGTACTAGTCACCTCCTCAGCACCTGCATGTAAACTGTCCTCACTGTCTTAAAGCCTGCAGTCTGCAGGAGCATGGGCACACAGATGCAGCACCTATCACCACAACGGGTTCTAACTCGTTGTTTAGCTTATGTTGTGGTAATCACTTCAGGAAAACAAATATGAGACACCTTCAGTCAACAATCAGTCCTGCATTTTCCATTTTTTGTCCTACTTAAAATAATCCGGCCCTGAGACAGTCACCATAGTTCCTTCAGTCTTCTGCAGCCTGACCTGCATGTCATGAACCTCATCTTTCATCTGACCTTGTAAAAGCCATCTACAGGACCCCCGCCCAAGCAGACTTCCGAAGCTCAAGGGTGGGACTTAACTTTGCCATACAACTACATCAGCTGTAGGATGGCCCTACGGCTTTATTTCTTACCTATTACGTGACTGCGTTCAACTTAGTGCTTCCCCTCTGTGGGTAAGTGATGCAATGCAGTGACAGTTCAGGGTCCCCAGCGGCAGACGGAGGGGCACCCCCACACTCAGGTTTGCTGCACGGGGCTGTGTCCGTGTGTGCATGTGCCTGCTTGCGGACACTGGTGACCCTTCGCTAGCTCTGACACGCAGGCAGACCGAGGCGTGTGCCAGACTTCATTTCCCACAGGCCGCAGCTGCCTCTCCTTGTCCCGGCATGACTCCCGTGTCTTTAAAAGCATGCCCTCTAGCGCGAGAACTGTCCACGGCCTCTTCTACTCCTGCCACATTACTGAGCATCGAATGCAAAATCTACTTACAGCAGCTGAGGCAAGACACGGTCCAGGGTTGGCTCAGGCACCAAGGAAAGGACTGGAAGGTAACCACCAAAGACAAGGGGAAAAGACCTCCTACAAACCAACAGCACAGAACGAAAGTCTAATCTCACTGTTCCCATCTGAATAGCAACCACTAGGAAATGAAAATGACTCAAATGCCAGTGCACTGGCTTCTAGTTAGTTTCTGCATGACAAACATCTTGTGAATCAAAACTACTATTTCAAATTCAATGAATCCTTTCTACTTAACTTAAAACTGCAATATGCCAAACAGTAATGTTAACGGTCTCTGTAAGTAAATATGCCATTTATTTTGTTCACTGTAAATTAAGAACAGTATTTAAACCTCAGACATTTCCCCTCTACTGCCACGCAGTGCTGGCGATCATCAGACCAGAGGGACCTGTATTTTAAGAACAACATTGAGGACCCCAGCCAGTTAATGTTGTTCTTGCTGAACTACAGAATTCACAGAAAGCAAACACCATAACCAGATTTGTTTGAACTGGCACGTGTTTTAGGTTTATTATTATTTTACAGTATTCTCACACCTCTCATTAATATTAACTTTTATTCCAAACTGACAGCATAACTTCCTGCAAAGGCAATGGCTGTGATGTACAGAATTACACTAGCATATGAGTAAAAGAATACTGTGCCATTACAGATACACCTAATACGTTGTGTATCAGATATTAAGTGCTTTTCTTTCAGTTAGCAAAGCATTGTTTGGTTTAGTACTATGCTTATTATAAAGAGTATATGAATAAGTACATGTTAATAAGTAAACCAATGGCTGACTAAAGCATAGGTAATGAAATACCCCGGTGCTTCTGAAAACATTGCCTTGCAGATACAATTCTAGTCTGTGTGTTTAAAATACATATCCCAAACAAACAAATGTTGCAAACTGGAACAGAAAGGTTATTTTTAATACGACTTTATCTTCACCTTCAAGACCAAAGGCAGATAAAATCTGCCTTCTGTATACAAATAAAAACACATCCTGAGAACTGCGGAGCCCACCCTGCACCAGACATGTCCCTACCTACTGCATCAATGCCATGGGTTTTTGGTGCTTACACAAGGAGCGAGTTTCTGAAGGACTAAGCCCAGGAGCCCACAGCTGCAGCCTGCAGCGCAAGGCTTTGTGAGGGAATGTTGGCCACTGTGGATACCACCAAGCTCCCTCACTCCTAAAACAAGGGCATTTGTGAGAAAAGGCTTCATAAAATTTCATCATTCCCAGCATCCTTTTCCCTTAAATGCTTCTCTGTCACATTAGATTAAAAAAGGAAAAAAAACACGACAGCAAACAAGAGAGATTTTGGTTGGCAGGCTTCTTGTTATTCATTTACTGTTTATTATTGATTTTTGTGCCCGTGCAGAAGGATCACGTGTGCACTGGAAAGAGGACGATGGCAATGTACAGAGGGCTCTGTATGCCAGGGAGCTCATGGCCAGAGCAGCTGTCTGTGGGCTCTCTGTGGCTGGTTTTTGGATTGTTGGTTGTTTATTCTAGACTAAGAAAGTCTCCAGTGTTCAGCCTGGACTAAACCACAAACTCCAGCCCTAAGGGTCCGCTGCCAAGATGCAAAGGGGTCATAACCCAGAGTGGAAGAGCTAAGATTTTGGGTGATCCCCAGGGTAGGAGCTGCTCTCCCAGTGAACCAGGCTGGGTCGGCATTCACAGCCACAGAGCCACCTTACAACAGCAGAGGGGCGGCTGCTCTCGCTCACACCCACAGGCCACCACAGCCCTGAGCAGAGCCAAGAGCAGCACCCAGACCCACACGCTGCTGCCACCTGCCAACAGCAACGCCTCTGCACCTAGGGAAGAACAGATTTGTAAGGAAGATATTGTAGGATATTTTTTTCAAGCCTGTATTACTAGCTCACCCAAGAAAGTAGCAAACAATGCCGATTAGTCCTGCACATCACTGGCTCTGTACCCCAACTGATAGAGCTGTAGCCTCAAACACAAGGGGGACAGCATTGTATTTTATTACATATACATTACTAACATAAATATTATATGTAATGTAATATATATCCATATATTTTGTATATATAATGTATTTTATATATTACTGTATATATTACTCAGAAACAAAAACAAAAACAATCGCTCAATGATAGTACTGTTCCATAATCAGTCACTGCCATTTTTAATGTGGCGTGAAGAAAAATTGGGATTTTTAGATCTACCTGACCTACAGAAGAGAGTAGAATAGTACTTGAAGCACCCAAAGTTTTCAGCTGAGTGATTTATTAATTACTGGGTTTGGCGTATGTCGTATAAAATTCGTCATACTGTCAGAAAGTTTACGATACCTTGTAAAACTGAAAATTTATATTGCAACTTCAAGAGTTATAAAAATGTGTGGAAAGATAACTGATTAAAAAGTTTTAAACATAAAAGCAGCTGAGAAACTTTGCAGATTAGACAGGTCAACTTCTTTTAATGCTAAATACCTTTATTTAACCTGCACTGCCATCAGTTCTCAGTGTCTTGATACCTGTCATGTTTCAAATCCAGGAAGGCAGTAAATGCGCAAGCTTATTTCAGATTGCTGGGAGGTGTATGAGAGTCATTCACGCCATATACCTTCTTCTATCAAGACCAATGTAAAAAGAACTCTTGGGGCAACATTGTAATTTCCTTAACTCAGTAGGAGCCTTACCAACTGCTTCAAGGAGACCAGAATTGCAACACAGACTTTCTCAAAATAATAATGGAAAGTTAATTTCTGTTTCTACCTCATGACATCAATCTATCAGCTAAGGCCTTCAAATAAAGCGGTATCAGCCCTGTACAAGTAACACCCACAGGACCTGGGATGTTCAAAGATTTCCCTCTGCTTTGGTGAGGACAAAAGGCACAGAAATAAAATTATATCTGAAAAAGTCAGACTAACTTATAACTTAAAATCTGTATAAAAACAGTTAATATATATCACAACAAATCCAACAAACCAAGACTATTTCAACAAAATAAATAAGGACACAGCAAGGTAAAAAGCAGAATATGGTCGTTTCCAAAGTGAACACTTATTTCATTTTTGAACGGGAACAAAACTGCTGAATGTGGAGAAAAAAAAATAATAAAAGGGCAAGAAAAGAGACACTGTGACAGGAGAAAGATAATTCAAAGGACTTAACATGCTCAAGACATGGTTGAGTGTAAGATTAAGCGAATGTACAGAAAGCAACTTGCTGAAAGAAATTACATTTGTAAAAGCAAGTCCCATATTGAGACAGTTTTAATACACTGTTCAAACCTCCAAATTATGCCAGAGTACTTCATATTTCTGTTTTTAATATGCAGGCCCAAGCTACTACACTGTGAGGCAGTAATAGGTGAAACTTGAGAATTTTTAGGGCAACAATAAATTAAGCAATGGAGGTACACAAAAAATAGGATAAAACACAAAATAAATAAATCATGCCAACGTGCCGCTTTAAAAAAATCAGATGTGCCCCTTTAAAGAAAATATTCAGTTCTCTTACTGAGAAAAATGAGTAACTCCAAACTGTCTGGATTTCAGTAAAGTATTGCCAGTTCTCTTACCAAGAAAAACGTGTAGCTCTGAACTCTCTGGATTTCAGTAAAGTACTGACAGTGCTGTAGAAAGCTAGTTAAAACAGGAGATGGAGAAACCTGCAGCCAGCCTGGGAGTGCTGGACAGTTTGGAGAGCACATGGAGCTGCAAACTGAGGTTTACGGAATATTTTCCTTACCAAAACCAGGAGGTGCAGAAGGCACCTGGCATGAGCTGCCAGAGACACCATATCAAAGTTAATGGGGCAAAAGGCAAGGAACCAGCAAGGAAGACTACTTCCAGTAGAAGGTGAGAAGGATTAATTGCATTATAAAAGGCAGTTAGTGAAGCCTCACCTTGGCATACGATGTTGAGTGTAAAAACTCAATTATGAAATGGCCAGAAAACTGAAAGAATAAAGTACTACCAGCAGAATCAAGGACACCCAGCCATTTTAGGAGAACACGTGAGGACAGCCCAACTGACTCAATCTTATAAGGGAAGGACAAGCAGGAAAAACCCCACGAGTGCACTGGGAACCAGTCTTCACGGTGCTGCTGCTGCTGCTTCTGCAGGTAAAGGAGAGAGCTGTCACGAGCACAAATACATGCAAGCTGGTCACAAATACATCTAAGCCAGAGTGAGAGCAAAGTTTCTATCCATGAGAATTCAGTGCAGCAGTTTATGGGAAGATAACGTAAAATATGACTGAAGGTTGGAGTCAGGGACCCAGAGAGGCCTGTACACCTCTCCCGTGCCACAGAGCACAGCCCCTACATACTCCTCACAGGAGGACTTCAAGGGTGGAAACTCCGCCTTCTGCGGAGCCACTGGCAAAACACTCTCAGCTGTAACGCAGGCCAAACCCTCCTGGCCAGGGCTGAGGAAATCCTGTGGCTCGGACACCTTCAGAAATCCTGGAGCTAAGGAGAGCTCCTTGGGACTTGTGTTCCCCACAAGACTATGTGGCTTTTGGGGTGACTGCTACCCAGCTGTCATCAGCACTTTTAAACCGTAAACTCTTGACAAGAATTTCTGGGAATATATAGGACAATATTAACTACTAAAGCAATTCTCTTGTGCTTGTATCAGTCCTCCTTTGTCCTGACCCAATGAGCTGGACAGTCAGACATAGGGACCAGAAGGCACTTTTATAACAACACAGCACAATACAGGAGCCTACTCTGAGCAGGCAGATAAATCCATCAAGTCGAGCACTACAGAGAAGACACTTCTGGCTTGTAAGATCAGTAGTTGTGCGTCAGTGCAGCCCTGCACAAGACATCCCCAGGTCCTTCTCTTCACAGGGAGGGCTCATCAGCTCAGCTGCAGCATCCTGCTGCTGCACAAAGTTGGCTTCTGCTCAAGAAGTATCTTGAGTCCCACCTGGGGACTCTCTGTCCCCTTGTCCCCTGCACAGGGTACGGAAAGCCAGCTGCAAGCCTTCTCTGACAGGGTCTGGTTTAACCTTCTCTCTGATAACTGAGGAAATTACTAGCCTAGGACTCTAACCTAAGACTTGTGTAAAACATACCAGATGGGTACACTGCTATCAAGTTAACTTCAGTATTAAAAATAGCAAAAGAAATTTCACATGGAAGATTAACTGCATGAGCGGATCATATAACTTTGCTTCAGACCAATACACGCTGTAAACAATTTTCAGTCCTCACCATAAACATACAGGACATGTCACGAAAACATTTAGTTATGTTAAGTTCAACATCTATGACACTCTCAGGTTACAAGCATATTTTCTTGAGAAATAAATGGCTGCCTTACAAAATACAATGATGATGATGATGGTAACAACATTTCTTGTGCTTTAAATTTGATCTCTGAGTGTCTTGCTACTGAGCACAAGACCCTATATTTCAACCTAACAGCCCTGACATTTAATAAGCCAAGTTTATTTGTAGAAAGTGAGCTGGAAATTAAATCTCATGGTTGCAGTTGGCACACTATACACAATAGGAATCTTAATGATGACTGCAGTTCATTTTTGCCCTATGGCTTTCATCCTTCTAATTGGTATATTTAAGTGCACTTAATCACTTAAGCAATGAGTCTACCACAGTGACAAGTCTCCAGTTTAGACCCTACAATAATAAATCTTTGTTTTCTTTCAGCAGCTGGCGAGGTTTGATTTGGACTTTGAATTTAGGCCCTTTCCTCAGGCGTAACAGTTACAACTTGTTTGTTCTGTCTGCTGAAAGCGTGACATTAACCCTTGTCTTTAAATGCATTATCATTGCTTAAGCTTACTGTTCTTGGTGTTAAAATTGGTTGCCCTTCTGCAGTGCCTGACTAAGACACACACACAAAAAAAATCCAATTAGCCTGTGCTGGGATTTCACAAAGCAACTTTAACTCATTAGTATTTACACAGCATCACTGGTCCACAGGACACTTCACAGACATGAGGACGAGCTGGAGTTTATAACACAACCTTTCAATAGATGCCGCCGGTGCCACAAAGAGCTAATTTAAAAACAGGTGGAAGGAGCCTTCAGACACCCCCTTTAACAGCCAACAGAGGAGTAACATCCCCACAAGCACCTCATAGTCTGTCCACAGGACCAGGATAGGCGTTTTCCTAAATTCTAGAACAGATGCCCTAAGTATGTTCCTGAAATAGCTCTGGTAAAAAAGGCAAAGCTTAGATGCAATCATCAAATCACAAGAAGAAAAACTACCTTTGGACTGAAGTGACTGGGGACTCTGTCCCCCGTATTGCTACAAGCTCCCTGCAGTACCTTCGTAAACTATTTAGGCCCGAGTGTTTGAGAATTCATGCATATTAATTACCTGTGCAGTAAAGCCCTGGGCCTGTGCTTGCAGAACAAACCAAACCACTGAAAGTTTGCAGGATCAAGGTCTCATTTCCCTTTGCCTTAGTTCTCGCTGTACAGTTCAACAGACCTCTCAGTTGTATTCAACATTCTGACAGGTATCTGGAGCAAGGCCTTATTTTGCTAAATGTTAAATACCTTCTTAAATAACTAATCTTGGATAAGAAAAAGGTGAATCCTGTTGTTGTGACAGCCACACAAAAGACTGCATCAACTTCTGACAGCAGTGTTCATTCCTTCAATCCAGAAGAAACTGTTCCTCCAACCTAAGCCACCACTTAAGTGATTTTATTTGCTTTACCATTTGCCAACAAGACAAATAACTCTCCCTTAAGCACAGAGCTTGCCAGCTGACTGAACAACGCACAGAAACCTTGGACTCGGCGGGGATTGCTCTCTAGCACGTGCACAAAAGTCCTGGCACATCTGGGACTATCGGAACCTCTGTGCACAACATACCTGCACACCATCAGCAAGTGTTTTCAGCTGGGTGTGGGGGTTTTTAAACCTCAGCATGACAGCGTTTTAACTAGTCAGCTCTCCTGTTTATTATGGGCCATTAGATTTCACTCCCAGTTTCCCCACTGAAGAGCCTGGCAATCCTCATCACACTGAGGGTCTTAATACTACAAGAGCCAAAGATGAAGAGCCGTAATATCCCTTGCCATATCCTTTGGGTCCAAAGACATATCTTCAAAAATCTCTTATAAAAAATACTTAGCATGTGCATTCCTCTGGGTTCAGTTTGCAGACACCCCTTTTTTAAGATCTCTCTTCCCTATATTAGAGGCTACTTTGATACCTGCTACCTTCTTCCAACCACAGAGTTTACAGCATAAGCAACCACCTCTCTATTAAAGTGAGGGCACTGCACTCAGCATGTCTCACAGCCAGGCTGCTTCTTCAGACCATTGATGATTCAGGCCCCAATTCTGACAAGTTAACATGCATTTTAACTCCAAATATTTAGGAAGCTCACTATAGGTTTGTCAGCTAGATTAAAGCTCTTACACCTCCTTAGCTAGTGTCAAGTAGCTTCTCTGTGATTAGATAAACAGCTTGAGCTTCCTTAGGCTAACAGTGTCATTTTACTAGACTCTCCAGAGCTCCTGTCAGAGAATCCATTTTAAAACACAGGCAGGTCATTCCCTCCAAAATCCCTGTTTTATCAAACGTCACCTTCCTAATTCCTGCAAGGTGCTGCTTTCAGGCAGGCATCATGACCTTCTGTTTTTCACTTAATGTACAGCCTTGGAACAGAATTATGTACTTCTCTCTCTCTTTTCAGCCCTTGAGGCACTGATACCAGTTAGCGCTTCTTCTGTCTTTCACAAATGCAAACTTATGATCTGGATTTTTGCATTTGCTTTGCAAAACAACCACAAAAAAATAGCTATTTTAAGTTCTTTCTTTAATTTAGAATGGCGGTATTTTCGCAGCCGCTCAGACAATTAGGGCCTATGACCCCTGTGAACGATTGGGGGCTTATGTTCTTCTGGGCTAAATTTGTCCAGGCACTCAGTGGATGCTTTGGGAAAATCCCACTACACACATGCAGTTTTAGGAGCATTTCCGTAGATTTTTGTCAGCACGCGGAGGACATTAGACTTCAGTTAGAAGCTGGCAGTACAGCTCCATGGTTGCATATCAGTCAGTGTTACAGTAAGCTCATTCAAGATGTTATCAAATATTATTTTGAAGGCTCTGGCTTACACATTTCCCTTGAAATACCGACTGCAAATCTTCTAGAGCTTTGGCAGTAAGAAAGTCAATTTCTTCAAACAGTATTTTCTGAAAACCTTGCATTTCCTACAAACTTCACTCCATTCCCAGCATCTGATGATGACCGAAAAATTAAGCTCAATCAAAAAGTCCGACTGGTGAAGCAACGTCAAAATTCTTCATAGAAAACAAGTATCATTGTATACTGCATCCATCGGGCATCAACCCAGCAAGTTTTGATATAGCTTTTTGCTTACAAATCCTCAGTTTAATCTACAAAGATTTGTCTACTTCTTGTCAAAAGTAACATACTACTTTCATGCACATCATAATCTCTTCCATAAAAAATTAAAGGGAGAGTTTCCAAGTGTACCATGATGAAAATACACATGCTTAAAACAGTTAAAACCTGTTTTGTAATAACCTCATGAATATTAGCCTAGAGCAGTAAAAACTAATTTTTGCAAAACCCAAAAAGGCAGACCAAAGAAACCTCTAACATCCAAACCCTGTCTGGAGGCTCAGCAGCAACTAGGAATGCTTTGTGGTGCTGTAAGTGATACAGCTGAAGAGAGGGGTTAACAGTTAAGAAAGCACTGTTTACTTTAATTCCACTAAGCAGAAAGTATAGATCAGTATTTAGTAAATATTTAATTTGCATTCTAAGAAATGCAAAATCTAATGCAAGTGATTTTGGGTCAGTGAGCAAACTATCTATCTGTAACTGATTCTGTGAATTTCATATGCAGGATTGATGCTGATCTCGACAGAAGTCATCGTGCATTTGAAACTTTACTTTCAACAGTCAGGTTCTTAAAAATACCGCAAACAAATCTACACAGCACTTGCAGGGAGTTAAGAATTCTCCCATCTCCTTTGGTGGCATGAGAGTTTTGCTTCAGGTTTTCTTTCTGCTTGCCCACCATCACACTGACTGCTGTAGCTCACACAGCAGATGCTTACAGGGAAACCCATCACGATGACGGCAGATTGCTTTGAAGAAAGGCCAAGCAATTACCAGCAAGTCTGCAAAACTAAAACTAACTGTCCTTCAGTTCTTCTCCAAAGAAAGAATCTGTTCACTGGTTTTCAAACCATTTGAAACTCCCTGGCCTTTGCCAGGTTAATGTTTTCCAACCCTCATGATTAACTGGCCTAGCTTAAATTTATGAAGGGGAACAATACCTCCTGACCATCTGTCAAGATGCTATCACAGCAAACACACCTTGACACGCAGGGTGGCTTCAGGGGCCGAGCAGGCACTGGCAGCCCCAGCCCCAGCCCCAGCACCTGCAGTCGTGCCCCCCCAGCCCAGGCAAGGCAAATCCCCAGGCGTCCAGTCCCCAAAAAATCCTGCTGTCCTAAGGGTGGTTTATCACTGCAGCTTGCGCACATGCAGCCCCATGTGGCCAAATTATCAGCAGCAGGAAAAAAGTGAAATCAGTTAAATTTTAATAACAGGCAAATGTTTGCTGCTGCTACTTAAATTTGAGACCATGGGAATGAAAAGTTACTTTTTTTCTCACATTGCAGCTTACTGGGGCACATCGCACCAATGCGCAGTATAGATCTGCAGGGTCAGGAAGCCCAGAAAGGGAAGATCCGAAGGATGAGATGAGCTTCACTGACAGCAGCCACCACCTTAAGACAGCATAGCCCAAACCTGAGAGGCAGGCTCCAGCTCTTCATCTCCTGCAGTATTTCTGCTAATGAAATCACACTCAGCTTGCCTGCATGGCTTAACACAAGACAGTTTCATAAGATGGGACTTTTCCAAGTGCTTTGCTTCCTGAAGGCAGTGCAATGCACACACTGGTGAACACATCTGCGGTGGGCCAGGCTGACTAAAAAAACCTCTCAGTTCTGTGTCTTCTGAGAGACTCTTGGACAAAGAGAAAGTGTTGTTATCCTATTTACAGGACTTCGAACACGTCCACTTCACCCTGGGCACACACGCACAAACCACAGGGGTGAGTGGGGACCTGGTGATGGCCAGTGCCTGCCAGCCCTGCTCCACACCAGCCTCTTCCCTCTCCAAATGGCCGGCACCATGAGCAGTGTTTCAAGTGATGGGCTTCAAGAAAACTCTATTACATGGTCACAAATCCCACATTTATTAAAATCTTAGCTATTTATTTCAGTAGGAATGTCATAATAATAATTTGTAAAAAATCATAATGAAGAAATATACCATGTTCCTCAGATAACAACTCTGTCCTAGCCACCACAAGGTGATGTAGTCTTCCTCCTCCAACCATGGTTATCCTGGGCTTGCTGACCTCAGGGGCCTGGCAGGACAACTTTATTTGCTTGCTTTCATTCTGCAGGCTTCTAATGCTCCCCTCTCTAGCAGCTCAGCTAGTAACACCACAGGGCCTTGCTCCAGCACAGCTGAATAATAATACTCCACAGACACCAACAGAGCCAGACTCAGCCCAGAGCTCATACCCGGATATTTATTTTTCACACTTTAAGAAAATCAGTTTTTCTGATTTCTCCACCCTCGGCAAGCCAGGGGTTTCCTCCTGCCTGCCTTGTCACAAGCTAGTCACACTTAATGCTCTGGTCATTAAATCCGTCTTTCTGTTGCACTTTGAAAGGATAAATAAAATCATCAGAAACTGTTTAACTTCAGCGACTCCTTCCTTCTTAGGATTTGACTAGAAATCCAAACTCTTATGTCAGGAAAAACAAGCACATTTTTAGAAGAGGTGTGTCTTAGTTCAGATTAGTGTGGCATTCAGAAATCGTGCAAGTGCCAACACGGGAAGAAAATACAGCATGTTATATAAAATAGGCATGTTTAACTATTTTGGAATAACATGATAATATCCACTTTCTCAACTGCTTATTCTGTATTTAATATTCTAGCCTGGCATATTAAGTGCCCTCTCTTGCTTCCTGGCTACTGGAACAATAGTTCAATACAATAGTATTGTACTGAACTATTAGTAATAGTTCAGTAGTTCAAACTATTAGTCATAGTACAACAGTTCAAACTCTCCTATTCATAATTTTATTATTTGATCTGGACATCAAACTTCCAAAAAATGAAAAAAAAAAAAAACCACCCAAAACACATGAAACACCTCAATCAGATTTAACATTAATGTTTTTATATGACAGACTAGATTTCCATTTGGTTGAATCACAATAATGTACTCCACTGAGGACACTGAAATTATGCTTGGCTAAACTGAGGACTTTCAAGCCTGGGAGCTCACTGAAACACCTGGGATGACCAATATGCTCGAATGCTCGGGGTGTGCACATCTGTACAGCATTGAAAGAGGGAAAAAAGACCCCACACTTCTTCTTAGTAAGACTTTCCTATACAAGTGACCAACTACCAGTCTATTTGGTGAAACCATCTGCAACGACTCTGACTGCCAGTGGTGCACAGCCTGCTGCCCTGTCCTTGCCAATTTTAGGCTGTGTGAACACTAGAGACTCCTATTTCACCATCGGATTTGAAGAATTTCAGACATGCGAATCCCAAAGGTTCCTTTATCAGCTGATCCAAGTTTGCTAAAAATTAATGCCTGATTACGACAAAACTGAGTTTTGCCCTCTGCTTCTAGTCATCAATTGTTATAATTTTTTTCATGATTAAAAGGCCATTTCTTTCTCTCCATGACAATACCACATCACTGTAATCTTATTCTGATATTTCTCTCCAGCCCTGGAATAATTTTTCCACTATCTTCTCCAGCTTTTCCACTTCCTTTTAAAAATACTGACACTAAGCATGGAAAAACAAAATCATACAGCAGTAGCAAGCACCAGGTCCCCGTGGCAGGTGCCCTCCCATACATGCCACACTAGTCCTTCGTATCACAGCAGCCCACTGTGGACTCTGTTTAAGGCGTTTGATATAAATCTCTAAAACCTTTCTAAATCACTATTTCATGAAGTGCAAATTATACCTGTGGAACTGCTTTTTTTTAACTGGCTGCCTAAGCCTGCCTCCGGTGGTACTGAAAACTAGTTTGTTTGACCTCAGCTCACCAACAGATCCAGCTTGTTCTGGGAAAATGCCCAGTCATTGCTTTTAATCACCCTACTATTTCTTTATGTCATGCAGAAGTTTTAGTAGCAACATTTACAAACTTATTTTCGCATCACTGAAATAAATTTGATTGGTATCACATCACCAGTTGCTGTGGTACTTTATGAGCAACCTTAAACTAATGACAGTAGAATCTGACTGTAATCAACTAGGGGGGGGACGACCAATCCATTTTAATTCATTCACACAAGCTTTGAAAAACTAAGCAAAACAAGAAACCATCATGTTATTACCAGTACTAATTTTTTAATAAATTCCATTTAGGAACAGATAACAGATGCATAAAGACCATACTGTGCTTATTGTTCTCCCCTTGTAACTCATTTTCATCATGCACTTTGGGACTTTCTTTAGCCTTTTTAAACTCCTCGAAGATTTCATACTGTCATTTTACTTGCATTTTGAGACATTTCAGTAAACCCCAAGATGACTCAGCTGGAGTAACATCTCAAATGAGAAAGTGCATCAAGAATTAGTTTGTTCAAACTCAGGAAGAAATCAGAGGGGGTTGATTAGGTCTCAGATGGATGCCTGTGATTTTTTCCAGTAGCGAAAATTACAATAGAAAACATTCTGACATTTTTGCTTGACAACCATGGCCTGCAATGTTTACCTGGGACATATGCGTTACATAAATTATTAAGAATCAAGCAACAAGAATTACATCCTGTTCTAATCAGTGTGCGGCAATGTCAAAAGAAACAGGATATTGTTCAAAGACATATTGTGAAAATTTGACCAAAATTGCATTTAAGGTTTATAATCGCAATTTATAACCGCATTTATGCTTAAAGTGAAAGCTGCCATATGCTGAACCTTCTTTTTTAATTCTTCTTTGATGCTGGAATTGCCAGAGGCTTATCAAATGAGAACAGGCCAGAGGGATGGGTGAAAAACGCTCAGATAACGTTTGACTTCCCAGCAGCAGGGATGCCACACGGGTTACATCTCATCTGCCCCAAAACTAACTTGTCTCCTCCAGCATGGGGGTGGGAGGGTGAGGGGCCAGAAACTAAATTATCGAAGTAGATGGGTAGGAAAAACAAGCAATTTCAAGATAAAGACAAAACTGCCCAATCCAGAGCGGCTAACAGTGCGTAGGTTACTGCTGATTCAGTACAGCAGTGGCACACTACGTTAGCGAGTCTGAACAGCCAAAGTCCATCGCAACAGTGACAGTCTTCCAGCTAACTTGCACTCTTACTATCATTCAGAAAAAGTAGCTGAGATCTCATTTTTATCAGAAATATAATTAAAGTTTTAATCCTGGTTTAAAAAAAATGCTGGAGTACACTCTGAATAGTATAAATAGCGTAGGACAGTACTCGCACGGCCGAGGGGCGGCGGCGGGCGCGCCCCCGCGGCACCCCCGGCTGAGCCGCGCCCGGGGCAGGGCAAGGGGGCAGATGATCACAGCCTACCTGTGCTTAAATTGTCATTGATCTTCAGCGGCACCCTGAAGACGTAGACGAGGAAGAGCATGATGAAGAACCACAGCGTCCACAGATAAGTCCAGGACCAGACGATGCAAGACTTGAGCTGTTCCAAAAAGCCCGTCCCAGCTTCAGCCATGTTTTTTGGAGAGAAAAGAGGAAAAAAAAAAGCGGGG